>PVIU01000836.1:29470-262086 GCA_004026605.1 Ondatra zibethicus
CCACACCAGTGTACACACACAGAAGGATCTCCCACACCAGTGTACACACACCAGTGTACTCACACAGAAGGATCTCCCACACCAGTGTACTCACACAGAAGGATCTTCCACACCAGTGTACATACACAGAAGGATCTCCCACACCAGTGTACACACACAGAAGGATCTCCCACACCAGTGTACACACACCAGTGTACACACACAGAAGGATCTCCCACACCAGTGTACTCACACAGAAGGATCTCCCACACCAGTGCACACACACCAGTGTACATGCACAGAAGGATCGTCCATACTAGTATACACAGATCAGTTACTCAGACCTATGAGTTACACGCTGAGCTGACTCCTGGCCTGTCTGGCCTCGAAGCCCAGCTGCACCCAATCTCAGGCCATATTGCCTGTACACAGTATGCAACATGACTTCACATAGATCAGACAGGAGAGCACTGACCCTTTTCCAGTGCAGACAGAGACTGCACTTAGGTTTCCCAGCTGCCCAGACCCGAATAAACACACAAAAACTAAATTAATCACAATACTGTTTGGCCAATGGCTCTAGTATATTCCTAGCTAGCTCTTATGTCTTAAATTAACCCGTTTCTATTAATCTGTGTATCGGCATGAGGCTGTGGCTTACTAGTGAGGATCCAGTGTCTGTGTCCTTCAGCAGTTACATGGCATCTCCTCAACTCTGCCTACGCTCTCTACATATCTCTGTTCAGATTGCCCAGTTGACTTTACTCTGCTAAGCTATTGGCCGGAACAGCTTTATTCATTATCCAATAAAAGCAACACATACACAGAAGAACATTCCACATCATTCCGGCCTGAAAGATAGAGTCATGTCAGGCATGCAGTTTTGTCTGGAGCCTGCCATTAAGATTCCAGAGGCTTTGATGGACACACATCCAGTTTCCCACTGCCACGAGACCTGGCTTCCAGGCACCCATGACCACTTCTTTGTGTTTCAATCTCCATGTCAGTGTGGGAATATTTCAAGAAAGCCTTCAGAAAAAGCTTGGCCTGTAATTACGAAGATCAAGAATGGGAATGTTTCTGTTAATACTGTTCCCCACAGAAGCCACCGACTTCTGAAGGAAAACATCACTGGCAAATGACCAGGTGGGCTGAGCGCAGCCTCTCAGTCTTCCCCATGAGCTCACTAGCCCCTCTGCACTTCTTGTGATAATCAGCATCAGTCCTTGTGTTCCAGAAGGTTCCAAACACCCTCTCAGTCTGGCTCTTCCACTCACTGGCGTCTCTGTCCGGCCTTACTCTCTCTCAGAATCAAAGGTCTCAACTGCCCCACCCTGCTTCCAAAGCACTCTGCTCAGGACAGTTTTTGCTAAAGAGGAACAGTGAACCGGAAACAGCTGTACAAAGAGCCCAGGGCTGGGTCCCCTGGGGCTCATGCCTGGCCATCTGGGTCCCCTCTTTAGGCTAATCTCCCCAGTTCTCAGAGAGGCAGTCCATTAATTCAGACAGCTGGGAAATGATAGAAACCAATTTTTTTTAAAAAAAAATTATTCTTATTATACAGTGTTTACATTTCAGGGTCCAGGGGACTTTGGACCTATGATCTTTCGCAAGCTGTTTAAGCCCAGAGGCGTGGGTGCTGAGAACTCATGCCAAGACTCCCTCTTTCTTCTGGGGTTCTAGTTAGGGGATACATGGAACCAGTCTACACCAGAGGCACTGTTGACAAGTGGGCAGCTGGATGTAGATGTTTTCCTTTTTAGATGCAGTTTGAGGTTTTAATGGGATGCCTGACTGAGTGTTGGGTTCAGTTTTTCTGGAAGCAAAATTTCTCCTACAGAATAAGAAAAAAAAAATCTACTTCCTTGGTGAAGGTTAATTCAAGGACTTTGCTTCTGGAAATGAACTCCAATCTCAGGTATACCCTGCAAAACCCAACACTGGGCTGTGGGGCATGGCTCACCTGATAAAGTGTTTGTTGTCCAAATACAAGGATCCGAGTTCAGATCTGCAGTACCCATGTAAGAAGCTGGGTATAGTGATTCACTTGTAATCTCAGCATGTGGGAGGCAAAGACAGGAGGACTCGGTGCTCACTGGCCAGCCAATTTAGTCAGTTAGTGAACTACAGGTTCAGTGAGAGATCCCACCTCAAAAATAAGATGGAGAATGATGAGAAAGACCTGATATTGACCTCCACCTCCTCTCTCTTTCTCTCTCTCTCTCTCTCTCTCTCTCTCTCTCTCTCACACACACACACACACACACACACACACACACACACACACACACACACACACACACCAGGCTTAAACTCTGTACTGAACAAGATGTCAAAAAGCAGGTATCAACCCAGGGAGCAGTCTCCTTTGCCCACACTTACTCCTTTCATCTTCTCTGCATTTATCCTGTCAGAATTCCCATAATGCAGGAGTAATGAACCCAGCATCAGCCTGTCACTCCCTGGCCTGGGTCAGCGACTCTGCTTTCATTCCCAGATGTGATGATCTCTTGCTTTAGGAAAATAAATGCAGGACAGGATGCTGGGTCACGGGAACGCAGATTGAATATGAAAATTAAAAACTTCTAAGGAGACTTTTAATGCTCAATTCAAAGGAAGCTAGTTACACATTCAATTCCAACATATTTCCAAAATATAAGCTCACAGTTTTTAATAAGATACAATTTTGTCTGAACTTTTTCACTTCTATTTTGGTTCTTATGTGGAAAGCTGGACCCATAGAAAAACTCTTTGATACAAAAGTGATTGTGTGTTTCTTCTCCACCTTGCAACAAATATTATTTTAGTAACAAACATCTTTTTAAAAGATATTCTTTAAAAATGCTTTTATGTATGGGTGCTTTGCCTGAATGTGTCTGTGTACCGCATACATGTAGTACCTGCAGAGGCCAGAAGAGGGCATCAGATGTCCTGGGACTGGACTTAGAGACAGTTGGAAGCTGTCACAGAGGTGCTGGCATTGAACCCAGGTCCTCTGCAAGAGCAGCCAGTGCCATCTCTCCAGCCCCAGATGCTAAAAATCTTAAAGCAGAGCTGGAAACCTAGAGTGAGCGTTGTTTCTGAAAGATTAGATTTTCAACTGAACTGTGATCCATGAAAGAGTAATTCGACGTGAAAGCAGACACCTTTCTGAATTCCTTGTCCAAAATGCAGTCAGGGAACTCTGGGTTCTGCAGCCTCCTGCTCTCTCCTGTTTGCCTCTCCTTTTGCTGATGGTCTGGGTTATGTGAGAAAGCATTAAATGGCAAGGACTCAAGTCACACATGCACTGACTGTGTCACGCAGCTGTCTGTCACTGTGTCAAAAGACTTCTTAGACTATGGAAGCAACAAGTGGTGTGGGAAGTCCTTCTGCATGTGTGTTGCTTTTATTGGTTAATAAAGAAGCTGCTTTTGGCCAACGACTTAACAGAGTATAGCCAGGCCGGAAGAGATATATATAGGGAGTAGGGGTAGTCAGTGAGACGCTGAGACTTTGCCTGGTAAGCCACAACCATGTGGCGATACACAGATTAATAGAAATGGGTTAATTTAAGATGTAAGAGTCAGCCAGAAATACGCTTAAGCTATTGGCCAAACAGTATTGCAATTAATACAGATTTCTGTGTGATTATTTCGGCTATGAGCAGCCTGGAATGAATGAGCAGCCTCTGCCAACAAACAAGTCTCAAATATTTGGGTTGGTATGAATTTTTGTATGATGATAAAAATTTAAGGTTATATTTGCTACAACATTATATATATATTTATATATTGAAATATATAGATTTCAATTCTGGCTTATACTGTATATGATGATAAAAATTTAAGGTTATAAAAGTCCCATCAGACTAATAAAGGCTTTAGATTTAAGATGTATGTCTAGGTCAGGTGCTGGTTGTACGTGTGCTTAATCCCAGCAATCGGGAGGCAGAAGAGAGTGGAACTCTGTGAGTTTGAGGACAGCCTGGGTCTACAGCGTGAGTTCCAGGACAGCCAGGGCTGTTAAACAGAAAAAATTTTCTCAAAAAAAAATGTATGTCTAACTACTTATTTCTTTGCTAACTGTTCAGCACCAAGCTGCTAGAAAATTTAGATAAGTAATAACATATGTTTGATAAATAAGCTATATTCAATAATCAAGATCTATAAATTTCTAAGTTCTACTCAGGTTCATAGTAATATTTGTCTAGCTTCTTTTTCTTTTCTCATTTTAAGCTTTAGCCATTTGTATAAACTAAGCCATATAAAAAAATAACAATACAAAACTGTAGTATTTTATAAAGATCCACTATAAAAGGATAATAAAGTGGCCAGTTGTACCAGGAGGAGCTGGCACAGGCTGCTTATCATTCTGGCTGCCTGGCTAGCTTACACCTGAAATAACCACACAGAAACTGTATTCATTAAAACAGTGCTTGGCCCATTCATTCTAGTTTCTTATTGGATAATTCTCACATCTTAATTTAACCCATTTCTATTTTCTGTATATCACCATGAGGTCATGGCTTACCGGGAAAGATTCAGCATGTCTGATTCTGGCAGCTTCATGGCGGTTCTCTGACTCTGCTTTTTTCCTCCCAGAATTCAGTTCTGTCCTCTCTGCCTACCTAAGTTTTGCCCTATAAGGCCAAGCAGTTTCTTTATTGATTAACCAATGAAAGCAACACATAAACAGAAGGACCTCCTACACCAGACAGTCTCTCTATGGACTGTATCTATGATTAAAAGCTTTACCTTGATACTAGAAGAGCTTCATTTAAAAAAAAATTGATATTTTTAGGGTTCAAACTTAACAGGGATAAAGCTGCAAAAATCCTAATATTATAAAAGCTACTAATTTATCATAAACTGTTAAAGGCAATTAAGACATGCAATTTAATAGTCACCACCTTATAAATGAGCAAATTCTTTAATGTGTCCAGAACTATATTTGTAGTCATGCTAAGCACTGATGTAATAAATTACAGGATAAACTTTGTTTAGCCTCCTGCATATGTTTTCAAAGTTAAGCCTAAAACAAATAACTAGAAACAAGCAAAGTTTGTTTAGTTTAGATTTACCTAATATATGACTGTTCCTTAAACTCTTCAGAGATCTGCCAAATATGGCATTTAAAATGTTGGGTAATAATAATAATATAATGATGATGATTATGATGAAAATAATAATAAGGCTTTTTGTGATAGAGAGAAGTGCTAGATCCTGGCAGCACCCGTAAGATCTCCGCCAAAGAAGATAATGGGACACAAAAGAACTCCACTGGAACAGGCTTTAAATGTGGCAACGCGGGCACTGGGTGAAAAACTTCCCTTCACCTCACCTGCCACCGTGCCACTGCCTAAACTGTAGACAAGCTGGACACTGAAGACTTGATTGTCCCACTTTGCCTAGACAAGGTAGGCCAATCCCCCCAAGTTTTTACTCCACAGGATTGTCTGCTGGATCTTTGGGGCCTGGCAGCCGACAACTGTTGCTGCCCTGGGCCTCTGCCCCAACGACTATGGAGGAACCTAGGGTGATTGTCCCAGTAGCCAATAAGTCTCTGTCATTTTAGGAATTTGGAAGCTGCTTAGTCTGCACTTTCTGCTTACTCAGGTGAAGTTCATCCTCTAGATCTCTGATGGTATTGACAATGAGGCTATTGGTAACTTTTTTAACAACAGCAATCAAGGCTTCAGCTGCCTTCTCGGTTCTCTTCACATGGAAAACTCAGGCCTCAGGCCTCACATTCCTAGACTACCAGGTCTAGACAGAGTTTACCTTTCTATAAGATGATAAAGGTAAAACCACAAAACACACCTCAGTGTAGCTTTTTTGCTATTCCTTATTTAAGGAAACTCACTTTACAATGACTGCTCCTAACAATCAACCACCTGTGCCTCATGATGAACGACTGGATAGAAAAAGGTGTAAAGTTTATGTAAAATATTAGGAAATGAAAGTTTAAGGTGTGAGACTCTAAGACAATGTTTTTAAGATACATAAAGGCAAGTTATAAAGGTCTAAAAATGTTTTAGGGCGTGCAAATGCAGTTTGTAGAGCTATAAGAGAGTGATTTAAGGTTTGTAAAAATGAAAATTGTTTCAGCCCTCTTCCCCCTCTCTGTTATTGTCATACTAAGGCTCACTTTCCGCGTTAGTCAGTGGAGCTCTGGGAACTCCTACCCCAGCTCTGGGGAGCACTGGCTACTCACTGTTATCATTGTCACAAGCTCAAGATTTTAAATCTCCTTTGCTTGTCTTCTAAGTATAGACTTAAAACTGCTTCGCATTGTGCTAAAACATCTGTCTAATCTACATACACGCAGTCTTCTAGAGAGAGGAAAGCGTGGTCATGCTTTTAACTTAGAATCATTTTGGGGTCCCCAAGCTTCTACTGTGACTCAAAGGTGGGAGTCCACTGCCTTTTCTACAATGTGGGTTTCAGTACAGATCACAAACAGTGGTGATGCTAACATATCCGAGAGCTTTGCCACTTCTTATAAACCTATAAACTTCAGGGAATCGACTGGGATCCAATTTTTCACAGGTCAAATGGACTCCAGATTAGTACTGTCAATCAACAGCCTCTTTCCTCGCCCTTCAATTCCCGAGGTTGAGATCTTGTCCCCTTTTCTCTGTCTTGGGATTCCCCTCCCCCCAACTACCAGGACCATGAGCCTAAAAGTTTCATATGCACACCTAAGAAAAAAATTTCACCCTACACTCCTTAACTTCACCTTCAGCTCCTACTGTACATCTGTCCCAATTAAAGGCACCAGCTACAGGTGTTCCTGCAAAATCTGCATCCTGGACAGCTTCGAAGTGGCTAACCCCAGGTGGCCCAGCCTCACAGCAGCTAGCCCCAGGAAGTCCTGCAGACCCTGGACAGCAAGGCCAACAGCCTGCTCTTCAGAACTTGGCCAGAACCCCAGCTTTCTTGGGTCCCCAAAGATGTCGCTGCTCCCAGACAACAGTTTGAAGAGCAAAGCACCCCACTTCCTGCCTCACCAGCACCCCTTTCTGTGTCCTTCCTTTTATAATAAATAACAAAGCAGGAATATGGGGAACCAGGTCCTCCCCAGCTTGCCTCAGTGACTCAGCACCAGCAGCCAAGTTACTACCAGCTGCCAAATGCGACACACAAACCTTTAAACAAGGCCCTGCCATCATGGCTTCCTCTCTGTCTCTCTCCCTCTCTCTCTCTCGCCATCCTCCTCTGTCTTCTTGTCTTTGCTTTGCTTTTTCTCTTGTTCCCTCTCACAGAAGGCTTTTTGCTTCCCACCCCCCAGTAAATCTCTGTGTGAGATCTGTTGCATGGTGTGATCTCTGTGCCATTCTTTGGTTCTGATCCACCTATGTGCTCTTCTGCCCCTAAACACCCTAACAACACTTGCCTCTCTCCTCTCTCCCCCTTTCTCTCTCTCTCTCTCTCTCTCTCTCTCTCTCTCTCTCTCTCTCTTTCTTCTCCTCTTCTCCCCCTCACTCCTCTCTGTGCTGACTCTTTTGACTCTTTTATGTGTATATGTATGTATTTGTCTCTCTACCACCCTCCTCTTTCTCTACCCTTCCTTCTCTCTTCCTTTCCCTCCTCCTCTCCTTCCTTTCCTTTTCCCTCCCCACTCCAGGTGCCAAGGACAGCTCAAATGGCTCCTAAATGAACTGCTCACCACATCACGTTCCCTGATTTAGTTCCTCCCACATGCCAGCAGACATTCTAGAACTGAGGCTTTAAGAGTAAATGAGTAAGTTAAACATGTGGGTTTAACCTGCTGTGTACTTGTGAAACGTGAGATAAAAAGTACATATACCTGGGACCTCAGGATGGCCCTGCTCCAGAAATGATCTTTGCCTTATGACCTGAGGGTGGAGTGTGGTGTCAAGAAGAAAGAAGATGATTAGGAAAGATGAAGTTCAGACTCTGACACTGTATGGAAGAAGCCATCAGGTTCATCAGCATGCTAGGGTCAAGGCAGGAAGAGATGCTGGCTGTCCTGCTAAATAGACAAGTGGTTTCAGCTACTGTGGCCTTCAGGGTTAGGACCTGTGCTCACTGGTCCTCACCCCAGCCTATAGTGTCCTTATCGGGTGGGGCTGCTGTCTATGCTTCTGGTTCCTCACTCTTCCCCATCCAGGTCTAGCAGGAGGGACTGAGTTGGAAACACAGATTTTCATAACAGCTAAACAGCAGCAATGGAGAAAAAGGCTGGGTGGGTGGACCCAGAAGGTGCCTCGTGAGTAAGACCAATCCATGTATGTGAGGCATAGAGAGGCCTCTGAGGTTCAGAGTGGGGGAGTCCCCAGATTGTAGGAAGGGGAGCATCTGCAGATTGGAGTCTTCCCCTCACAGTCTCACAGCCCGGTTTCTCTTGGGTGTCATTGAAAGCCCTGACAGGAGATAGTGGTACCCCAGGCTCAGGAAGTTCCTCCTCCCTTCAAGCAGTGTCCTCCTGAGAGACTTCATGGTCAAGTGAATGATTTTGGACTCCTTGAGAGAATTTCCTTCCTCCCACAAGGTCCTGGGGTCTGGACCTGTGCCTAAAGGACAGTCTTCTGCTCCTAGCCTGTGCCCAACAGGGGCCCAGCCAGACTCTGTCCTCACTTCCTCCACTGGGCACACTCAGCATCCCTCAGGAAGAGATGCAGGTCCTCCACTGGGCACACTCAGTGATGTGGAATTCCCCTCTGTATGCTGTGAATATCATTGGTTAATAAAGGAACTGCTTTGGGCCTATAGCAGAGCTATAGGGGAACAGAGCTAGGCAGGGAAAACTAAATGGAATGCTGGGAAAAAGGAGGCTGAGTTAGGGAGAAGCCATGTAGCTCCACCAGAGACAGATGCCCAGAACTTTACTCGGTAAGCCACAGCCACGTCGTGATACACAGATTAATAGAAATGGATTGAATTAAGATGTAAGAGTTAGCCAATAAGAAGCTAGAGCTAATGGGCCAAGCAGTGTTTTAAATAATATAGTTTCTGTGTGATTATTTTGGGGCTAAGCAACTGGGAATCCACCAGCAAACTCCCCCAACAACTCAGCATCCCTCAGGAGGAGATGCAGTTTGGATAACATTTCTGTTTTCTCTGACTGCACCAAAAGTAAGTTGCTTTCTGTCTGGCCATCACAAGATACATAGTGCCTAGCACAGACACATACATGACTAAATGCAGAAGGCAAAATCATAGCCTGTCCTGTCACACTTCCCCTAATCCCTGTGAGCCTGGGGATAGAGTGGCAGCTGTAAGGACCCCTCCATCTTCTGGAAGTAAGACCTAGGGAAGTCTCCCTGGGGCCAGGATAAAGAAACACTCTCTCCTAAATTGTATAATTCTCACCCCTTGATTTACTCTCAGGCTAGATTAAATCTTTCTGTAATCATTTCAGGAAACAGAACAAAGTTGAGATGAACAACCTAGTAAGTGGAGGGCCTTGCTGATATTATGGGGACTCCCAAAAGACTCATCTTGCATCAGGTAGGGATATCTGTTCTCTAGGTTCAAGGAGAGATCCTGCCTTAAAGAAATAAGGCGGAGAATGGTGGAAGACACCTTAACTCCAAGGTCAGAACCATGTTAACTGCAAGTTTTGCTTCTTCCTAGGGCTGGAACATGGCCCCATTGTTCATTTACATCATCACCTTTCTGGTTTTGATATTTTCTATCTTTACTACTTAAGCTTGGCTGTCCTGAAACTTGCTCTGTAGACCAGGCTGGCCTCAAATCCAGAAAGCCACCATCTTCTGCCTTTCTAGTGCTAGGATTAAAGGTTTGTACCACCACATCATGCTCTAAGCTTTTCTTTAATTCCTTTCCACAAGTTGGAAGCTTAGCTGGGTGGACTCTTGCCATTCTGTCACTACTTCCTTTATTCCATTTCTTAATCTGTTTACCTCCTTGAATACAGGATTTAGCTCTAGTCCACTTTTTGGTGTCCCTTTTCTCAATCTGTACATTTTGTGTTTTTATTTACTCAGCTCGCTTCTCTTCATTATGTCTTTATCAAAGTTAACACAAATAACCATGTAACAGAGTCCCTACTAGGCTGTTTTGAGATTTCCTCTGCCGATGGAATTAATCCAAAATTCTTCACTTTAGCCTCAGGGAAACTTTTTGGACAAGGGCAAAAAGCAGCCACATTCTTCACCAAAATATCACAAGACCAGTCTCTAGGCCACATACTAACATTCTTCTCTGAAACCTCTTGATCCCCATGGTTCAAATCATTCTCAGCACCATTGTCTTTCACATTCCTACTAGTGTGGTCCATTAAGCAGGGCACTTGGTCAGGCCTAGCACAGCAATACCCATAGTACCAACTTCTGTCTTAGTTAGGGTTTCTATTGCTGTGAAGAGACAACATAACCATGGCAACTCTTATAAAGGAAAACGTTTCATTGTGGTAGCTGGCTTACAGTTTCAGAGGTCCAATCTATTATCATCATGGCCGGGAGCATGGCAGCATGCAGACAGACGTGGTGCTGCCTACACCGTTATCAGAAGGCAACAGGAAGTAGACTGAAGCACTAGGCATGGCTTGGGCATATACGAGACCTCAAACCCTAACCCCACAGTGGCACAAGGCCACACCTACTTCAGCATGGCCACACCTCCTAATAGTCCCATTCCCTATGAGATTATGGGGGCCAATTACATTCAAACTCATTGTTAAGATATATAAGTTAACAATCTCAAATTGTTTAATATGATCAAAACTATGTTCGTAGACATGCTAAGTACAGATGTAATTTATCTACAGACACAAGCTTGGAGTAAGAAACCAATTTTTATATCCTATCATAAAGTCTCCTGTCATCTCCCATCATTCAGTATTCTGCATATGCTGTCAAAATTAAGCCTAAAGCAAGTAAAGCAAAGCAAGTTTAAAGTAACCCTAAAGTTTGTTTAATGTAAACTAACAATCAAAATTATGTATACAAAAGATGGTTATGAAAGATTGAATTATTAAATAAAATAGGTTAAATATTGCATGGCAGGAACCCCTAGGCTCAAGTTGCTCCCTTAGATGCTGCATAGGTTCCCTTGGATGGGGCACATTCCACCAGATAAAGCTGAACGCTAGCCTCACTACAGGACAAGGATACATGGCAAAGAAGACCTACAATAAATGCGCTTCTGCCTACAGCTGATTAGGACTGACAGCCTCTGGCTGCGTTGGTTTGACCTCTGTGGTCACATAGGCCTGGCAAAATCAAACAAACAAGCAAAACATCCTCCTATCTAAAGATGAATTACTCCTCCTGTGTCACAGGACAGGGGAAGGATTCTCTTGCCTAGTGGAGGAGCTCAAAGTCTGCATCCACATCCTAAATGCCTCAAACAACGGAGATGAGGATAACGATGGCTCTGCACTCAGTGTCCCCCGAACTGACCCATCAAGATGCTGTGAATAGGGGGGTTTGTATCTAAGCCTACACCCAGCTGGCAAGAGACCTGCATGTTAGTTCAACTGCCCATGCCCTTCCCCTGGCATTCGCTTCTTCCTTTTAGTAAATGCTAGTTTCAAGACCCACACCCTAATTACCCATGTTGCCTCATTAAAGAAGGATAGAGCAAACTCACAGCTTTGGAAAGTTATTCAGAATATCCAAGCAACATCTTCAACAGTTTTGTTTTGTTTTGTTTTGCATTTTTTATCTGTAGAGTCGTCAGCAAATGATTTTATTGTGTGATGCCCCAAGCCCTCAGATTCTTTGGGAGGAGATGGCTCAGATAAAGAAGATCCTCTCCAACTTGGGCTTACCTGTGGCGCTTTGAGAACATAATCTAGTCTCTATCCAGATAGACAGCTCCGGAGACAGCGCCACGCTCTCACCTTGAAGCCTATAAGGAGTACACAGGTGTTAGCAGTGATGCTTGTGAATGTTTTCTAAGAAATTCCAAAAGCCAGTGTTTTCTAAAGTCCATTTAATTTGGTTATCTTGCCTTATAAATTTCACCTCTAAGCAACTAACCTAGCTTTAAACAGAATAATGATAAGAAACATGCTTATGGCCGTCCTGCCATGGTCCAGGTGCCGAGATGGGGAAGGGGCATTAACACAAAGAATATGTCTGATCCCAGATGGTTTTCACACAAGTGGCTAGCTCTCCAAAGCTCAAGCCATCTTTTTTTTTTTTTTTCACTTCAAAATCAAGAATTTTTTCCCCATACTTCAGATTTAACCTCAGGAAAAAAAGTATGTTTTTCCCCCCAACTTTTACATTGGAACAACTTTTAAACCAAACACGAAGTTCAGCATTTTGTTAGCTTGGTTAAATATCGAACCAGGCACACCCTGTCCTTACAAAGCTAAAAGGGGATCAACATAGACACATATTCCCAAGAACAACGATATCACTCAAAACTTAACAAAGCATCTTTACGGAAATAGGGTGATTTGCCATAAATGGCTTGCATACAGTTAGCTTGTATTTCTCTAACTGTTCCCTTGTCCTGCAAAGGGGTCCTGCACACCTAAACCTCTCTATAAGTAACCTGAGAAGCATCTTCTCCCAAAGAATTTTTGAGAAAAATATTGGAGAAAAAACGGGGGTTTCCAGATGATTACATCTGCATTACTAACAAAGTGAAACTACCGACCACCAAGAAAATCACAAACGTGAGAGAGAAGAGAGCAGGCCACACAGTCCCAGTGGCATTCTGCACCATCCCAAGGTCCACTGGCTCTTGCCCAGTGAGAGATCATCCCCATGGGCTTTGCCTCAGGAGACCTGTGGGACCGGCATTCGCACGCTCATCTGAAACTAGGCCACATGGCTCCCAATGCTGTCAGTATGTGGTGACCTAGAGATGTGTCCATCAATAGGGGGAGAAGAGAACCGGCTTTACCCATCTTTGTTAATTCAACCTACACCACGTGTAAGTTATTTTTACAGATTTGGTATGACTGACTGCTTTCATCTTCCATATGTTGGTTGAGTACATGGAATGAAAATGTTAAAGAGAATTTTAAAATGTTCTGTTAATAAGGTTAATTTTTTAAAAAAAACTTTGTAATATAAAAGTTTTCCTTGTGTACTTTGTTTTTTAATGTTCCCCACAAAGATGTATGACTATTATCGCCTCCTGATTTATGTTCTGGATCCTTGACCACTGTTAGGTTTTATCGGGTCGCCTGGGATAGACCCTCTTTTAAGGCACACTGTTGCTCTTTTGTCACCCTCTGTCATCCCTGGAGCAGTTACTGAGAGATAGATATCCCCAAACCCCTGAAAGGAGTTTGGGTGACCTCTGAAAAGGGGAACAGGGGACGTGGGTCATTCGACTCATGGACCATCCCTCTTCTTGCCATTCGGGACATTGATCTGGGGGACTCAGTACCGAAACAGCTGGAGTGAAGTCTTCTGTGTTTCAATTAACCTCAGTCTCACCATCTCCTGCTCAACTCCTCAACTGCTGCCCTGCCCCCAAGCTAAAAAGGAACAGATCTGAATCCCAGGGTGAGATTTGTGCCTCCATGAACATGCTGCTTCCAGGCCAATAAATCCTGTTTTGAAATGGATACCTAGAGACAGGGACCAGTAAAATCCAACCACAAGCCTCCTTCTATGTGTGTCTGGTTCCCTCCCACCCCGGCTTCTCCCCTGGACCATCCCCTTCCTGATTATCCTCATATGTATGTTTTTACTCTGCCTTTTAAATGTTTTACTTATTGAACATCACCCTATGCCCCCCAAATGTTCCACTTCAGTTCTCTCGATAGCTCTCACCCTACAACAGCTCCGTTTGCTCCAGAGACAAATACAAGAAGACCTGACATTCCACCCTTTCACCCCAGGCCGGATAGAGTTCTTTACATTAGCCCTCGACCAGTTCTGCTGCTCCCTTCCTTTGATGCTCTGTAGCTTCCTGCTCCTTCCGCTAGCTCATTTTGGTTTTTTGTTTGTTTGTTTTGTTTTGTTTTTTTGGTTTTTCGAGACAGGGTTTCTTTGTAGCTTTGAGCCTGTCCTGGAACTAGCTCTTGTAGACCAGGCTGGCCTCGAACTCACAAAGATCTGCCTGTCTCTGCCTCCTGAGTGCTGGGTTTAAAGGCGTGCGCCACCACCGCCCGGCTCCGCTAGCTCATTTTGATGTGGCAGTCCTGGCAATAGGATTGTCACTGTCACCTCCTCTCATCAGCCCACTCCATTTCTCCCACCTCTGTTCCTCCCGATTCCCCAACCTTCCCAGAAAATCTCTCAGTTCTGCCCTGTGACCAAATCGTCCGCTTACAGGCCTCTACTGCTTATTTCTCGGGTCTCTTCAGGAATAGAGGATGGCAGTCACCTGATCCATCGCAGCCAATCAGGCTCCTCCCCGCCCCCCCCCCCCCGCTAGAGGACTAGAGGATGCCCTCATCAATGGACCGAGAACTACCCATCCCACACAGACCCTCCTCAGCAGAAAACAGCTGTAACACCCGTGCCCTATGTGTTTTATATCCTCTCAGAGTTCCGAGTGATAGTTTCCTGCTGAAAGACTACATTTCCCAGCTTCCCTTGTGGGATACAGACGCTATTTCTGTATCCCACAAGGGCCCCGCATCCCATCTTCTGCGGGGATTTTGGCCATCAGCACACACGGGTGACAAAAATGCTCCCTTGCCTACAGTCAGACCAAGACTGTTTCTTCCCACCTTCTGTCTCTGCAGCTGCTTTAAATAATATAACAATATGTACATGTTTCATATAGGAAAACACGAATATTTGGGGAAACACCCCGAAAACTCATTAGTGGTTGTCTCGGTTTCAGGTTGTGTAGTTTGTTGTTTATTTTCCTGTAACAAAGCTCCACTATGGAGTGGAGGGGCCTTCATCCTTACCGCTTTCCCATTGGTGGCCGGCTAACCCTCAGAAGCACAAGTTAGCTTATTCTTTAAAACAACAAAATTGCAGCCGGGTCTCTAGGCAGGCTTGTTAACTCCCTGTGTAGCTAAAGATGACCTGAAATGCCTGGCGATCCTGCTTCCACCCCGAGGGCCAGGATAACGAGTGTGCCCCACTATATCGATTTCAAGCAGTGCTGAAGGTGGAACCCTCATGCCGGGCAAACACCCTGCCCCGCAGACTGCGTGACATTCCCAGGCGGGCAGCAGTTGCTCTTCCCGTGCAGACACTCCTTGGAGGAGCCTGGTGTAATTATCTTGAGAGTTGCTTTCAGAAACAGAGGGCCTCCCAAAGTATATGTCACAGAGAACAAAGCCATCAGAGGCCACCCTCTGGTTGTGTAACTGCTACTCTACACCACAGGAAATGAATGGCCACAGCACAGGTAGCCAGCTTGGGAGTGGCATAAAAATGCTGTCCCTAAAAACAAATTATACCCTAGTATAAAACCAGAGTCCCCATTCCTGAGATCTAGGCTATGGACAACAAAAACAAGACCAGTGTAATTACTCCTAATGTGCAGTCACCGCCAAAGCCCAGCCCCACTGTCCCCCAGCCTGCCTGCCCACAGTCAGGCTCCTCAGAAAGCAGGCAGCTCTAGATGGAGGGACTTCTGTGTAAAATGGCTCTCCTCCCCAGAGGCCGGAGTAGGGCTATATCTGCCTCTTGTTTCTTATCTGGGTCAAGCTGACCACACAAGGGCATGGAGAGATGAGGTGCCCCGTGCGAGTAAGTGTCCTGGGGGAACAGAGAGACAAAAGGCTCATAGCGGTTTGTCCCTCCTGCAGAGTAAACCACATACAGCGGTGTGGTCAGACGCGCTGGACACAGGGTGGGACCCACCTGTGACAACATCAGCATGCCCTGGGCAGGAAGAATTTTGAGAACTAGTTCTCCCCCTCATCCTTCACTATGATTAAAGGGGTACATTTTTCTTGATTTCAGTCCTTAAGTCAGACTTGGTACTGGAAAACTTGCAATACTTTTGCTTGGAGAAAGGATAGCCTTGTTTTGAAAGCTATGTCATCAGGAATCGCCAACCATGAAGCCACCAGGACTGAGCAAAAACAGAGTACACCTGTAGCAGCTGCAGCAAGTACAGGGGCTGCGTCATGACCTAAGGTGCCCCCTGCTCATCCTACGCCCTGCTGCAAGCCTTTGGTGGCCCTCTGTTCAGGAGGACCCTCCCATAGCATCCTTGTGGAGCACTTATCGACCTGGCCACTGGGTCACTGTGTGTCCATCTCTCCCTCTAGAAGTGCGCAAGGGTCAACCTCATGGGTGACTTGTTTGCCACCTGATTCCCTGTGCCTAGAGCTGTGCTCTTGTGTGTGTTAGGAGATATTCACCGAGCAAGTGAATGGAAGGAGATGAGGAGGTAGATGGGTTGATGGATGTATGTGTATACATGCATATAGGAGATGGAAGGATGACTTATGAATGGACGGATGAGTAGATGTATGGAAGAGATATAAGTTAATGGATTAGAAATGGCAGAGAAATGGAGATATAAGTGACAGATAGACAGAAGGGTGGTCACTAGTCTGCTGCTGTGATAAAATGTTATGACCTAAAGCACGTTTTGGAGGGAGGAGTTTGCCTTGGCTTATGGTTCCAGGGGAGTAAAAATCCATCATGGCTGGGAAGCATGGCAGCAGCGATGGCAAGAATGAGAGCAGGAGAGGGAGGCTGAGAGTCAACATCTGGAAAGCAAGCACAGAGCAGAGCAAACAAACTGGAAATAGGAAGAGGCGGTATAGTCTCAAAGCCCTCCTCCTGCAATGCTCTTTCTCCAGCAAGGCTTCATTCACCGCCTGAGCCTCTCCAAACAGCACCACCAACTGGGGACCAAGCGTTCAAAAGCCCAAATATGTCCATTCGAAGGACATGCCCATTCAAACCACAAAAGAAGGATGCATAGCTAAGGGATCGGTGGATATAAATGGGTGCGTGGAACTCACAGGTCCCTGAGGCATTTTGCTCCCTAACTTGCTGATTTGACCTCCCCCTAGTATCTGCAATCCCACTTTTCTGTTGGAAGGCAGAGCATACAGGTATGTGGATAAGAGTAGGGGCTGCTGGAATCAAGAGGTAGGCATGGTATCTCTGCTCCAGATGCACTGGGTGGAGCAAAGAGCTCAATCCCTTGAGAAGGCAAAGCCCATGACTGTCAGGCAGCCTCCTGGGCCCCATCTGCAGAGCTTAAAGAACAAAGCCCAGCCTGTCTCCATATGGCCCCCTCACCCTATAAACTGCGCGGGTATTTATGTAACACTTCAGGCTTGATGGAAACCAGATGTGATCAGTAGTGATCTGTGCTGCGTGGGAACGCTGACATACCAACCTGTACATTTTCCCCTATGGATGCTTGCACTTAGCAATCAAGCTTTAAATCTCGGCTCTGAGCACTGGTATACATCCATTAACTTCACTCTTCCGTCAAGCAGAAACATCTGGCAACTTCTATGGGATCTGTTATGTGTATGAAAGAAACACATCTGTGAACTACTCCCATTATCCGCCAGCCGAGCACAGTACAAGGGATGGAGCGCGGAGAGGAGATGAGAAGAAGGGGGTGTGGTACCCTGCCCCTCGCTTGGGTGACCTGGTGGGACGACCCAGGTCAGGGTTTTCTAATTATGACCTTGAGCTGCCATTTACCAACTCTTTCCATTGTTCTAGGCACTGGACCACGTGTACAGAGTAAATAACAGCTGCGGTCCCCAGCACAGCCGTTCTCTTTCCCAGATGGGCAAATGGCGGCACAGGGCTGACTTCTAGCGGCAGCAGGGTTTTGAGGGGAGGGAAGCAGAACCCAGCCTCAGTTTTCAGGCTCTAAAGCATCCACCTCTTTTCTTGAATATAAAGGACTCTTCCTGTCTTTAAAATAAGGAAACTCGGTTGTGTTGCTTTCTCCACATTTGTGTTATTTGCACGCTCCTGTGCTGAGACTCCGTTGTCCCCTCTTTGATGATCAAGTGTCTCTGAGGAAGATCACAGACACCCATCAGTACATCCCAGAGTCTAGGGGGACTCAGGACAAGATCCCTGCTTAACTCTGTGTACTCAGGTGTTTCCCAAACTCAGGAAAAGTGTGGTCCCCTGAAAGTCTTCCTGATACCTTGACAGTTGCTGAAGGACCTTGGCACAAAAAGTTTGCTGAGGGCCTGGGGAAATGGCTTGGTTGTTAAAGTGTTTGCTGCATAAGCACGGGAACCTGAGTTTAAATTCTCAGCACTCACGTAAAAAACAGGGTACATGCTGAGTGGTGGTGCACGCCTTTAAACCCAGCACTCGGGGGGCAGAGGCAGGCAGATCTCTGTGAGTTCAAGGCCAGCCTGGTCTACAGAGAGAGTTCCAGGACAGCCTCCATAGCTACACAGAGAAATGCTGTCTCCAAAAACAAACAAACAAACAAAGCTGGGTACCATAAGCGCAAGTCTAAAGTCCCAGTTCTAGGGGGCAGGGACAGGGTGACCTCTGAGGTTCACTAGCAGCTAGTCTAGCTGAATTGGTGAGTTCCAGGTTCACCTTGCCTCAAAAATAAGGTGGAGAGCAGTGGAGGAAAACACCTGATGTCAACTTCCAGCTTCCTCACACATGTTGTATGTACATACAAGCACATATATACAGACACCATACCTGTACCCCCACACACACACGCACACAATGATTACTTAGGCCTATGGCCTCCATGCTGTATGTGAAGGGTATCCACCCTACTGACCCAGGTAGGTGGTCCAGCCCCTGTCTGGTGTCCCCTTCTGCTCTGCAGATCTCTGTCTTCTCACTCCACAGATGTACTCCCAGCACAGAGACACTTTCAGTATACCAGCCCACTGTTGTGTGGGAAAGATCCCAACCCTCCACATGCTGGTGTGGAGGTGAGTCATGTAGACTCCATTCCAGAGACAGAGGAGCATGGGCTGTACCCACATTCACCTCCCCAAAAAGGCCAGGCCTGGACCCTGGATGGCAAGTTTTTATAAAAGGTTTTATTTTGAATTATGTGTGTCTGTGTGTGGGTATGTACGCGTGAGTGCAGTGTCCATGGAGGTCAGAAGAGGGTGTTATGTCCTCTGGGGCTGGAGTTGCAGGGAGTTGTCAGCCCCCATATGGGTATTGGGAAGTGAACTTGGGTCCTCTCAAAGATCAGTGTACATTCTCTTCTGCCTCCCTGAATAGCACTTACCCAGTGAGATTTCTCTACGGAACAGAAAGAAATGCAGAAAACATTGATGTTGACTCTGCAACAAGCTTTCAAGAAGACAATCACATTACAGAGACTTCAGGTAGAAAGCAAACCTGGCCTGAAGCACTGCCTGATTTAACAGCCCCTCGCTCCTGTGGCCACCTCCCCTTTCTTCTATGGCTCCAGAAACTTGTGATGTAGGTTACCATAGGCAGAGTTTTCTTGTTCCACGACTGCACTCAAATAATCACTGAGAGGCTTAATATTAATTATAAACACTTGGCCAATAGCTCAGGTTTATTACTAGCTAACTTTTACATTTAAATTTACCCATATTTCTTATCTATGCTTTACTACATGGCTCATGCCTTGTTACCTCACTTTCTTCACATCCTGCTTCCTTTGTGGCTGACTGGTGTCTCCCTGACTGCCTTTCTTTCTCCCAGCATTCTCCTAGTCTGGCTCTCCTGCCTAACCTTATTCTGTTCGGCTATTGGACAGTCAGCTTCTTTATTAAACCAGTCACAGCAACATACAGTCACACCGTGTAAAGGAATATTCCACCTGCAGGTTGCCCAGGCCCAGCTCTAAACCTAAGCCACCACCTCCAGGAAGGTTTCATTTCTGCCTCAGCTCCCTCTTAAGACAGCTACTGTGAGAATGCTGGATGAAGACTGTGTCCCACTAGAGTAGACCTGGTCAGAATTAATAGCAAATATGAGCACCGCACACTGGATAGATGTCCATGCCATCCACACAGACTGTCATACCCCAGTTCAGGTTTGTGATATCTAGTCAAAATGCCCGAGCCAGGGCAGTGAACAACTCCTCAGATGGGTATGTGGTGGTTTGAATGAGAATGGCTCCCGTGAGCTTATATGTTTGAATGTTTGGTCCCCAGTTAGTGGAACTGTTTGGAAAGGATTGGGAGGTGTGGCTGTGTTGGAGTGGGAGTGGCCTTGTTGGAGGAGGTGTGTCACTGGGATGGGCTTTGAGGTTTCAAAAGCCCACCCTAGGCCCAGTCTTGCTCTTTCTTTGCCTGTGACGTGTAGATATGAGCTCTCAGCTACTGCCCCAGTCCCATGCCTGGCTGTCTGCCCAGCACTCCCAGCCATAATGCTCATGCACCAACCCTCTGAAACTGTAAGCAAGCTCCCAATGAAATGCTTTCTTTCAAAGTTTGCCTTGGCCATGGAGTCTCCGCACAGCAATAGAACAGAAACTAAAACAGGATATGTCTTTCAGATCTCAAAGAACACTCCCTGCAACCTAGCTCATCATCCTTATCTGTCATCTGGTCAGATGGCTGTGTCATCTGGTCCTCAGCAACAAGCCCAGGCATAATGCCCTGCCCTTTCCCTCCGAAAACATATAGCCTTTCAGGAGGAGAAAGCAATGGTGTGGACCTGGGGCATGTAGTGTAGCTCACCGTTGGAGATGGACAAGCAAGGCTTGGCTAGCAGACAGCAGAGATACCCTGGCCAATGCACTCCTCATGGGACCCCTGGAGACCATTATTCTTCTTGCTCTTCTTTTTTTTGTAAAAAAAATAAATAGATATCACTGTTACCTTATGGAAATCTCTATCATCTGATGGGGAAACTCTATCAACCAATCACATCTAATTAAGGCATGGCTACCTGCAGCAGAGGAGGAAAAACTGGGAGAATTAAGGTGCACGCTCCTCTCTGCACAGTGCCCACCGAACATATAGGAAGTCGGACCTCCCACTCTTGTAGCGTGAGTTTTCCTCTTATAACCATTAAAGTATAGTTGTTATTCTTGAGCTGGCCTAGTTATTCATCGTACCAACCTAATTCAATACAATCATCTAGAAATGTAATTGTCAGTTTATACAGTGCCTCTCCCACCAACAATGGCTAGGAGGTTTTTTCTCATATTCTTGCATGTATTTGTAGTTTTTGCTTTTGTTTTTATTGCTAACAGACACTTTTACTAGGGTGAGATGGTATCTCACTATAATTTTGATTTGCATGTCTTTGATGATATTGATCATTTCTTCATCAGCAAATGGATGAACAAAGAAAAGACAGCATAAGCACATAGAGGAACAGTTTGGGGTCTTGTCTTAATTAGCGTGACTATTGCTGTGATGAAACACCATGACCAAAGCAACTTTGAGGAGAAAGAGTTTAGTTGGCTTACACTTCCACATCACTGTTCATCACTGAAGGAAGTCAGGACAGGAAATCAAGCAGGGCTGGAACCTGGAGGCAGGAGCTGATGCCAAGGCCATGGAGGAGAGCTGCTTACTGGCTTGCTCCTCATGGCTTGTTCATCCTGCTTTCTTATAGAACCCAGGATCACCAGCCCAGGAGTAGCAAACCACGCACAATGGGCTGAGCTTTCCTCCATCAATCACTAATAAAGAAAATGCCCTAAGGCACGCCTACAGCTGGATCTTATGGGGGTATTTTCTTAATGGAGTTTACCTCCTCTTTAGCTTGTGTAAAGGTGACATAAAACTGTCCAGCATGCCAGGCGGTCATGGTGCATGCCTTTAATCCCAGCACTCGAAGGCAGAGGCAGGTGAATCTCTGTGAGTTCAAGGCCAGCCTGGGCTACAGAATGAGTACCAGGACAGTCTTCAAACCTATACAGCGAAACCCTGTCTCAAAATAAAACAAAAAGCCAGGCGGTAGTGGCACACGCCTTTAATCCCAGTACTCGGGAGTCAGAGGTAGGCGGATCTCTGTGAGTTCGAGGCCAGCCTGGTCTACAAGAGCTAGCTCCAGGACAGGCTCCAAAAGCTACAGAGAAACCCTCTCTCAAAAAAACAAAACAACAACAACAAAAAAAACCCAAAAAAAAAACCCAACATCAACAAAAATTGTCCAGCACAAGTTTCAAAGAAAAAAGAAATGTAGACAAGTGCAGTCGTGGCTCACACCTCTAATCCCATCTCTCAGGAGGCTGAAGCAACAAAAACCTGCAAAAGGAGAAGGAAGGGGAGGGAGGAGGAGAGAAAAGAAAAGAGAGCAGGAAGAAGAAGGGCAGATGGAGGGGGGAAGGAGAAGCTGGAGGAGCAAAGGAAGGGAGGAGGAGACAGAAGAAGAGAAGGCAACGAGGGCACCTTTGCAGCAAAATAGGCTAGAGAAGTGGAGTGAAATGAGCCTAGCAGAGAGGACAGTCAACTGCTCTCAACACGCTCAGTCATGCAGTCAGCTGCTCTCAACATGCTCAGTCATGCAGTCAGCTGCTCTCAACATGCTCAGTCATACATGGAAACTAAAACAGGAAGCCTGAATTTAGGAGGGCATCACTAGAGACTGGGGTGGGGTGGACCAGGGAGGTTGAATTTGATGAGAGCACTCTGTGGGCATGTATGATGTCACATGACTCCCGTTCTTATGTACAGCTCAGCAGGCATTTCTGCAAACAGAACAATGAGCAATAAGTGTCACCAATATGTACAATTAGCACATTTTAATAAAAATTTTAAAATATTTAAATACATGTAGACATATCATTGAAGCTTTAAACTAAACTCAAACAAGAAATGGCCTTTGTCCCTAGCCATCAGTTTTCTGTAGGCCACATGTGGTGAAGTGTGTGTATTTCCAGTATTCCGGAGATAGAGGAAGCAGGAGGAGTTCAAGGTCAATCGTAGCTATACAGTGAACGTGAGGCCGAGCCGGCCAACAGACCTGTCTCATAAAAGAGGGGGATGGTGGAGGGAGATGGGGGGGGCAGGAGGAACAGGAGGAGGGTGGGTGGGAGGAGGAAGGGAAGAGATAATGAGGAAGGTCTGCTTCCTTTTCATTTCAGGCTCTCTGTAGTTTTGTGGGGAAATGGGCAAACGCAGATTGCTCCAGGCATGATGCTGAATTCCAACGCCATCTGATAATCTTTAAGCTAACAAAGAATCACAGGCAATTGTCTCTTATTTATCCAAATCTAGGGTACAAATCTAATATGTCCCTTTAATCTAGTCTAGTATGTTTGTTTAATGAGAATTTTCTCTGATAATAAAGTTAATCACGTTCATTAGGTGAAATTTGGAGGGTGTAGAAAATGCGAAGCAAAAGCCCAAAAGTCACTCATAAATGACCTTATCCTGACTTCTTTTCCCTAAAATAAATTGTTACTGTCTGAAAGAGCACTCTGACATCCACGGCCCCTGCCCTCTGTGACTCCCTGAGGCTGGCAGTCTGAATCCTTCGTGGCGCTGGGGCTCGGCTTCTGGTGGCAGAGAGAAACATGAACAGAGCTCTGCAGGAAACTGATGCCACACTAAAATTGCTAGCCTCATCCTACCCTCTCTCAGAAAACTACCAGTTTGGCCTTGGTGGAGGCTATTTTAGCAAAAGCTTTACTGGGGTCCAACATGAAGCGCAGAAACCACTCTGTATCCTAACTCTGTGGATGAAGATGTCAGGACCAGATTGACATATTTGGATGGATTGACCACAATTAGATGGTCTCACCAGAAGAATTAAGACCCCTAACTTCTCCCCAGCCCTCAGACAGGAGATTCTTTACCATTTAGAGTGGCCAGAGAGTTGAGGAACAATATGAGGGAAAGTCGTGCACCCCAACTAGGCTATCAGACCTAAGTGCCCCCTTGGCCCCTACGCTACAGAAGTCAGGTTTATCATGAGCTTGAGTGAAGTCCAAAGTGCTGTGGTGGCTGATTTTCCTTGTGAATTAATGGGACTGGAATCGCCATGGAAACTAACTGCTGGCCCTCTCTGTGAGGGATTGTAGTAATGAGGCGCGGCTGCATTCCCGGTGCCAGGCTAGCTTACCCCCCGAAATAATTACACAGAAACTGTATTCATTTAAACACTGCCTGGCCCATTAGTTCTAATCTCCTATTGGCTAACTCTTACATATTGATTCAACCCATTTCTAATAATCTGTATGTCATCACAAAGTCATGGCTTACCAGGAAAGATTCCTAACCAGTGTCTGTCTTGGGCGGGAGACCCATGGTGGCTGCCTGTCTGTCCTTCTTCCCAGAATTCCGTTATGTCTACTCTGCCTACCTAACAGCTGGCCAAGGCAGTCTCTTTATTCAACCAATGAAAGCAACAGAAATATAGAAGGACCTCCTACACCAAGGGATTAACTGGGGCAGGTCAATGGAAAAGATCCACTCAGGTTTCTTGGACCAAATGAAAGCCAGTTGAGCAATACCATTGGCCTCTCTCTGCTTCCTGACTGTGGATGCGATATAACCCGCTGCATCAAGCTCTTGCCATGATGGATGCGGTTCACCATGATGGACCACATCCTCTGGAACCATGAGCCAAAATAAGCCCCCTCTTCCTTGAATTATCTGTTGCAGCAGCAACATAAGTAACTGATACATCATCTCAAGAAAGATTACACAGATCACCGTATTCAAACCTGAAGACTCCCGCACACGTGGCACTTCCTTTGTGGTCCCCACAATACCACTCCTCCACCTCTGTGTTTATCTGCTACCATCAGAAGGAATGGATGTCCCAAGAAGTACAGAGATTGGGCCTGCTTCAATCCCATCTGTATTCTCAGAAACAAGAATGCCATCCAGAAAAATGAGTATCAACAAATGCTGGAGGAAAACCCAAATGAATGGCCAAAGCACTTACTTATTTTTTTAAGATGTATTTGTTTTTATTTTATGTGTATGAGTACTTGCCTGAGCATATATATGTGCACTACCTGTGACCGGTACACAAGAACAGAAAGAGGCCACTGGATCCCCTGGAGCGGAGGTTACTGGCTGTTACAAGATGCTGTGTGAATGATAGGAACTAAACTGAAGTCCTTTGCAAGAGCAGCAAGTGCTCTTAACACTGAGCATTCTCTCCAGCCCCTGAAGCACCTATTTCTTTTGGGAATGAATAAGAATTGATAACAGAAATGCCAGTCACAAATAAATAATATATAGAGATATAAAGATAGATAGACAGATAGATAATAGATAGATATAGAGATATAGTTGGGTTTTTTTTTTTGAGACACAGTTTCTCTGTATATCCCTGGATGTCCTGGAACTTGTTCTGTAGACCAGGTTGGCCTCGAACACAGAGATGTACCTGCCTCTGGCTCCTGAGCACTGGGTTTAAAACTGCCCAGCTAATAAATACTTTTTCTTCAAAAAACAAATTTTCTGCATGTGGTCATGGTCCAAATGTGAAGTCTATTTCGAGAAACCTTAAAAGAGAATGAATTTGATTTGGGGCCATTTCTCTTCCAGCAGCACACAGGCTTATAGAGAGGTGCATGCGGCCTCAGCCCACCAGCTGGCTAAATCACGGATAAGAATAATGTAGAATTATGATGTCAACGATGTTTTGTTTTCAATTCTTAGCATAAAACTGAGCACAGAAGTCTGAGTAAAGCAGAACATAAAAGACCAACTTTTACAAACAAAATGTGAAAGTGTACCTGGGAAGAGGTGGGTGAGGAGGAGTAGGGAGAGTGCAGATGCTAATGTATTTTATTTCATATTGAGAGGAATCGAGACACTGAATAAAGTTCTTAGGACAGGAAATGGAAATTTAAGTGCATCATCATCTAAGGCAGTCAATAAAATAACAAAAAGTAATGGAATTATCATCCTGAAGGAGGAGGAAAAGCAAAAGGAAAATGGAAGCTAAGACAAGAAAAATGCCTCTAATTTCTGGTGGACAGTGTGTTAGCGACTTAGAGAACTAAAACTCAACAGCAGTGCTTGGCATCTAATTGTGGGTGGCAACCTCAGAGTCACCAGTTCACAGAAACTGCCTCTGTGGGGGGGAGGGGTCAGGGATAATTAACTAGGGGCACAGAATTCCGAGGAAAGAGACTGGCCTTTTGCTAGGAGCTTTTTAGTATTGTGTTACCATGTATTACCATGGGGCTAGAGCACAGACTCGGTGGATAAGAGTGTGCTTGCTGCTCTCGTAGAGGACCTAAGTTAGGCTCCACCACCTGCATTGCAAGGCTCACAATCACCTGTAACTCAGCTCCAGTGAATCCAGTGCCCTCTTCTGGCCTTTGATGGTGCCTGAATCCACATGGATGCACACACACACACTTTAATTTTTTTTTAAATAAGATTCCTTATCAGAGATTGTCTTAGTTAGGGTTTCTATTGCTGTGAAGAGACACCATGACCAGAGCAACTCTTATAAAGGAAAACATTTAATGGGGTAACCCCGTATAGCTTCAGAGGTTCAGTCCATTATCACCATGGTGGGCCACGGCAGTCGAGGCAGACCTGGTAATGGAGCTGAGGATCCTTACATCTTGACTCAAAGGCAGCAGGAAGTGGTCTGAGACACTGATGGTGCTTAAGCATATACGAAATCTCAAAGCCCACCCCCACAATGACACACTTCCTCCAAAAAGACCACATCTACTCCAACAAGGCCACACCTCCTAATAGTGCCACTCCCTTTGGGAGCCACTTTCTCTCTTTTTTAATGATTTATTTATTTTTATGAAAATCAGTGTTCTGCCTGCACATATGTCTGTATAATGGTGTAAGATCCCCTGGAATTGGAATTACAGACAATTGTGAACTTCCATGTGGGTGCTGGGAATTGAACCTGGGTCCTTTGGAAGAACAACCAGTGCTCTTAACCACTGAGCCATCTCTCCAGTCCCATTCCATTCCCTGGCCCCCAAAAGCTTGCAACAATATTATAATGCAAAATGCATTCAGTTCAACTTTAAAAGTCCCAACAGTCTATCACAGTCTCAACAGTGTTTAAAAGCCCAAAGTTTAAAGTCTCTTTTGAGATTCATGCAGTCTCTTAACTGTAATCCCATATAAAATCAAAAGGCAGATCACAGGCTTTCAACATACATGGCACAGGATACACATTACCAATCTAAAATGTAGGGAAGGGAGAACAAGGAGGAAATACTGGACCAAAGCAAGACCTACAACCAGCTGGACAAACTCCATGCTTCAGACCTCCAATTCCTTTTATCTTTTTTGACTGCAACGCACTTCCTTCTCTTGGGCTGGTTCCACTTCTTATTAGAAGTTTCCCTTGGCAGCTATTCCACTGCTCTGGCATCTCTAACATCCTGGGGTCTCCAAGGCAATGCAGGTTCCAACTGCACAGCTTCACATAATGGCCTCTCCAGGCCTCCGTTCAGGGACACTCCTGACACATGCCTGTCCACAAGGCTTTCCTTAGCCGTAGAGAGAGACCCAATAACTACTTTCTTCTATCCTTGACTCTAAAGCCAGAACCATGTGGCCAACGCTGCTAAGCTCTGCTGCTTGCTGGGGCTGGAGCATGGCCCGCTCGTTCAAATACATCTTCACCAGCTTTCTGGTTTCCGTGGTTTCCTTCACTGCCTAAGCTTGGCTGTCCTGGAACTCACTCTGAAGACCAGGCTGACCTCAAACTCAGAGATCTTCCAGACTCTGCCTCCTGAGTGCTGGGATTAAAGGTGTGCACCACCACACCTGATTCTAAGCTTTTCTTTAATTACTTTTTACAAGTTGAAAGATCAGCTGGGTGAAATCTTGCTCTGAGGTCACCATTCCCTTTATTCTTGTGATATTTTGGTAAAGACTGTGACTGCTCTTTGCTCTTGTTTGAAGAGTCTGCCTGAGGCTAAAGTGAGGAGATTTGGATTAATTCCTTTGGCAGAGAAAATCTAAAACCAGCCTAATATAGACTGCTGGACAGTTATCACTGGTCACTCTTATACAGATTTATAATGAAAAGGAGCAAGAAAAATGTAAAATTTGAGGAAAAATGGAGCACCAGGAAGTGGAATAAAGCTAAATCCTGTGTTCAAGGAGATAAAAATATTAAGAAATGGATCTTCTTGTGATTTGATCATTCTGCCTGTCTCTGCCCTTCTTTCTGCTCTAGGTTGCTACTCTTCTTGGACTGAGTCAACAGACACCTTCCCCTCTGGTTTTTAGCTGAGTTAAACTGCTGAGAATAGGGTTGGGAAGACATCTCATGGGCAATGTGCTTGCTTGCTGCCAGCCTGGTTCAGATCCCAGAACGCATGTAAGTGCTAAGTGGACATGCAGGCCACCTGTGATTCCAGCCTCAGGAGGAAGAGATAGGGGATCTGCACAACAAGCCTGCTAATTAGAGAAGCCATCCTGACAAGTTGTGAATTCAACTGAGAAACCTTGCTTCAGTGAGAGGGGAGGGAAGAGGGAAGGGGAAAGACACCTGTTCTAGTTTGCTGTTTGTTTCTAGATAAACACCATAACCCAAAACTGCCCACATCAGGAAAGGGTTTGTTTGGCTTAGACTTCCACACTACAGTTCATCACTGAGGGAAATCAAGACAGGAACTCAAGCAGGAATCTGGAGGCAGGAATTGAAAGACCAGAGAGAGGCATGTCGCTTACTGGCCCGCTTTCTTATACCTCCCAGGACCACCTGCCCAGAGGAAGCACCACCCACAGTGAGGCTGGATCCTTACAGATCAGTGAATAGAATAAAAAAAAAAATGCCCCACAGACATTGCCACAAGATGAGCTGATGGAGGCAATTCTCCCACTAAGGTTCCTGCTTCCAGACACGTGTAGGTTTGTGTCAACTGACAAAACTAAGCAGCAGCACATGGGACATCCATCTTGGGTCTCTGTGTGTTCATGCACACTAGAACACCCACCCAGATACATATGCATCGTGACCACACACATGCAAGCCTGCATGTGTATAGTCATGCACACCACACATATAGACATAAGCGTGTGCACGTGTGTGTGTGTGTGTGTGTGTGTGTGTGTGTGTGTAAAAGTCAATTTAAGATAAATAAATAGAAACAGAAGGGAGGGATGTAAGATGGAGCCATGGCGTTTATTCATGAAGATACCATACTCCCCCTGTTTACTGGGATGTAAGGTGGAGCCAGGGCATTTATTCATGAAGATACCATACTCCCCCTGTTTACTGGGATGTAAGGTGGAGCCAGGGCATTTATTCATGAAGATACCATACTCCCCCTGTTTACTGGGATGTAAGGTGGAGCCAGGGTGTTTATTCATGAAGATACCATACTCCCTCTGTTTACTGGGGTGACTGTGGGAGACTCTCCACTTGACCTTCTGTGTATCAGGCTCTCCTCACCACTGCAGGCTGAGGCCCTCTTCCCCAAGTGCCTCAGCATCACCTGATAGTACTTCCTGAGTGATCTCATCACTCTATGCCCTAGGTCAGCATGATTTGAATCTCCCATCTACTTCTTCCTATAACATCTCACCGATAACGCGAGGCAGCCTAATGTCCAGAGTCGAGAAGGACACAAACCGCTGCTGTATATGCTACCTAGAACTGCCTTCTCAGATGACTTTCAGGCCTCTCCGTCTGAGCCACAGCCAAACAGCTGGCCACATAGCACCCTTCAAGGCCGCGCCACCTGTTCAGGAGACCTCCTGTGGATCATCCCTGCTGTAGGCTTGTCTATCCTATGCTGTGTAAAAGAAGCCTTGCTCACTGGGACCTTCTGTACACTCTTACTGTTGCATAGATGTGGCCGGCCAGGGTTTTATCTTTTCTCTAGTGCATTCCTGATGTTAGCTGCTGGTCACTATCCCCGGGAACCACTGCCCTGTGGTCAGACTTGTCAGCTTGAAGACCTCTGGATTCTGATGTGCACTACTACATATCTGGCCCGTCTACCAGCCGGGGTTATGACGTCTCCCATCTGCTCTCCTGACTTGCAGGTCACTCCTTGGTATCTCTTCTGAAAGCCTACCACAGATCTCTGACACCTTGTGCCCCTCATAAGGCATCCTTTGCAGCTCATGCCCTGTGTGTCACAGACGTCATCCTTCTAGCACCAAGCCCATCTCACTGAGGGTACCACTGCCTGACATCCTTCTCCATCACTCTCCATCTATTCCTTTGAGACAGGGTCTCTCACTAATTTTGGAACTAGGTTGGTGGCCAATAAGCCCCAGCCATGCTCCTGTCTCCACCCCATACAACACTGGGAATTATAGGTTACATGTGACCATTCCTGGCTTCTTACACAGATGCTGGAGATTCGATCTCAGGTCCTCAAGCTTGGGCCAGCTGTGGGCTCTAGTTCCAGCACAGACCCCTCCCCCCCCCAGCTCCAAATGCAAACCCTCTCTCTTTATCATCCTTCCTGAGTGAGCCCAGGGCTATCACCACCTATGTGGAAACCTCATAGTTCCAAACAGCTCTTCTTGTATCAACTAACCTCCTCTATCAGGCTCCAGGTGCAAGTAGAAGAGATGGCTTCTGAGGGCAAATCTGATCACGTTGCTCCCCACTAAAGCCCTCCAGTGTGAGCTCTTGTCTTTAGAGTGCCCCTCAGTCTCTTCATGTTGACTAAAAGGGCCTTATCCAGGGCTCCCAGGCCACCCTGACCACACACCCTCCTGGTCCCCACTGAGCTGATGCCATGTGCCTCTCTCATAAGCAGGGAGTTGCACTCTAAGACAGCGGCTATACCTGCTTTGCTGAAATGGTGCTCCCTGAGACTTTGTTTTTTTCCTTCCAGCTGCTCAGGGTTTTGCTCAGTGACCAAAATTTCAAAAGTCTCTGGCCCCACAAGAGGCCATAGCGTGTTTTTACTGTTGTATGCAGATTTTATTTGAGATAAAATTATTTATGTGTTTATCTGTCCTCCCACCAGACCATAAGTTAAAGAAAGTAAGAAGGTTTTGTTGTTGTTGCTGTTGTTGCTTGTGCTTTCAGTACACATACAAAATACTTTTGAGAAAATAAATAACTCAGCTGTGAACATCTGCTGCCACATAAAGCCCCACCGTTGCTTTCCTGGCACCCACCCTGGGAATCTCTTGTGCTCACTGCTAATACCACTGGGTGAGAAAAGACCACTATCACTATTTTGAGCTAAATTCTTAGCAAGCTGTAATTAAATACTGGCCAGGTCCATTCCAGGGTTCCCAGAAAACAGTAACAAGTCACATTTTGCAGAGGTAAAGACAAATCCTTAAGGCTATCATATTTCCCACCGGATCCAATCAGATGCAAGCATACATCCTGACGTTTTTCCTGCCTACATACCTCCCATCTACTTGTGATCAAGCACATTCAGTGCAGATGGGTCAAACAAACTTCTTCAGGGGAGTGAAAACCTGCGGCTTGAAGTTACCCATAACCAACAGCCTCCAGCATTTCAGGAAGGATCTGTCCCTGGGCAAGGGGCTTACAGGTTAGAGGCCTTTTTGTTTTATGGATCTCTTAGGTGCAGTAATTAAAACTTAAAATACAAGTTTGGCTCGAACAGTCACCATGACAAGGCACCCCGCGATGGGCATGTTAAAATGTGACTCTCTATTTTTTGTTGTTCATTGGTTCTGGAAGCTGCAAGCCTGAGAAATGGTTTTGTGACTCCTGTCTTCCTGGCTTGTGGATGTCTTCCCGCCCTTGTCCCCATGCGCGCATCCATCTTTGCCCGTCTGTGCCCTCATCTCCTCCTCTCCCGAGGACACTGGTCACTTTGGACTAGGTCCCGCCCCTATAACTTCATTTTACCATAGTTACCTCCTGTAACAGTCCTTCTCTGTGGCTGTGATAAAATAACCCGAGAAAGGGTTGATTTTGCCTCCTAGAGGGTCGAGTCCATCACTGTGGCAGCAGGGGCAGGGAGGGGAGGGAAAACAGGAAGTGAGGCCAGCCTAGAAAATCTCAAAGCCTCCAGCCCCCCCCACAAACTTCCTCTAATAGGGCCCCACCTCTTAAGATTCGATTACTTCCAGAACACCACCGCCAACAGGAGAAAAAGTATATAAATACTAAGCCTATAGAGGGGGGGGGGGCATTTCGTATGCAAATCTCAACATCTCTTTAAAGTTTTTGTCTCCTTGTCAGGGTGGTGTTAAGTTTTGAATTCCTGGTTAGTGGGAATCTGCTGCCATTGATGTAATAAGCCAATCAAACCGAATTAATAAATCCAGGTCTACTCTGAGCAAAGCATTCCTGGGTGACCCCAGAGGAAGTTGAGAAGACCACGAGGGGAAGCCACGAGGTGGGGGCTTTTTAATGCTCTCCGGGTGTGGAGCCACCGATGGCAAAGGTGGGCTTTCTGAGATGCAGCAGGGTTTAGAGAGAGATGGGGGGAGGCTTGGGATGGAACTTCCACCTGAACATTCCCGACTCTTTGGCTATATGGATGCCAGGGACTGGAGTGAAGCTTCCACAAGGCCGACTTTGGGAAGGGACACAAGTGCATCTGGTACATACACTCTGTCACTGTGTACCCACATGGGCCACCACTGTCCCCTTCCAAGGGAGGAACCATTGTGAAGCTGATGGACTGTACATCATGGCTGCTCTCCCCAGTCCCTCCCAAGGGCATGAGCATCACTGGAATTTGGTGTTGCCCTGAGAGAGGGGCAGGGCTTTGGAGGAGCTGGGGTGATGCTGCAGAAAAAGATAAGGCCCAAGAGTCTGGACAGCCCTTGTGGTGCCTCAGGCAGCAGTGACTGGTTTGTTTCTGATGTGATTAACTTCCTAGAAGTCCTTTTAAAAATGTGTTCTGCTGGAAAATAAACTTCCCTCTTCAGTCAGACAAGACAGGAAGTGAGACTCTCAACTGAATAATGGAGGACTTTTATTCTGACAAGGTCACTTCAAACTACCTAGAGCAGATAAGAGTGCTGCCTCTTCTGATGCAGAGGGCCACAACATGAGGGGAAATTTGCAGAAGCCATTTTGCTGTTAAGATGCACACATTAGAGACTTCACATATAGGTGTGAATTGAAGCATCACATGGAACCCCAGTGTGACTGTTACCCATCCATCATAATTAACAGATTTTAAAAAGAAACGCGGGGCACTAATGTGGCACACATCTGTAATCCCAGCACTCAGGAGGTAGAGACAAGAGGACAGTAAGTTTGATGTCAATGTGGGCTATAGAGCAAGCTCGAGACAAGCCTCAGACACAGATCAAGTCAGTGACTCAAAAAGAAGACAGAGGAGTTTGTCAAGTGAAACCTTGAGTTGGACCCTCGGGCCTCCATAAACCGGGTGTGGTGCACAAAATCTTTTCAGGGCAAAACCATCGTCCCACAACACACCTGTAATCCCAACCCTCTAGGGGTGGAGTAGGAGGTTCCGAAGTTCAAGCTGCAGCCAGTCTGGGACACTTGAAAAAGAAAAAACAACAAAGAGAAGTAAGAGGAAACAAGAGAAGGAGAGAGGAGAGGAAAGAGAGAGGGAGAGAAGATGGTGTTTGGAATCTGTGGGACCTGGAAATAGCCCGGGATGAGGGGAAACGCATCCTGTGGAGTGACAGTGATCACTATGGAGGTTGGTCGTGTGGCTGGAGATGCTGGAAAGTCCCAGTGGTCCTGAACATATTCAGAAGTAGTTTCTAGAATGACTGGGCATAGTTATCAGAAATGTAGATCTTCCACAGACAGTCTTCCCTTTTAAAGCATGCACAAGCTAATACTTGCACAGGAACCTCCACCATTCCACTCAAATGTCTGCCCATGCTGCAGTAAGCTCACCTTCAAGCCAGTCTCCTCCACAGTAAAGCTGGGAAGGAAATCAGCTACCAGTCATAGAGACTTGAAGCTCACAACAGGGACATCCATCTGTCCAACTTCCCACCCAAGTGTAATGGTTTAGATAAAACGCTGCGGTTCCCCGAGGGGCAGCAGTGGGCAACAGGCAGGGGACCACAAGGGGCATCCAGGTCCCACCACCCAGGCCTCTGTAGGTCCCAGGTGGGTGTGGTTCCCAGACGAGTGGGAGGCAGCAGGTGAGAGACCTGGGTGGGTCTTTGGCTGTGGGCAGAGCAGTCATTCCCACGAGGATCCATGGCCGGTGGGAGACAGGAGACAGATAAGCATGCCATACAGAGTTAGTATTTATTTAGAAGGAAAGGGAAGGGGAGAGAGTAAGGGAGGAAGGGAGAGAGAGAGAGAGAGAGAGAGGAGGTGGGAGAGGAGAGGAGACTACAGCCGACTCTTCCATAGAGAGACCAGGCAGAGAGAGTGCAGGCCGTTAGACTAGCTGGCCAGTGAGCCCCAGAGATCTGCCCATCTCTGTCTCCCCAACTCTGGAATCACATACCCATTTTTGTTTTTATTCCATTTTATTTTTTAGTGTGGGTAAGGGAGATTCCTCTCAGGTCCCCAGGCCTGACTGAGCCATCTCCCTAGCCTGGGCCTGGCTTGTTCTCTCCCATGAAGCTCTATAACATCTTCCTTCTGCCAGGAGAGGCTGTTTAAAGAGTAGGGCCAGAAGTGGAAGTTCCTCATCAACCCTCTCAACCCTTCCAGGATTCCACAGGGAATCTCCAAAGTTCATTTTAATCTCATTGAAATTATCATAGAGCTGACAAAAACACGATGTAATTTTTGAAAAAAAAATTTTTTTCCCAGAACCTGACAGGCAGCTGTTAAACAAAATAGCAGAAGGCCTGTGTTTGGCTTGCATGATGAAGCAGCCCAGACTAGACCAAGCCAATTTGAGGGCACTCGCACCGAGTGCCACCTTGTCACACCGAAACTCTAAGAAGCTGGCAGACCCCAGGCAGAAAACAGAAGATTCCAGACGGCTTGAGCCAGAAAGGAAGGCATCTGCTCAGCCTTTGCCAAAAAATAAAACAGCAACAACAATAATGTAATCTGAAGCTGACCAATCAGACTTTTAGTCCTCTTCCTCGGTTCCCGTTCCCATCTTACAAACCCTACTGGTCAGGCACAGTCCTGTGGGAGCCCTTACTCTGTTCTGCAGGATGAGGCTGCCCTGGGTCACAATCAAGTAAATGACAGTAAGAATAATGAATAAATTTTGTCTTTATTTTAAAAGATTTATTTATTTGTTGTAGTTTTGGTGTGTGTGTGTGTGTGTGTGTGTCCATGTGTGTGTCTGTGTGTGTGTCTGTGTATGTGTGTGTGTGTCCTCAGAGGCTAGAAGGGGGCACTGTATCTCCTGGAGCTGGAGTCAGGCAGTTGCGAATCTTCTAACATGGGTGCTTGAATCCAATCTGTAAGAGCAGCAAGTGCTCTGAACCTCTGAACATCTCTCCAGCCCTTTGATTTTTGTCCTTGGACGCAATATGTACACTGGCTCCACGGAAGTTTCTGGTGGTTTCTCTGGGATGTAATCTACAGTGTGGTACTAACCGCCCAGTCTCTAATTTGTTCAGACAAATCCTGCATATGTATGACTCCTATCTTTACTGTCTTAGTATGTAAAATATTGTCATCTTTTATGGAGGTGTAATAGAAAGCATAGAAAACACATAAATCATAAACGTGTACACAAATTATAGAAGGGTACTCTTGGTTCTCTACACAGTGAAAATTCCTACACAATTCCAAAAAATAGTAACCCAAGGTGGGGACAACTGGGTGGGGCTGGGATCTGCCCACCGCATTTTACTCATGCACAGCTTGGTCTTGCACTTAGACACTTGGAAGCCTTCCTGAGCTTTAGGGACTTTGGTAAGGCACCAGATTTTCATTGGGAAAGAGGGGAACTTGTGATGCCCAAGACAAACAGCCAGGATGTTTTAACAAAACCTTACCCTGGGGCCAGGGCTCCTTCCTATTCGCAGCTCAGGCCATTAAGTCACAGAAAAATGAAGATTCAGCTAGCAGAGCATTTGCCATGCAAGCATGAGGCCCTGAACCTGGATCCCCAGTACCCATATCAAATGCCGGACACAGTGGAATGTGCCTGAAATCTCAGCACTCAGGAAGCTGAGGCAGGTGCATCCCTGGGGTTTGCTGCTCAGCCGGTCTTGTCAACGTGGTTCAGGGAGAGAAAATAAGGGGGAGAAGACATCAAGGAGGACACCTATGATCCCTTTCTGGTTTCTACAAGCACACACAAACACAGGGACACATACAGCACACGTATACACAATGAAGAAATAAACTAGGGATGGCAAGATAGCTCACTGAGTGTGTTATTACTTTCCTGTCACTGTGATAAAACACCACGGCTTTATTTTAGCTTCGGTCCCAGAGTTTGTTATATCAGGGAATGTACTGCCAGGCAGAAGGGTCCAAATGGTGAGGGAACCATACATGCAGGACATGTGGCAATACTGTCAACCCTCAAGTCCCACCCTCAGCGACTCATTTCCTCCAGCAAGGCTCCATCTCCTAAAGGTCCCATAATCTCCCCAAGCAGTGCTACCAACCAGGGACCAGGTGTTCAAATTCATCAATTTATAGGGACATTTCTTATTCATACCATCACAGCAGGTAAAGATGCTTGCCATAAAAGCCTAGTTGAGTTCAGTCTCAGGAGGCCACATGGTGAAAGGCAAGAACCAACCCCTACAAGTTGTCACCTGGTAAACACACACACACACACTCACACACAAGTGGGGGGGGACGACACATTTCTTGGCCTCAAGTCTTCCCTTTTGTTGTGGCGCTGTAACCTTGCATGTCCTCGGGGCTGTGTTCCTTGAAAAGAAAATGTGCTTACATGTGTCAGGGTTGTCTTTCCCTTGCTCCAAGTCTTTTCTCTCCCTTTGAAAGTGGTTTTTCTCTAATGAGCTTTTTTTTTTTCTCTCCCTAAGGTTTGCCTTTTCTTATTCAGTTTTGTTGTTGTTTCAGGAACAATCTTCCCCAAAACCTCGGAGGCTGCCACCTGAAGCGCATTTGTGGTGGTTGGATCCGTCCCACACTGACGTCACCTGCAACACAACACAGAGACATCCATTTCTCCTGTCAGTTTTTTGAGAGTGTACAGCATCCAAATGACTAAAGTCAGCTACTTTTGTTGCCTTTTGGGTTCCTGCCAAGTTTCTTTGATTTTTTAAAAGCTAATGGGGCAGCCCAAAGACCCCAGGGGACCTCCAAGACTCTTTCAAGTGGTCTAAAAGATCAAAATCATGACATACAGTATGGAAAAGGTGATGTATTTTAATAAAACGAAGTGTAAGTTTGCTAACATGCTTTCAAATTCCTCTTTGAATTAACCTTGAGGAAACTGTCTGATGAGGGATGGGACCAAAAACTACCAAGTACCTGAAAAGACTAAGAACGTGTCCCCTCCGATCTGGAAGGAGTGAAGACTGAAGGAGAGACCCTGTGCCCCTCCCTCTGACTGGCAGGCGAATGAAACAAAGGTCCCTAAGAAGCTGGAGTTGCCCCTGAGTCTTGAACTGGGAGAAGGAAAAGGCTGAAAGTTCCCTGAATAAGGTTCCACTGCCCTGGACAGGACGGCTGGCTGCGTGGGTCACAACCTTACAGACCCTCCCTTCCTACCCCACCAACGGGCTGGGAGAGTTTGTCTCCTGTGAAGGGATTTGGTGTGACTTGTCAGGGGTCTGCCAGAGAGACTGGAGCCATGCTGGTCTGGGCTGGTGATGGCAGAACCATCACAACCGGGGCGACCTGTTCCTGTCATAGTCCCTTCCCTCTATTCAAACCTATGCCTCCTGCCACGACTCCGAAGATGGACTTGGGGGTCAGAAGAGCCCTCTGTACTTGGTTCCCTTCCCAGAGAGCCACACTGGGTACATGTCTTTTCTCTGTTTCTCACTGCTGTGTGGCTGCTTTATTGGCTCAGTGAGGATGGAAGACCGAATGAACTTGGGAAGGTTCCAGGGCCCTAAGGACTCAGGTAGCACCTCCTTCACCCAGCTGCTTATCTGGGTAGGTCTGGAAGTCTTCATAGACTGTAAAAAACCACTCACAGCAGGAAGCAGAGACTACCATCTGGCTAGACTTTAAAGAGCTTTACACAAATGTCAAACAATTCCATCTTTTACACTAATGGACCATCTAATATTATTTTAAGTGAATTAGATAATGTTTTAAAATTTGTTTTATTGTCTAATTTTTCAAATCTTAGGGGATACAGGCCACAGAAACAAAAACAAAAATTGGAGTCATCAATATTTTTTTTTAATGTAAAAAGAGCCTGAGACCAAATGTTTATGAACCTTTGGTTTACCAGAACAGCCTGAAATCATCCCACAGTCTTGTCCCTCTCTAAACTCCCATCCCCACCCCCTGGCCACGGAAGCCTCCCATGAGTAAAGTCCCCCTGGCCTGGACAAGAACGCCAGCAGCATGGGTTCCAATCTCTCAGCCCCTTCCTCTCTCCCTCCATCTCCACCCTTGAGCCACACATGGGCCTTCCGTGATCTCTCCTCCACAGGCCTGCTGGCCGTTTCCTGTCCCTAAAAGGTTCTTTCTACCTGTTGCCATTGGCTCATGCCCATGAGTCAGTTGGCATGATGTCACTAAGGACAGGTAAAGCGAGACTGGGGAGGGAGTTCAGTCAACGATTTCTTTGTAAGCAGGGGAATTTGGGACCCCAGAACTCCACGTCTGAACATAAAGGCACATGCTTGCGATCCTAGTGCTGGGGGAGTAGAGACAAGGGGACCCCTGGGGCTTGCTGGGCAGCCAGTTTAACCTAACCAATAAGTTCAGGTCCTGATGAGCCCCGATCCCTTTCTCAAGAAGACAAGGAGAATGGTTTCTGAGTAATAGTGCACACACACACACATGCACACACACACATGCACACAGATGTATACACACAGAGACACACAGATACACACAGAGACATATATACAGACACACAGATACACACACACACAGACATATACACAGAGATACAAAGGCACAGATACATACACACAGGCATATATACACACACAGAGACACAGATAGACACAGACACAGATATATAGACAAACACACAGAGAGACACACAGACACATAGACACATACATACAGACAGAGAGCCGGTAAACTGATGTAAACAAATAGCAAAGACAGCCAGTGACTTGTGTGACTAGAGTTCAAGGTCAGAGTAGGCTGCAGGCAGGGCTGAACAGAGACTTGGTAGCATCACTTTTTGTTGGCTTTGTAAATAGAATTCATTATCCAGTTGGGTCCCTTCGTGAGGCTGGAGTAAGTGTGAGAAAACCAAGAGTGCGTACTTCCTGGTCAGTCCAAGTGGTTCAGCCTTTCTTCTTAAATATGCAAAAAAAAAAACAGGGAAAAGAGAACCCTGACTCACCTACCATTGGCGAGCCACACTGTGCCTTCCCACAGGACCACAGTGGACATTCTACATTCCTTCCACACTGAGCTAACCACATGAGGTCCGCCCTGATGGAGGCTTATCCCAGAACCTGGTGTCATGAGGGGGCGGTAGATGGTTGGTGCCTAATAAATATTTATTGGTTGGAGAAAAATAGATAAAGGAAGGGGAAGCAAAGTTTGCAGCCAAATTTAGTCTAGGCGTCCCTGAGAGACTTTTACATAGTCTTTCACATCCTGAGGAAGTAAAAAATGATAACTAGAAAATCTAGTTTGGTGCTCTGCCCTCGTCGCTCTTGCAGATTAGATCACTGTATTTACCACATATGAAGAATGGAGTTTTGAACCCAAAGGCCAAAGCATGGGATGATGGGACCTTCTTTTCTCTCTTGTCCATCTTGTGATGGGGGACTTTGCCCTGGGGCAAAATAGCAGTCACCTCAATGCCTGGGGCCAAGTCCTAGCTCTCCCTGTATGAAGAGGGAACTGTTGTTTAGATCTTTATGTAGCGAGGGCATCTTAGGATACTACCTCATTTCTATGACATAACAGAAAATAAGGATCTAGTTTTTGTCCCTGGTTCCTGACTCATCGCTTCTTAGAGCCTTGGACGCTCCTGAGTTATAGAGTGTGTCTTTTGTATAATAATGAGATGACCGATGGGTGGGGGCGACCCTGGACAGCTTCAGGGTAGGAACAAGCTTCCAGAAAATCCAACCACAAGATTAAAGGACTAAAACTTTCTGCTCCACCCCCAACCTCTGGGGAGCAGAGAGGGAAAGAGGTTGAGTTGATCATCATGACCAAGGATGAACCTAATCACACCCTATAGTGAGGCCTCCATGGACCCCACCCACTACCACTCCCAAAGGAGATTCAGAAAGCCCCTAGGCTGGTGAATGCATCAAGGTCCTGAGAAGACCACAGACCAGAAACTCCTTTGCCCCTCCCACGCCCGACCCAGCACACCACTTCCCTAGGGCTGCTCCTGCATTGTGAGTGTGACTGCTGTGCCTTCCTGAGCACTGCGAGCCATCCTGCACGTTCTCTGATCTGAGCTAGGAGTGAGGTTCAGGTCAAGGACCTCCCCCCCCCATGTGTAGCCTGTGCAGTACCGAGATCCCCTTTGCTATAGCACTCGCAAGCACTGATTTCACAGGCGACATATGAAATTGTACACGACTGCCTTTCTGCATAGAATTCTCTGCACCAGTGAAGGAGCCCAGCATAGCTGGAGGCTGTAATTTGCAAAGATTGTCTATCTGCGGCGTGCCTCTGGTCAGGTAGGGACCAGTGCAAACAGCCTTTAATTACATAGGTTAGAAGCCACAGCTAATTCAGGACATGCCAAAACATTTGACATAAATACCAGAGTGGCAGAACACCAGATGGCAAGCTGACCAGTGCCACGTTACAAGAGATAACCAGACACAAAACAGAGAAGAGCATGGGATGTGTAATGCTTTCTCTTCCTCGAATACAGGATCTGGATATGAGTTCCAGATTGTCTTCAAAGAAGACCTCAGTTCCCTAGCATGGGAATTTCACGCGAACTGTTAGTCATTAGCGTGGGATCATCTCAAACACGTTCAGATATGCCTTGCATCCATTGATATTTAAATCTGTACAGAGGCCCAGAAAAGCCATAGAAAGTGTTGAATAAAATTGTCTGATCTGGGGCCAAATGGATAGACGTGTAGATAGATACAGACCCTCTCTGTCTTAATGGTGGGAAGTGTGTATGGTGGGAAAATCCACTGAGAAGGTGCAGTAAGGAACTGTGCCTTTATAAGGAAGATCCCAGCTCAGCAGATGCCTGGCTTCCATTAGCTAATATTGGTGTTTAACCACTGTTTACTAGCTATTGGATGCTTTGAGGAAAGACATTGATCATGCGTCTAAAAAGCTTTCTAACTCAAAGCATGTGATTCTATATTGCAAAGCATTTGAGCAAAGAAGATTTGCTTAATCAGACATACCCAGCCTTTTGACATTGTGACCCAACACTGTCATCCTCAAATTTCACATTCAAGAACTATTCAATGGAAGTTAATAAAACTTCCCAAATCTCATCATGTTTTATTAAATTTATGAGTTTGTGTTGGGTTGCATTTACAACTGTCCTGGGCCACACGCATCCCTGGGGCCACAGGTGAACATTTAGACCCTCTACATAAGAGAAAATACACTTGGTTTAATTTAGTTTGAGAGTTTTGTGTATTTTGAGACAGTTTCACTATGCAGCCCAGGCTGACATCAAACTCATGATCCCCCTGTCTCACTCAGCCTTGTGAGTGCTGAGATTACAGCTATGGGTTGGTACATCCATGTTTTGTACATTTATGTTTTGTGTTTGTAAGATTCTTTTCTTCAGGACCCAAACATGTAGGATCATATTTTTTTGGAAGGGCTTCATCTCTGCAGACTTCTCATTCATACTCACCGGTTAAATTATTTATTAGCACAACTCATCAGACACACGACATTCCTTACAAACAACAGTCATGTTCTTGGGGACATAAAGATAAGTATGACACAGTTCCTGGCATTGGATCAGCAGAACAGTAGGGGAAATAAACATATTTTTTAAAAAACATAAATAAATAAACCAAGCAAGATTTAATCCTACCTATAGACCTCACACTCAGAAAGTGGAAACCAAAAGATCCCAAGTTCAAGGTCAGCTTGAGATTTACAGTAAGATCCTGCTTCAAAAACCAAGTTCTTAAAGTCATAAGAGATGATTTTCCCATCCAGTCATAAAATTATGAAAAGATTATGGAAATGACTGGATTTTTTATTAAGTAAAGTATAAGTTTTTAAAGCTGTACTGTGAATAACCTCCTGCTCAAACATGATTTCAATCAAAGGGAGCTCATTTCCTAAATGGAGAATGCTTCCCTTGAACACAACCAGCAAGGGCAGAGCCAGGCACCAGCTGCCTTCTCAGCAGGTGGCAGAGTTCCAGATTCTCAGACATCCTTGAAAAGTCCAAACAATCACTGAATAAAGATGTCTGTATATGTTAGTCCTTCTAAAGCAGTATTTGGATTTTTGCTGACTACAGTTTTATTTGAAACAGGAAACTAGGGACTGGAGAGGCGACTTAGCAGTTATTAGTGCTTACTGGTCTTGCAGAGGACTGAGTTTGATTTCCAGCACCCATGTCAGAAGACTCACAACTCCATGGAATTCCAGCTCCAGAGGATCTGACACTCTCCCCTGGCCTCCTCATTCAACTGTGCTCATATGCGCATGTGCGTACACACACACACACACACACACACTAAAATAAGTAAAGATAAAATGTCTTTTAAAAGAAAGAAATGAAAAGCTAATTGAATACAGCATGCTAGAGAAACATTACTCTTGCCTCCAAAATGGAAATATAAATTCTTAGAAATCTGTAAATAAGCTGTCTGAAAATCACATGACTGGGGTGCGTCACCCATTCTTCACCATTGCTGTTGCTAATGATTGAGAAACAAACTGGAGTCAAGTCGGACTCTGTGGAGTGACATTAGGCGACTTGTTCTTAACCATGAGAGACTTCACCATAGTCCAAGAGGATCTAGGAGACACTTTTTAAAAGAAGATCGGTCTATTTTTGTTTTATGTGTGCAGATGGTTTTGCCTATATGCATGCCTGTACTATACACACATGCAGTGCCAAAAGAGACCAGAAGAGGGTGCTGCATCATCTGGAACTGGAGTTACAGACAGTTGTGAACCACCGTGTGTGGGGGGAACTGAACCTAGGTCCTCTGCAAGAGCAACAAGTGCTTCTAACCACTGAGCCATCTCTTCAGGCCCAAGAGACACTTTGATTACCCTGTCCTGGGGTGCAGCTAATAGCTATCAGGGAGAGGCCAGGAATGCTGCAAATATCGCACAGTGCACAGCAGACCCCTCTGTGAGAAGTGATTATTTATTCTGGAATGTAACCTCACTTGTGCTGAGTCTGAGAAGCCCATGCCATGCTAAATACAAGCCTCTCCCTGTCCTGTGTCATGTCCCTGACCAATAGAAAGACCAACCAGCCCAGTCTCTGACAGGACGCTCGTTCATGGCCAGAAGCACCTTTTCACAGCTGTGGTATTTGCTCAGAACAACATCAGAAGGGGACAGAATGCAGAGAGCAGCAGCGGGACCAAGTACTCAGAACTCCTTCCTGGCTTTAAGTTCTGTTAAAAGCTGTGTTCAGCTTGAGATGGTGAAGAACGCTGGGGCCAAATCAGGCCTCAAAGGTGAGTTCCACATGGCCCTACTTCAGCCAGGGTCTGTGTTGATTTCTATGACTTCTGTCACCATCTGGGCCATGGAGATTCCCAGGGATCTGGACTGCCATCTGGGGCCATATTGGTGCCCAAGTGCCATGCTGCTTCTGGAGGTATGCCAATCTGGGTGGCCTTCACTGCCACTGAATGGTGACATTCAGACCTGGGCTGCTGCAGAGGACCATGTCTGGGACCATAGTCCTAGCACAGTTGGGGTCTGTGTTGAAGTCCGTGGCCCATGTTGCCACCAGGGCCCACTTGGAGGTCCTGGGTCTGGGCCACAACCTATGGCCTTGTTGGAGTCTGAAGGCCATGCAGATCTGAGTGACCTGTGTTGTCACTTGAGGCCATGGTGTCATCAGGGCCTAAGCTTCTGCCAAGGGCCATGTCTGAGTCATGGTCCTCCTGCACCTGGGGTCTGTGTTGATGTCTGTGGCCATGTCACCTCAGGGGACCATAGGAACCATATGTGATCAAATCAGAGGCCTATGTTGAACTGGCCCTGCCCTTAACTAGCCCAGGGAAAGTTGACCCTGGCCTTCGCTGGACACTGCAGAAAGAGAGCTGGCCCAACCCTCACAGAAGACCTGGCCTCTGCACTCTGGAGAGATGGCCCCACCCCTCACCAGTGATGAAGGAGAATTGGCCCTGATTGCATGTGAGTAGAATTGGCTCTGCCCCTTGCCTGAGGGAGTTGGCCCCAGTGGCCCAGACTGACCAGCTCAGCTACCACCCAGGTCCACAGCTGGGCCTTGGGTTGGCCCACCCTAACATCTACTCCATCTCATCTAGGATTTTCTGGAGCTCCTGAAGGGTCTGGTCCTGTGGAGTGACACCTGCAGGGTCTCCATGATTTAGGACAGCTGCAGGATATCCAAAAAGAGTTCTGGTGAGGATCCAGTGAGGATGGTGTGCCAGACACCAGAGGTCCTGAAGCAGACCAATGGACTCACTGCAATGAACATTTGCTAGTAAAGCTGATTGGGCAGAAGGGTGGACTGTGTGACGCACCGTGGCTCCCAGTGCCACCAGGTCAAAGGAAGAGATGTTGGAGAGTCAAGAAAGATGGAGAGGCAAAGAGGTTTTGTTGTTGTTGTTTTGTGTTTGTTTGCTTGCTTGTTTTGGTTTGATTTTTTTTCTTTAATTTTCTTTTGGGGGGACACTGCAGGGGTGAAGGAAGTATATGGGGGGACTAGGAGGTGAGTAGAATTAGGGTGCATTGTTAAATTCCCAAGGAATCAATGAAGAAGTTATGTTTAAGTAAAAGAAAAAGTGAGTTTCAGAGAAGCCAACATTTTATTTAGTTCAATTTATGGCTTAAAAGGTTTCATGTTATATTCAGATAAAAAAGATTGAGTTAAAATTAGAAAAAGAAGAGTTAGGTTTATATCAAACTTTAGTATGGTATAAAACAGCGTATCAAAGAAAAACATGAAATATGTTATAGTTGGGCTTTCTTTTCAGGCTTTCTCTTGGGGATCACCAGCTCCCAAATAATGGCACAGAGACTTATTAATTATGAAAGCTTGACCTTAGTTAGCTTAGGCTCATCCCACTAGCTCTTATAATTCAAATTAACCTGTTTCTATTAATTCATGTCCTGCCACATGGCTCAGTTACCTCTCCTCTGTACCATATGTCCAACTTCTTCAGTGTCTTGTTGGTGTCTCCTTCCTTTTCTTCCCAGAGTCCTCTCTCTCCTTGAAAGTCCCTCTATTCTCTCCTGCCTAGCTATTGGCCATTTAGATCTTTATTAAACCAATCAGGAGGTGCCTTAGACAGAGACACATCTTTACAGTGTACGAAAAGATTATCCCAAACAATATGCAACACAAATTTATATAACCAGAGGCTACCGCCATAGATTCCATCACCTATCTGGGGATCCTTGGTTCCATTAGCCGGCACACATAAAGAGCCTCAGGTATTAATGAACAAACTCTTTCTAACTGGTATTAAGTCATAAAGGAAGTTATTTTAAAACAACTCTTTGGTAGAAATATAATTTTATCACTTATTAAAAAGGGAATCAAATTTGTATACTGATGATATACTTGTTTGTTTTTACATAAAGAATTAAATATTGGAGCCAGTGAGATGGCTTGGTGGGTATGAGCACCTACTTCCAAGCCTGACAACTCAAGTTTGATCCCTGGGATCAAATCCACATGGCAAAAGTTATAAAAAGAAATAGATTTAAAAAAGAAAACAAAGTCTTTATAGGGACACTAAAAGTAATATAAAAGAGAACAGACAGTCATAGATTAAAGAAGCAAAGAAAAATAAGCCACATAAAGATGGAATATTCACAGAGAGTCTGGATTATGTACATTATTGTGTTTTCTTTCAATTTTTTGACTGAAGAGAGATATATAATTGTGGGGGCTGCTAAGCTAAACTAACATATGTATTTTAAAGGTATCTTGACTTCAGAATTTGAGTCTAAGGATTTGTTACTTTGGAAAAGAGGTTCTGCTTTTGCTTCCACAGAAGATGAGAACCTGTGGATTCCTTCCAGGCTAACATGACTTGATGGAACAAGACCCCACCTCCTGAAAGGTCTCCATGAACCCTAAAAACACTTTACACAACAAACAAGAGGAAAAAGTTTGGAGAAAACAACACCCAAATTCCCAAGATAATTGTTTATAAAAGTTTGTTTTCATTTAAAGGGAGATATGTTATAGAGATGAATACTTTGCATTGGTATGAATCTTGGTTTATTGATACAAATTTAAGGTTGATTTAATTAAACTATGTATTTGTGTTTCTACTCTTGTTTAAGGTATTATGTTTAGACACTCATTTAAAATGTAATGTAGAATTAAATACAGATTAATAGAAAGTTATCTATAATAAACTTAATCATTTTAGTTAAGTTTTCTAGATATATAGAGATATATTTCAGTTAGATAGATAATCTTCAGCACTTCAAAGACCTACAGAATATGGCATTAAAAGGTTTTAAGAACTTTGGCTTATCTCAATAATGAGACATGCATGCTTCTGGCAGCACCTATTACTTCAAGAGGATGATGGGCATTAAAGAGGCTCCTTATGGAGTCTGCTAGCCATTTGGGCAAGAAAATGCTCTTGTTTGGACTACTTTATGGTATGCTGTATGAACTGAACATGCATGACCCACAGAAAAGTGACTGTTGAACTTTCCAAAAGACAGGATGGTCCTTCAGGGTTCCTGCTTCATAGAAGAAACTGCCAGACATTCTGCAGGACACAGAAGAAAGCAACTAATGAACTTTGCCATTACAAGGCAAAACAGATCTTCAAATTTCCCGCTTCATGGAAAAGTCTGCTGGATACTATGGGCCTATAGGCTGAAGATGGATACCCCAACATTACGAAAGAACTTTGGGTGACTGTCCAGGCAGAGAGATGTCTCTGTCAATTCTAGAACTTTGTAAGTTGCTTACAATGCACTTCCTGTTTACTTAGGTAATATTATATCCTTCTGGGGTCTTTGAGGAGTTGAAGACAGATAGTTATAGTTTTCCTTAGTTATGCTAAAAGATAGATTAGACATAAAACCTTAGACTCACAAAAATAGGATAGATGATAGAGTATTTTCCTGAACTTGCCAAATGCAAATGGACTAAATATTGCAACTATAATTCTTGCTTGATACTGGTTTGTATATGTAATTTTATTATGTTAAAGTTAAAATCTTTTTTATTTAGACAGAAAGGGGGAGATGATGTGGGAATATCCTTTTTGTATATGTGTTGCTTTTATTGGTTGATAAATAAAGCTGTTTCAGCCAATGTCTTAATAGAGTAAAGTCAGGTGGGAAGGTGGAGTCAGAGAGATGCCATGTAGCTGCTGAAGGAGACAGACACTGGAGCCTTACCAGTAGGCCACAGCCTCCTGGCAATAGGCAGATTAATAGAAACGGGTTAACCTAAGATGTAAGAGTTAGTTAATAAGAAGCCTGAGCTAGTAGGCCAAACTGCTGTAATTAATGTAGTTTCTGTGTGATTATTTGGGTCTGGGTGGCCAGGTAAGGTTCTGTTCAGGTGTCTTTCTTCTTCAGCAGCTACATGGCATCACTCTGACTCTGCCTGCTCTCTCTATGTATCTCTTCCAGCCTGGCTATATTCTGTCCTGCTATAGGCTGAAACAGCTCCTTTATTAACCAATGGTGACAAAACATATTCATAGCATACAGAGGGGACTCCCACATCATTAACCAGCATTCTTACTGCAGGACCAGCATCACTGGCACTTGTTATCAGTATGTAGACAGGAACTCCAGGATGAGGTAGGGAGAAGTGAGGTTCTAGCATGCCTGTTTTTGAAATGAAACAGCAGAGACCAGGTAATTTAGAGTCCAGGAAGTCCCAGGATAGAGTGCTAGTGCCTGGTGAGAGCCATCTTGCTAAAGCATAATATACTGAAGGATGTTGCCCAGTGTAAGACAAAGTGAGCGTGCTAACCTGGATCTCTCTTATAAAGACACAGATGTCATTGCAGAACTCTTCTCCCACGACCTCGTCTTATCCTCATTATTACCCACTCCCAAGCTCCACCTCCAATTTCATTGACATAGAATCTAGGGCTAAATTTTCAACTTTGAGGAGCATTTATGTTATAGAAGATGATAAAAGACATAGAGTTAGGGCTTAAGGATGCATCCAGGAAGAGGGTAGAGGCTCCGATCTAAGATGAGTGATGTGACCGGCTCTCAGAGTCTCAGCGAGGTAAGTGTCCAGAATGTGGGCCACATCAAAGGATGTCTTGGTTCCAGGGTAACCAGAAAAGATGCCTGGATTATGATTGCTGAGGGGTAGGCAGGATTCAGGGGTTCTCTGCTCCAACTAGCATTTTTTAAAATAAGGCTTGAGCGAGTCTTGGAGAGTCTTATCTGTAATCCCAGCACTCTGACAGGAAGAGACAGGAGGATTCTTAGTTCAAGGCCAGTCTGGGCTACCTAGCAAGCTCTAAAAACTAAATAAATAAAATGAATAACAAACAAAAGAAAGATGTGCACAGATCTTCATCCAGCTCCTTCTTCTAAGAGTTCAATTAACACCGATGATTCAAATTAAAATGAGAAGCAACCTAGCTACCTTGTACCTGTCTCCTAGAGCAAATAAGAGTTTTACAATCAACTCAGTCTTCTCCAGAACAAAGTTTAACATTTTATTACAACCTATTGAGATTTCCCAAAAGAGAAATACACACACACACACACACACACACACACACACACACACACACACACACACACCTCAACATCCTTCAAAGTCCCTACCTAATTTGAAATGTCTCTTCGTAACTGGGTTTTCACGATTTCATCCTTTCAATTTTGAACTCTGCAACACCCCCAAACCCCACTTTCATATGCTTACATTTCTCTGCCTTTTTCCTTTGCTGTAACTTTCCTGGCTTTTTTCTACTTGAGCTGTTCTGTTTTTTATTATTTTAATAGGTTTTTCCCCCCTTCAATGCTCCTGTTCCCATATTTACTGGGTCCCTCTGGGAGAAAAGAACACAGCAGCGAGGGCAGGATGTGGCCCAGGAAGCCTTCCTCCTCTTGCAGAATTGAATCAAATCCAAATCCAAATATTTATTTAATCTAAAATGAAAACTGCCAAAGAAAAGCCCCAACTGCCTTACCACCATTCTGACATGTAGTCAGTCCACTAGAAGAGGTCCTCCTAGAATCCTTCACTCTTTGACTTGTCCAATCCTAAAAAAGAAGGCCGTAGACACCAAGGAACACTGGGGTTTCTGACCGAACTACCCAGAGGGTGTGGTAGTTTGAATGTAAATGAACCCCGTAAACTCATAGGCAGTGGCACTACTGGAAGGTGGGGCTTTGTTGGTGTGGGTATGGCCTTATTGGAGGAAGTGTGTCACTGTGAAGGTGGCCTTTGAAATCTCACATATGCTCAAGCCACACCTAGTGTCTTAGTTCACTTCCTGTTTCCTGCAGGTCAAGATGTAGAACTCTTAGCTCCTTTTCCAGCACCATGTCTGCCTACACTCCACCATGACGATAATGGACTGACCCCCTGAAAATGTAAGCCACCCCAGTTAAATGCTTTTCTTTTGTAAGAGTTGCCATGCTGGGTGGTGGTGGCACATGTCTTTAATCCCAGCACTCAGGAGAAAGAGGCAGACAGATGTCTGTGAGTTCAAGGCCAGCCTCGCCTAAAGAGTGAGTTCCAGGACAGGTTCCAAAGGTAGACAGAGAAATCTTGTCTCAAAACCAAACAAAATGTTTCTGTGGTCATGGTATCCCTGCACAGCAATAGAAATCCCCACTAAGACAAAGGTGTTCATAGGAGGAAAGCTTCTCCAAGATTTCATAAGCATGTGTGCACATATCCCCACCATACCATGCATATAACATCCAAATCACATACACATGACACACACACATCACAAATAGTGCACATGTATGCGTGGTGTATAGCCCTATTGAATACATTAAACGAGGTGACTGCAGAGGGTGTGTTTTCATGTGATCCGATGTAAATCACAAAACATTTTAGACGTACTAAACTATAATAATGTGCACCTTCACTTGCTTACACCCCAAATTTCATCAGTCTTCTCTTACTGACTTTATATTTTTGTACATTTACATATTTATTCTGCCAACTTTGTATCTTGATATAACAAGTAATTTGCATGTGTATGCATGTGTATTGGGTATGCATACATGTATATGGGCAGGTATACATACATGCATGCAAGTGGTGGGTTGCTCATAGATGCCGTCTTCTATGCCTACCTACCTTTCATTTTTGAGATGAGTTCTCTCACTGAACCTGGAGCTCATCGATTTGGCAAAACTAACTTGTCAGGAAGCCCCAGGGATTCTCTTGTCTCTGCCGCCCCAGTATGCACAGCCACACCTAGCCTTTTATGAGTCTGGGGATTTATTAGTCAGTTTCTCATGCTTGCAAGCACTTTACTGACTAATCCATCTCCCCTTCCCCTTACTAATAATTTTTAAGTCTGTTCTTTCTCAGAAGTACCTGTCCTTAGACACGCTGCTTGGGTAGGAAGTCAAAGCTTCCCCCATCAACAGTAGCAGCACTCACCGAATATGACTGAGCCAACTGACCTCCTCTTCCTTCCAACCCTTCTGGCAGGAATGAAGACATTCTAGAAAGACCCTTGTGCTTTGACTATCAGACAGATGATGGAACCAATGGTGCTAAGAAATTAGAATCTCCCTGGGAATTTCAGGCTAGAAGAGAAAGGCTGAAGCCTGGTGCCAGCCAGAAAGTGACCGTGTCTCCCTAAGAAAATTTCTCACCATTTGGACAACTTGTTAAACAACCTTGCAGAAGAAACTGGTACCAAGAAATGTTTGGTCAGTGATGGGCAGGACCATGCTTTGGCCAGGACTGCTTAGCAATGCATATCTCTTGCCCTCTGTTTAAACCTAAATTCAAGACTAGATTGTGAAGATGGACTTGGAGGTCCATCTTATTTGTTCCTCTTATGATGTGGCCATACTGAGTAAGTGTCCCTTCCCTTCTTTCCACTGCTACTTACCTCTAGGGTCAGATTACTGGTCTCCTGGGACCAGATGGTTGAGCTTAGCTTGTTAGGACTGCTAGGGTGCAAGTTCTGAACCAAGCAGCTCCAGCAACACTCACACACAGTGTTGAGCATTCAGGTCCTTCCCTGGATTTTCTGATGACTGAGATATGAATTGTCCCTGCTCTGTGGTGTGCATGGCAGTCCTACAATGGTCTGCCCATCCTCCATGCCTCCATCCCTCTGCGGAAACCCATCCTTGGCCAGATGTTCACAAGCTACCAGTGTGATCCAAAGGCCAGTTCAACCCATCAGACCTTGGTGAGAGGTTCTGCCACTCTGACACGAATCTGGCACAAGGCCCTCTCACCGTGACAGATGGTTAACCCTTGAATTTGTTCTAAATGCCAAGGGGAAGGAAAGTGTCAGGGGCCACCCTGCAAAGCCTCCCACACAAAGCCCACCAAAGGGAGAACCCGAGCTACAGAGGGTCACTCCTAGCCTTTGTTCAGTTGAACAAGTCCAGTGGCTACTGGAAGTGGGCAGAGTGGAGGTCCTGGGAAGACCAAGTAAACAAATTTGATTCCTCACCCAGAAAACTCAGCAGGGCAGCTGCTGACCTACTTAGACGGCCTTTGTCCATTCACGGTGCATATTCTGAGAGGCCTCTTGTGGAATGCGGGTGCCCTTCTGCAGTGTTAGCATCCAGACACTCTGAAGAGGTGGATGAAGGGCAGTTTGGACAAAGCCCTGTTGTCCTTCCGGGCGCTGAGTGACTCAGAGGCACTGGAGAGGTGAAAGGCCCTCCTGGTGTTCAACATGAATGGAGCCCAGCTTTGGAATGTTCCCCAAATCCCCAGCCAATGGACCAGACAGGCCCAGAAGGGGCCAAGTCAGCATTCCTAGCAAGAGCTTGTCTTGCTTTGCTGGGAAACGCTTAACAAAAGTTGGTTAAGGGCCCTGTCAGTAAGACACTTGCCACACAAGCATGAAAAGACCCGGGTTCTGATTTCCAGCACATGAGGGTCTCCGGTACCTATGGTCTCCTGCACACCATGGTGGCATGTACCAGTACACATGTAGTGTCAGCCTCTGGCCTCCACACACACAAACACATCCCAACACAAGCATGTACAAATAAAATCCAGTGAAAGCAGAATGTGCCCTCACATAGCATGGTTGCCAGTCTAACAAATTAATATACAGAACGTTCTGTTAAACCAATGGGAAGGAGCAAACACTTTTGACTGCAAAATATCCAACTAAAACTGGAACATCCATATCTCTCCTTCCAGTGAACATCACAAAAGAAGACAAAAAATAGATGTGCTGAAGGAAAGGAGGGAACTGTGAGGAATGTGTACATGTGCACCCATACATGAAAATGCATACAATACATAAGAATAAATCAATGAATGGATTAATGAATAATTATTCCCTTTCCAGGACCTCCACTCTGCCCACCTTCTCCTGCCTTTGGACTTGTCCAACTGAAGAAGGGCTAGGAGTGACCCCTGCAGCTTCTGTTCTTCCTTTGGTGGGCACTGTTAATGAATGAATGAATAAATAATTATTCCCTGGGCTAGATGCTTTTTGCCTCTATCTGGCTTCATAAGACACAGAGTTCAGATGCTCTAGCGCTCAGATAAAAGCCAAGGTTGTGGGTCTGAAGTCTCAGCCCCGGGGAAGTAGAGACGGGACGGCTCCTGAGGCCTTTTGGTCATAGAATCTACCTGAATCAGTGAGCCCCAGATTCAGTGAGGGGCCGTGTCTCAAAAAATAAGGTGGAGAGCAATATAGGGAAATACCCAGTGTCGACTTCTGGCCTCCACAAAGGTCATATAGTTGCATACACATATGTACACATACATGCACACATGCACATACACACACACACAGACGCACACACAGAGATACAAAAAAAATAGACATTTCCGCATATCCTCAGCTAAAGCTGTTGGAACTCAAGCCTACCATCCCTACAGTCCCGTGACCCATGACTGCCACAGCCTCTCACGTCACCCAAGTTGCCCTTCTGCTCATTACTCACTTTGACCAGAAACGCTTTCCGACCACCCCAGCATCTGGACTGACTGGAAGCCCCAGTGTGTCCAGATCCAGGAAAAGCCATGGGAGGGATGTGCTTGAGGGCTCATACTTGTGGCTGTAAACCATGAGCTATATCTCAGACCTCGTCCCCCAAAAGCCGCAATCTGGTTGATAAATGTCCAAAGGAAGCCCTAAAGGAAGGAGGAAAGGGCTGCAGAGTTTTTAGAAGTTATTGAAACCATCCTTCAGTTCACCCATTCTTCCTGTGTGGAATGGTGTGTCCCCAGGGACTACCCTTCCTCCCCTGCTTGCCTCCTCTGCATCCTCCTCTCCTGCTCCCCTTCCTCTTCTTTCTCCTCCCCCTTCTCTTTCTTCTTCCCTCCTCCTCCCCTTCTTGTGCCCAGGCTCCCCTGAACACTTTTCCAATGAGATCTTCTGTTTGGACCTCTGGTTTTGTCTCTACATTGTCTAGTTCTAGCAGGAATCCTGTCAAGTTGTTTTAGCCAGAGTCCCCACCCTTGATGTCTGATCAGGTTGCTTGTTTTCTGCCATCCCAAAATGATGTATGATTCCTGTCTTCTGCAAAGCTCCTGTTAGACTAGTTTAGCCAGAACCCACCACCCAAGGGCTTCCCCACAGCCACTCTCAATCCACTGGTCCTGCGCCCCTTGCGTCAGAAAACAAAGAAACAAGCACCAAATGCTTGTTCTATGACAACTCTTGCTTGCTGTATTTTGTCTTAGGAATGCAGAAAGTTCAAATTGCTGGAAATGAGGCAGCATGCAGCTGCTTCCTAAAGACCAAGCCAGGGGAAGATAATTCCAAGTCAAGAGCAGAAGCCCACTAACTTCTGCTCAGCTCAGTGCCCTCCCTACCTCCCTCACCTGTGAAGCCATCCAGATGCCCTGCTATAGGAATTTGGGGGGTATTGTAAATAATCACCATAAACTTCAAATGATTAATTAACAACTCCCTAGGAAGCCTGCATCTCCCTATTTTACTGCTTCTGTAGCCTGGTGAGTTCTTAGGTACTGATCATTCACTCATTGCATCAGCTAACCATACACTCTCTGCCAGAATCTCTCACTTACTGCAGTGTAGACAAAATGATGTAGAATGAACCATGCATGGTTCTGTCTGTCATGGGGCTGGCATAGACAAGGCATGCCCTATGATGGCTGTCTCCTGCTACCTGCTTCTTAGGGAGCAGGTGCCTCCACAGACTCAGAGAAAGCCTGGATCTCATGCAGGATGCCCCATTGAATCAGCGGTCCAAGATGAATTTTTGACAAAATCTGTTTTGTCTGGAGAATTTGAATGAATTGCCTCAAAAATTCTTTCTGAACAAGTTATTTATAATATAAAAGGAACCCCTTGCTTCTGTATTTTTATAAAAGCCACCCAGCCTCTTTTGGAGCCAGAGCATAAGCCAACAGCTCCTACCCAGTTGTTCATCTGCAGGTGAGTGATTTGGAGAAGGAGGAAGGTCACTGTCACTTCATTTGCTTTTTCTCACATACCCTAAAGTCCTGCTTTGTAAAGTGCAACCATCAAACCCTTCTGTCTTTCTAAATGCCTCGGTCATTGCTGTCATCTCATTTGGCTTGTAGGGCAATAGCTATCCATAAGGGAAGAATGACTGACCCACTAATGGCTACTCATTAATTCATGCCTAAATATGATAATCATATTCTCATCCCACACATATAACATGCACACACCAGGGAGTCATCGTGGAAGATGAGGCTTTAGCATATAAACTGAGGGAAATGTTGGCAGAAAGTACAACAGGAAATGTTCACTGTGCATTATATAGCAATTATATACCAATTCATTAAAATATCCAATCTAATCCCTTTATTGGAAATTGTCCCAAACAGTTAACTGAGTCCAGTGATGATGTATGAGAGCGGACAAGATATCTACAAACAGGACCAACATTCTCTTTAGTCCTCATTGTTCTTGCTAGCATAGTGGTGCCCCTTGAATGCCCAATCTTCACTGATCCTCATTGATTCCATGATGTTCATTGACCTCTGATCCTTATTTGACCCCATGATCTACATTTGACCTCACCCTCATTGCCCCCATGATCCTCGATGAGTCTATGATCATCTTTGACTTCAGGATCCCATTAATCTTATGTTCTTCATTGACTCTCTTACTCATCTGCTTCCTGCCCAGATCCTAGACACAATTTCTACTGCTCTTTCAGAACTTCATTTCTTCTGAAAACTTGGCATTTCAGTAAGGACTTTCTGGTCACACATCTATCACTGCAGTCAAGATTTCCAACTTGGCTTCATGATAATGCCACTTTAAGTCTTAGAGGATGACTCTTGACTGTGTCTCCTTGACCCCAGTGAAGCTGGGCATATAGGACGAGTTAGAAACTTCTAGAATATGATCAAAGGGTGGCATTACCATGGAATAGATCTCTACATCATTAGTCATGCAGAAAATGCAAGTTTAAACCACAGCGAGATGTTATCACATACTCCCAAGAATGGCCCTCAAAGAAAAGACCATCAAACCCAGGTATCAGTGAGGACATGCAGCAACCAGAGCCCTTAGACACTGATGACTAAAGTGTAAAATGGAAGCTTTTGAAGAAAGAGCTAAGGTCAGTTGGTAGAGTGATTATCCAGCATGATTTACACTTGACCTCATGCTCATCACTGACCCCATGACCCTCGTTGAGGCTCATGAGGATTTCATACTCCAGTACCACATAAAAACTAAGAATGGAATACATGCCTGTAATTCTAGCATTCAAAAGAGGGAGACAGGAGGTCATCGTCCTCAACTACAAGCAGAGTTTGTGGCTAGATAAGACACATAAAAAAAAGTTTCACAAAACCAAACAAAGAACCCAAACTCACCATGGAACACAGACATTTCAACTCTGGTTATTCACTCAAAAGATAAAAAAAGCATGCCTCCTTCCCCCACACCCGTACTAGGAACCCCAGATAAGATACCACCCACTTCCCACTAACACTCCTTAAAGTCCACTCAGCTGTTCCCAGTAGCAACTCCTCCCCAAGACTCCATATCCCAGCCCACAACTATGGCAGAAGATCCCTGCTCTACTGGAGGCCATGCAGGTACTTGGAAATCCAAACCCCAAACTGATACCAGGAACCCAAGAGGCCACACAGATACCTGGAACCACTTCTGGCCCTATACACCCAACCCATTTTGTACTTTGTTTTATAGGAGATAAAGTTTCAATCCCCAGAAGATGAATATTTACCTCCTAAATAGACCAATATGGATGCCAAGATTTTGGCAAAATTATGGTTACATCTTCACCTGTGTCCAATGAACCTACAATTTCAATGCCATTTAGCTGCAATTTTAGCTTTGATCTCTTATCATTTATTACAGTTTGCCAAAATACTTGTTTTTTGGTCTCTCCTGAAATTTTTGTTTTATCTACTGAAGCTGTCCTGTCCTTGATTACATCCAGAGCAATGTTGGTTTTACCAACAGGTATTAAGTTTTTTAATTGCTCTGTGGATCAATTTCTTCAATGCTGGCAGGGAATGATTGAACCAAATTTGATGGGGCCTGCGAGAAGCTCCCTAAGTTGTTTCCCAATGGTTGAGGGTTACCTGGCCTGTCCCCTGTTGATCTGCATTCATTAGTCCAATGCAGGCTCTTGCCACACCTTCTGAATACTCCAGAAGTTTGGGGCCTTCTGTTTGAATTATTGCTAGATAAAACATTGTTTCTAGGAATGCCTTGGCTCCAATCTGTTTTCAAATGGCTTGTTTTGCTGCAATTAAAGCATCTTAGATTTTGATTTTTAAAAAAAAATTTCTAGAAATCCCTCTATCAAAGCAGCATCATAAACATGAGATCCAATAGCAGCTGTATTTCTAATCTACTCATCTATTGGTGCTGATCTTTCCTTTAAAGACCTAATCACCCTTTTATATTCTGAATTGTCATTTTCAAAAGCCAAAGATTCATTAACATTCATCTGACTTCTTGGTCTGATACTATTCTATTTACAGATGAAGTCAATATGTAAAAAACCAGTGAAGGCTTCTTTTGGGCCTTACATACATTTAGTAAATGACTTGAATCTCTTTCCTGATTCTTAAAACTTGTCTCAAGCCTTTAAGGCTGCTAGACAACATAGGGCCAAGGTGTGATCATCAAATCCAAACTATCTTTGCCAATCAGCTTACTGACCTTTACCAAGAAACTTGTCCTGGGAAACTTCAATACCTCTAGCCGTTTCATTGTTCTGTTTATTTGTTCTGAGTTGTCCATGAATTTAACATCTGCTTCACATAGAGTGAATGCATACAATATGAAATGACCATTTCCTTAAATCTCCTCAAATCTAACATTGCTATGGGATGCAGGTAACTTCTGCATAACCTTGTGGGTTCCTATCATCTCTTGGTCATCCCTGTATAGTAACTGGATGAATTAAGGTTGGTTTTCTTATAACCTTAGGCCTCCCCTTTCCACTTTCATCATGCAGCGGTGTGGTAGGTTATGGTCTAAATTCCTCTGTCTGTGTCTGAGTATTCTTCTTGTTCTCATTATTAGGTCTTTCCAAGGCTTGTATTTTATCACTAGTAAATCTTTCTAAAGCTTGTATCTTATCAATAATAAGTCCTTCTAAGACTTGTATCTTATCAATCAAATTTTTATACCAAACCACTTTTTTAAGGCTAAACTATGAATTGCCAAACTAATCTCATTATAATTGACATTATGTCAATCTCAGCTAAGTCGTTTATCTCTTCATTTATATTTTTCCATTTTCAAGCCATCCATAGTAGCACTACACAGAGTCCTATCTCCCTGCATTGTGATATTTCCCATTCTTAACACGGAAAGAGTTTCTCTTTTTAATTTTACTTAGCTCTCGCCTTAAAAATTTCTCAGGTGTCTCATCAGACCTGATGACTTCTCAGTTTGTCTGCAACTGCAAACTCAGAATTCACCCGACAATTCCCAAGCTCAAACATGCCCTCTAAAGTCTCCGTGAGCAGTAGCGCAGGCTGGTGTGACTTCTCCATGCATTTGGTCATGCCCCATGTTGGAACTCAAGATGTATTTTTCTGTTGGCTTAGAGGCTACACCTGAATCTACTGATATTTTAACTATCTTCTGCGCCCTGTGGCCCAACAGTCAGTGCTCCACCACACAGGCTACAGTCTGGTGGAGTTTCCATCCCACCAGCATCAGTTGTCACTGCTGCCAAATGTAGTTTTTAACTAAGTCTCTATTTTTCTTTTCTTTTCTTTTTCTTTTTGTTGTTGTTTTGGTTTTGTTTTGAGACAGGTTTCTCTCTAGCTTTGGAACCTATGCTGGAACTAGCTCTTATAGACCAGACTGGCCTTGAACTCACCAAAATCTGCCTGCCTCTGCCTCCTGAGTGCTGGGATTAAAGGCACGCACCACCACCACCTAGCAAGTCTCTATTTTTTGTATCTACCAAAAAGACTCAAGAGTCAGATGGGGTGAAAACCCTGATAGCTCAGAGAAGCCGAGAAGCGATCAGCTGACCTTTTGGTGGAAGACCAACAAGAGAATGTCTCTCTATTCATCCCAAACCAAAACAGACAGTGAATCTCTAAGTCCTTCCCTACTCCTGTGCATCTTTCTATCCATTTTCCTGGGTCTGCTATACTCTCTATGGCTGATTCTTGTCAACTAGTCTCTGGCTCCGTCACCTGATCCAAGGTTGATTTTATTAACATAGTCTCAGGATTTCACAGTGTGATCAAATATCCCGCAACAATCAATAGCCAATAGTTCAGTAGTAAGGGCCCCATGAGTTCCCTCTTCCACGACTGACAGGGCCAGTCTTGTGCAGGTAACTATAGTTATTCTAAGTTTGTGATTAAAATGGTTGCTTCAGGTCTAGAAGATGTCATTCATAGCCCTTTATACCATCTCTTGGTTCCTACATACTTCCTATCCTCTCTTCTGCAAATGTTCCATGGGCCTTTGAAGGAGTGGTGTAGACATCTTATTTAGGACTGAGCGCTGAACCATCACTTGCTCTCATCATTTTGGGCATTCATGAGCCTCCTCATTCACAATTGTTCACAACCAGGACTGAGAGCAGTCTGCTGTTCACAGCCATCAATCTTGGTTGAGTAGGGTTGAGAGCAGCTCACTGTTCACAGCCATCAATCTTGGTTGAGTAATGCTGAGAGCACTTCCACAACTGCAGACTCTTGAGGACACTTCGCTGAGTGAAAGAAAGCAGACACAAGAGAGTATAAGACCTATGACTCCATTTTTATGAATTTATTGAGCTAAAAAGTTAGTTCTTGGAAGAGAAGTATAGGCTCAGCTGCTTCTGCTGGAAGGAAACAGATTGGGATGAAATGTGGTGACTGGATGACAGAAGTGTCCTGTGGATGGGGCTGGTCCCATGGGTGGGTGAAACTTGTTGAATTGAACATGTTGAATGGTCTACTTTAATTGGCACATTTCTGTGTATAAAATTTTTCTCCAAAAAAAGCTAAAAGTAAAAATGAAATTGTAATTAATAAATTACATGTTGAAATACTTGAGAAAGTAGAATATCACTGTCTACAATGTCCTTTAAAGGCATAGTAGCAGAAGAGGGACAGATGCTGAACAATGGGATACGTGGGCGGATTGACAGCCCATGAAGAAAACATCATAGCAAGTTAATAGTGGAATAGGGCTCATGTGAGTGTTTTCTTAAAAACTTCCAAAGTTTCTGTAGCTTGACTTTTTTATATAGAATGTTGAATCAAGTAGGACATGCATGGGAAGTTTAAAACATCTCCTGGTCTACATTACTTGCTCATAGTTCAGTTTCCTCTGTGCTTGCCCCCAGAACACTAGAGCTGTGATGTAAGGAATAGAGATGTGACTGGGGAGAGCAGAGGGAAGGATGAGGAAGGACTGGAAGGCTAATGGCTGAGGAGTGTGTCTGGCAGGGCTCTACCAGAGAGGCAGAACCAGTGGAAGAGAGGCACCGCAGTGGCCGGTCTTTGCTGTCAGCTTGACTGAGTCTGGACCAAGGAGACTGAGATAGACCTCTGAGTGTATCTATAAGGGGCATCCAGAGAGGATTCATTTGTCTTTGGGGAAAGACCCACTCTGAATGTAGGCAGTGCAGCATCAGGGCTTGGACCCCAGGATGCAGCACAATGGGAAAGGGAGAGGAAGAGCTGAAGGGGAACGTCTCTTGCTCTGCTTCCTGGCCAGCATCCACACAGCTCTGCTCTGCCACACGTTCCCCACCACACCTTTCCTGCCATACCTTCCCTGCTGTGACAGACTAAGCCCCCTGAAACCAGACATCAAAACAAATCTTTCTGACCTGGCACTACATTCTCAGGGGTTTGGGTCACAGTGAACAGAAAGCTGGTCTGTAGAGCAGCCATGGGACCTCTGTGATCATTGGAGCTGCCTACAACAGTCCAGAATCCAGCAGGCAGGGACCATTGTCTGTGACTAGGGCTTCTTCTTCCACTGGGAAACCTCTGTTCAGATGTGAACCATGCCCACTCAGATCATCTGGAAGCTTCAATTGACAGCCTTTGATCTTATTACAGAACACTTTGACAGGAACTGGGGACATAGCTCAATGGATAAAGCGCTTGCTTAGCATCTCTGGGCTCGTAAATTGAGATGGGAGGCGGAGACAGGAAGAGTTCCCAGAAGCTCTCAGAGCCACCTAGCCTGGCATGCGCAGCTGCAAACAAGGACAAGGTGGAAAGTGAGGACCAACTGGCCTTCAGGGTTGTCCTCTGATTTGCACTCATAGACTGTGACATGTGTCCACTAGCACTCACACATACAAACATACACACACAAAAACTTTGAAAAGATCCTTACAGTGTGCTATGAAGCAAGGGCATGCACACCACTTTCTAGTGTGAGACTCTCTTGAAGCTAATAGGAAAACAGGCACACACAGAACAGTAAAGCGACCTTTTAGTCTCCCAGGAAGAATGCTGGAAGAATGTGCAATTAAATGTTGGAACCTTTATGTGGGATGGGGTTTTGAGTAACTATTGCCAATTTTCCAAATAAGTCAAGAAGCATATTTTATTACCTTTGAACATGAAAAGGAAATCAAGAGCCCGCCTAGCTCATTACTGCTTCTCGTGGTTTTGTGCCTAGGGGATTGCTGAGACCAAACTTCAGCAGAGGTCGGTGAAATCCAAATTGCTTTTTACACTAAGCAGCAGGAAAGCTTGCTAGCCTAGCTCGTCTCAAATGTAGTTAATAAGAACCATATGCTTGCGAGCCTAGCTCGGCTCAAATGTGGTTAATAAGAACCATCTGCAAGATTTCTGTTGGGGTCCAGTGCCAAAGTTCCCTTTTCTAGAGGTCTGGTACCCATTCACGAATTTGCTCAATGAGCTAAACGTAATATTTATATGCATATTTTATCCATTAATACCTTCGATAAACGGGTGTTTTCTGCCTGAGATAGACCCTGTGTGGTGAAAATGAATCTGCAAATGCTGTCGTGGAATATAGGAAACAGCTCTGTATTCAAGAATTAATGAATGAAGCCCTCTTGGCAGGTGGCAGATTCATGCCTGCCTCTGGGTGCTTCCTCTTCATCCTCTATGGGGCCAGGGCCTTGTCCCCAACAGGAGATCCCATAATCTCTGCTGTTTGCTTGGCTGCTTCCCAGTCAGTCATAGGCCAAGAGTATCCTTCTCCCAAATGTGGAGGGCCTGCACATCTCTTCCTGGTCTGGGGAAACCTTTCTCTCCTGGTGAACTGGAAGACCGTCTCCTCAACGAATGCAGTATATGATACCCAGTGTGCACACAGCACACAGAAGACTATGCACCAGCCATGCAGCACAGCTGCATTTACCACCAATTATTCGCCCCCACCACAAGTACACACACTACAAACACTGCATGCCATACACACCACACACCACATATTATATCCATTATGTTCACACACCACCACACTTATTCACACTACAAACATAGCACAACACACACCACGTACTATATATACTACATAGCACACTTATAGATACCAGCAAACCCAGCCATTAATCCTATTGCTGCATTAACAGTGGGTTAGCTCCCCGGGTCCCGGTTTTCCATGCTAGTTTGCATCAGACTTACAGCAAGAGTTAACTGCAATGGCCCGGGGAAGATGCTGTGACATGAGCCTGGCGCCCAGCACAAACTCAGGAAATTCTGAGTTTAGAAAATGGCTGCACAGCCAGCACTGAGCAGACCCTCCCTCCCCTCCTGGTACCCGAAAGCAATCTTAATCTAGTGAGGAACGCTCTCAGCAAGTAGATTTTGCTAACCATCATCCTAAGAGCTAGGGACAACCCACAGAAGAAGTGCAAGGGGCAATTTTGATCAGAGAGCATAAACTGAGAACTCAGGTTGCTTTCTTCAGAGAGAGAGAGGAATGTGGAAGGGCTTTCAGGAGGCTGTGCTGACTGTGGTAGGGCGAAGTCGGAACGTAAACCGCATCAACCTTTTAGATGCAATCTTGCAGTGATGTGCCTCCAGGAATCTTTAGTTTAGAAACATTTTCCCAGGATCTCCAAGTAACTGACAGCAAGCAAAGGACAGAGACAGAGGCCTGAGGAGATGGCCCGACAGGTAAAGTGCTTGTCACGCAAGCATGAGGACCAGAGTGTGTGCAAGGACACACAGGAAAGAAATTGCCGACATGGCCGCTCCATTAGGAGGAAGGTTTTGAGTGTGGGTAAAAGAGAGAAAATATCCAGAGCAGAGAGAAGGAGAAACAGATGGGACAAGGCCAGAACTAGGGAGGTGGGGGAGCAGCAGAGAATGATGGGAATAGCAGGTGGTAGAGCACAGCGAGAGAGCAGAGAATAGGAGAGGAGCCGGATATGTGTGCGAGAGCACCAAAGGGTGAAGAAATCATGTAGTTTGTAAGGATGAGTAGCTGGGGGTAGGGACTCCTTTGGGGGATGGACAATCCATTCCACACATTCCTGAGAAATGCTGGCTGTCATCTAACCTTCAGAAGTCAGTTTGAGCTCATTTTGAGAAATATGGAGGGCTTGAGATCTAACAGAGTGCATGGCATATGTAGGGAATTCCACAAATTGGTTTCTGACCCGTGTCTTCCTATCTCTGGCTGTCCTCTCTCTCTCTCTCTCTCTCTCTCTCTCTCTCTCTCTCTCTCTCTCTCTCTCTCTCTCTCTCTCTGTGCGTGTGTGTGTGTGTGTGTATGATGTGTGTATGTGTGTTATCCTTTTAGGGTTGAGTGACTTTGCACAGAATGACTGAGCCATTGTTTTCAACTCTTTCAGAGTCCTCCTGGATGGAAGTTCATATTGTTTTATGCATAGATATGTACATGTGGCATGTAGGTGTGTTTGCATGTGAGGAAGGCACGTGTGTTTGTGCATATGGAAATCCAAGGCTGACACTGGGAGTCTCTTTCTGACCCCCACCATGGTAAAAGTCTCAGTTCTTGCACTCCCGAAAGTGAAGAATCCACAATGGGGCACTCATAAAGCAAGCAAATAATAGAGGTTTATTTCCTCAGGCAGGAGTGAAAGCTAGGCATATCCTGGTACAATGGTGTGGGCTGCCTCTAGTTAATCAGAACTTCCGGGGTGGTCTGTAGTGACTGCCTTCCTAGAAAGGTGGAGGCTTTCTTACCCACAACACAGTGATGACTATGGCATTTCAAGGTCCGTGCTGCCACCAAGAAGCAAAACACCATTTAAGTGTTTTGTGGCAGAGCCTCTTAAAAGGGCTGCAAAATTTTTGCAGCTAAAGCTGAGTCAGGAACCCTCTCTTAAGTGAGTGTGCTTGCCTCTAGCAAGCAGAGCCCACCCAAGAAATTGTTGTTATCAATAAGCCGTGCTTAACTCTATTCTTTTCTGTCTAGAATTACTTCCCAAGCTCTCTCAGGCTTTATGTGGATGCAGCTGTCCACACGTTGGGCACCATTCAGTTGACTAAGGCTTCTGTCCCGCCCAGTTCCCGCAGTTGTTAAGTCCCAAAGAAATCACGCAGAGGGCTACATTAGTTATAAACTGATTGGCCCATTAGCTCAGGCTTCTTATTAACTCTTATAACTTATATTAGCCCATAATTTTTGTCTCAGTTAGCCACATGGCTTGGTACCTTTTTTGGCGAGGCAGTCACATCTTACTTCCTCTGAGGCTGGGTCACGACTGCAGAATGAGCTTTCCTCTTCCCAGAATTCTCCTGTTCTCATCGTCCCGCCTCTACTTCCTGCCTGGTTGCCCACCTATACTTCCTGCCTGGCTACTGGCCAATCAGCGTTTTATTAAAATAAAACTGATGGGGTACACACCATTGTCCCACAGCAATGCAGTCTGTTGCAATTATATATAACAATATGTATACAGGCATAGCTACTGCCACTAGGCTGCAGACTTTGAGAAAAGCAGATGCTGAAGTCTTGACAGGATCTAACTATGCCTCCTTGCAGGCCCCTCCTTTCTCTTTAGGGACAGCAGGATGAAGAACCAACATCCTGCTGCGGCTGGAGTCTCTGTCCTCCCTTGCAGCTGAGGGCAAGCCCAGACCCCTGAAGGCCAGACCCAAGGCAACTTTGAATACTGACTTTGCTTTCTCACCTAGTGCCCTCCTGCTTGACCCCTGGCACATGGGGCTTGGTCACCGGGCATGGAACCAACCTTGCTCCCCTTGGAAACCTTTGAGAACAAGAAATCCCTTTGTGGTCTGACACTGGAGGCTTTCTCTCGCCAGCTAGGGTGGTTCGTCCCCGCTGTTTTCTCCTGGGCCTGGGATAGTTTTCATTTTTTTTTAAATGAAAATTTATTTATTTTGTTTTGTGTGTTTATGTGCTCAAACACAGGACAGAAGAGGACATTGCAAGGTCTCTCACTGAGATGGAAGTTTACTGTCTCCTCCTCTTTCCTCGCCCCTGGGATTACAGGCACAAGCATAGATTTTTCCATGGATGCTGAGATGTGAATTTAGATCTTCCTATGTGCTCAGCAACTGCCTTTACCCACAAAGCCAATTTCCCAATCTAACACATAAAGTTTAGGGAACAATGATGTCTTATTTGTGTTTCTCTGGATGGAGTTTCTGGGAGCTGGCTGGTACCATTGAGGCCGGCTATATTATTTTTTTCCAGAGTTCTGTCTGGCCTCCTATTGGGTCAGCTTGGCTGTCTCCACCCTAGCAAGCTCTCTCACTGACCTTCCCGTGTTCCTGTCCTCTCTGTTAACATGAATGTCTATTAACCTTGACATTCATGTTAATACTAGCATCCACTTTTCACCTTTAACACTGTCATGTGTCAGTGACTGACATGAGAGTCACCCAAGACCTATACCACTGTCCACTGTCCACAGAAAGGTCTCCTTTCCAGTATGAAATGCCACACTGTCCTTCAGTCTGAATGCAGCAGAATGAAACATTGATCTACCTGTGTGACATTCAGCCCTGTCTACCCACCAAGAGAAAAACAAGACTTTGTAGCACTGGGAAACAGCCACAAGCAATTCTTCCTCTTGTGAATTATAATTTTGGCATCAAAAACCCAGTCTTGAGGCAGTCACTAAGTCCCTGGAGAATGTAATAAAATAATTTATTGTCTCCAAGCCTGAAAATATTCCCAAGATTATTCAGGAAGAGACTTCGTATTAGCTTTTGGCCTTGTGTGGTTTTTGTTGCTGTGATAAGCACTGTAACCAGAAGCAACCTGGGAAGGAAAGCGTTCATTTCGTCTCATACTCCCAGGTCAGTCCATTGAAGCAGCGAGTCAAGGCAGGAGGTCAGGGTAGGAACCTGGAAGCCAGAACTGAAGCAGGCTCCACAGAGGAAGGCTGCTTACTGCCTTGCTTCGGTGTATACACCACCCAGAACCACCTGCCCAGCGGTGGCACTGCCCAGTCCCTTCTCAGGTGACTCTAGTTTGTCAAGTTGACAAGAACTAACCCAAATCGTTAATTTCTCATTGCCGTGACCTGCATGTTCATGACGATGACTAGAAAATGGGTGGGCCGATGTCACCTCCCAACTGACTGTTTTCAGAGGCAGGCAAATGTGCCAGCTAACATTGATTATCAACTTGAGAGGGTCTAGAATCACCCAGGAGACCAGCTGTGTGTGAGGGGCGCAGTTAACTGAGGCAAGAAGACCTGCCCTAAATCTGGACTTCACTGTCCCATGGGCCGGTGGCCTGGCCTGCATCATTAAAAGGAGCGCAAGCATTCATTGCTCTCTGGTTCCTGACTGAGGATGCCATGTGACCCAACGCTTCAGGCTCCTACTGCCATGCCTCCTATGGTGGACACTATTATACCCTTGAAATTTAAGTGGTAATAAATCCTTTCTCACTTAAGTTGCTTTGGTCAGGGCAAGCACATGCATGTGCACCCACACGCACACACACATAAAACTACCAGCTTTCCTCTAACCTTAAATCCACCTTAATACTTAGCTATCACATAATGGTTCTCTCACTCTGGCCTCTAGCGTGTGACTCCAGTGTTTGTGTTGTTGTGGTGGTGGTGGTGACAGGGTTCCTCTGTGTAACAGTCCTGGCTGCCCTGGAACTCGCTCCGTAGACCATGCTGGCCTTGAACTCACAGAGATCCGCCTGCCTCTGCCTCCCGAGTGCTGGGATTAGAGGTGGGCGCCACCACACCCGGCTCAGCGCTTGTGTTTACAGCTGTGCTCTGAGCAGGAAGGACGAGCTATCAGAAGGGCTCAGCCAAGGCTACCTTCTTCCCTTGATCTTAGCCCCACAGTCACCAGAAGCTAAGAGGGTTCTGCACACTGCTTTTGTCTTGTTTTGCTTTCCCAACTCCAGTAGAAAAGTAAAGGGGAGCCAAAAAAGGGTTTAACCACACCCCAGGCTTTTATATCTGCCTTCATCTACCCTACCGAAATGAAAGCACTAGAGGGCTTATACCCTAGTGGCAAAACATGGTAATTCGAATAAATGCTCATTGACAAAGGGAAGGTCAAATGATTCTCTTTTAACTTAAGATAATATTTTATTAATTTTTTTTGGAATTTCACACCAAGTATCCTAATTCTGCTCACCTCCATGTCCCCCCATACCTACCCTCACCTCTGTAGCATCTCCCCAAAAGAAAATCTTAAAAAATCAAAACAAACAAACAAACAAAAGCAAAACAAAACCAACAACAAAAAGGCCCTCTTCATCCCTCCGTCTTGCCTCCCTCTCCAGCATCTCTTCATTTGTCCTCCTGGTTCATCCCTCCGTCTTGCCTCCCTCTCCAGCACCTCTTCGTTTGTCCTCCTGGTTCATCCCTCTGTCTTGCCTCCCTCTCCAGCACCTCTTCGTTTGTCCTCCTGGTTCATCCCTCCGTCTTGCCTCCCTCTCCAGCACCTCTTCGTTTGTCCTCCTGGTTCATCCCTCCGTCTTGCCTCCCTCTCCAGCACCTCTTCGTTTGTCCTCCTGGCGCTGGGAGCCGCAGTGTTGCCACACGGTGGGGCCAGCTCTCTTGCTACAATGTCCAGCGAGGGGCGGGATCCACTCTCCCAGGACCAGTGAAGGGCAGGGCTGGCTCAGCATGGCCCTCTGATTTCATCACATGTGGTTCCTATGACCCCCTGAGGTGACATGGGCCACAGACATTAACACAGATCCCAGCTGCGGCAGGACCATGGACCCAGACATGATCTTCGGTGTCAGCTCCAACCCAGATGACATTATAGCTCCAGGAGGCCGCACAGGCCACTCAGATGAGGATGGCTCTGGGGCTCCCAGACACTAACAAGGCCACAGGTTACAGTCCAGACTCTGGGCTTCCATGTGACCTTTGAGGGCAACACAGCCTTGGACTTCAACATAGATCACTGCTGTGGCCAATCCAGACATGGTCCTCAGCAGCGGTTGGGTCTGGATGTCACCTTTGCCCCCAGCAGCAGTTCAGGTTACCCAGATCAGCACGGCCCCAGTGACAGCATGGCTCTCAGACCCCAGCAGACCCCAGGTGGAGAGCCAGGTCTTCTGACATCCACATGACCTTCAATGGTAATAGGAGCCACAGATATCAACTCAGACCTCAGCTGCTGTAGGGCCACAAACCCAGATATGGCCCTTCCTAGCAGCCCAGGCCCAGATGACGCCATGGCCTTGGGTGGCAGCTCCTGTCAGTCAAATGAATTTTAACTCAGTTGATACACATGTATCAAAATGAATGGGTGGCGGGGAAAAATGGATGAAAATTATGTTTATGAATCAGCGAGAGTTCTGTAAGATCAAACAGATGCATCCTATATCTTATTATCCCATTTTTTTAATAGTGAGGCGGGGTCCCTTCTACATGAAGTAGCATACGTACCCATGCAGGTAACAGACCCAGGAAATGCCTAGAGGAAGTGAGCAGTGAGGGGGTGGGGAGAAAGAAAGATTACAAGCAAAAACTGAAAGCTGTTGATTTTTTCTTATTACTTTACATTTCTTTTTTAGATTTATTTCACACAGATGAGCATGTTGAGTGTATGTATATGAAACATATGTATGCCCAATGCTGGACAAAGGTCAAAAGAGGGCATCGGATCCCCTGGACCTGGAGTCAGGGACAGTTGGTACTGGGACTTGAACCCAGGTCCTCTGTAAGAACAACCAGCACTCTTAACCACTGAGCCATCTCTCCGGCCCCTGAGAATGAAGTTTTTGAAAAGCATCATTGCAGGGCTGGTAAGATAGCTCACCCAGAAAAGCACTTGCTGTACAAGCTGAAGGACCTGAGTTCAGATTCCCAGGAACTACAGAAAAAGCTGGCCAACCAGTCTAGCTGAATTGGAGGGCTTCAGGTTCAGTGAGAAACTTCATAAAATAAGGTGGACAGCAATTGAGGAAGATACCTCTGACCTCCACACATATGCACACGTGTGCACATGTGACACACACTCATACAGAGAGAGAAAGTAGCATGAAAAGAACCAGAAGACACTGATTTTGAAAGATGTGTGTTTATGTGTGCATAGGAAAACTCCGGACAGCATTCTTTTTCTTGTCTCTGACATCAGGCTTACAAGACTTTGGCAAATTCCTCCTTGTTTTGATTGTTCGGAAAATGTCCTGTCGCCAAAATGGAGCCAGCAATTGCCAGATATAATTTCATAAATGGACTCCCAGTGGTTTTCCAGTAAGAAAACCACTTTCCCCACTCAAAGCCCCAATTGCCCTTTGGATCTCTAGAAGACTCCACGGTTTTCCTTTCTAGCTTGTGATTTCCCCCCAGAGAAACAGATCTATATGTGTTCAACACTGACCCTCTGCCTGCTGAGAAAACTACTGCTGCATAGAAAATCGTCTCTGGGAAATTGAAAATCAATACACTCTGAAAACAAAACTCAGATGGCAACTTGCTCTATCCACGTTGCCTTGGCCAGGCTGTGAACAAGAAGAGGCGACCTACGTGCACAGAAATGACAGGGCTGGGGATGTCTCTGCGGCTAAAGCACTGGCCATGCAAGCGGGGGGACCTCAGTTCAAATCCCCAGCACCCGTGTAAAGCTGAGCACAGTAGCACATGTCTACAGTTCCAGTGCGCCTACAGAAAGGGGGGGGGGCTGAGACCAGGAGCATCCCCAGTCACTCACAGAGAAGCTAACACAGAGATAAACAGCAAAGACTCCCTGTCTCAATCAAGTAGAAACTGAGGACCCACACATGGGCACACACACCCTGCACTCACACACATGAGTGCACACACACACACACATTTTAAGGATATTAAAACAGTATATTATCCAGCTGGTGTCTTTCTCCACTGAAGCCCTTAATACCCAATTGCCTCCTCTGCATTTATAGATCTGATGGTAAAATATCTGCTCAGGGTCACCAGGGCCTTGCTCTGTTGTATTTTTTAAATTAAGATTTCTTCTTCTACCTTCTGACTTTGACTTTCTTTTAAAATTATTATAAGAGCTTGAGACAAAATCTTTTGTTATATGTGTGTGTGTATGCGTGTGTGTGTGTGTGCGTGCGCGTGCATGCATTCCTTGGTGCTGCTGTGGTGGTAAATGTACACGCACACATGTGGAGGCCAGAGGCTGACATCAGTGTGTCTCCCTCAGTTGCTCTCCACTTAGGTAGGGTCATTCACTAAACCTGGAGCTTACCAATTCAGCGAGACTGACTGGCCAGCAAGCCCCAAGGATCCCCCTGCCTCTGTCTCCTAGTACTCCCCAGAGTTGTGTGCAGTTGCACCACAGTGCCTAGCTCTTTACAGGAATGCTTGGGGCTCAAAAACAGTTCCCTATGCCTGTGCAGCAGACACTTGGCCCACTTAACCATCGATCCCTGTCATATTTTTATTAATATTTAAGAATTTCATAATACAAGCAATGTACCTCCCACTAAATCCTTCCAGATCCATCCACACACACTCTACCCCTCCCAACTTAAAGTTCTTTCTCTTAAAATAACCCACCGCATCCTATTTGTGCTGCCCATATATACTTACCGGCATGGGGCCAATCACTGGACTATGGTCAATGTACCAGAAGCCACACTTCTGAAAAGACTGATTATCCCTCCCTCAGAAGCCATCAACTGTCAATAGGCCCTCAGTCAGAAGTGAGGGCTCGTGAGCCCTTCTGGCTATATGCTGGAGTATTGACTGGCTTGAACTGGTTCAGGTCTTGTTGGACCATGGCTGCTGAGAGTTCATGAGTGCTGTGGTCATTTCCAGAAGACACTGTTTGGCCCCAGTTGAAAAGATTCCACAACCTCTGGCTATGAAACTCTTCCTTCCCCCCTTTTCTGTGAAGCTCCCTGGGTCTTGGGGGAGGCGACATGATTCAGATCTCCCACTTTCCCTGAGCACCTCACAGACACCTGGTCTCTGCACACTGACTAGTGGGTTTCTGTGTTAACCACCATCTGCTGCACAAAGAAACTTCTCTGGTGAGGTCTGAGAGCTGCTCTAAAATTATGGCTGGAAAGATACAAATCCAGAGGCCAGTGTGATATTAGACTCATTTAGTAAATGAGAACAGTAGGCTCACACCTACTGCGAGCTCCACACCCATAGGTTCATGCCCAGACCTGTAGTACCAAGCATGTGCTTCCTCCTGGGGAGCACGTCTTAAAGCCAGGCAGAAAGCGGTTGTCTGCTCCTCTAACAGCCATACCACTATTGCGCCCAGGGGCAAAACTTGCCGTACTGGCCATTATTGTAGCTCACAGGGTTCACAACCGGGTGCGACTGTTGCTATGTCTCCCCCATCAGCCTATATAGCACCTTATGGTACCCACAAAAGCTAGCCAGTGGGCAGAAGCTTTCCCAGCTTCCTTGTCGTATCTTAAGGAGATCAAATGTTTCTCTTTGTTATTAATGATCCCAGCTTGAACATTTTTAAATAATTACTGAAAATATATTTTGTTTTAATGTGAGAATTATTGCTTGCCTTGGACCCACCTTTTCCATGAAGACATGATCCTTGAGGGATGGTTTGCTTATCTGGCCTAGATCCAGAGCCATGATTGGGCAAGTTGACTGACGGATGATTTCCAAAGAAGCTGGCTTTTCTTCTGATTCAGCCTCTTCCCAACCCCTATCCCTTGGGTTATTTAGGAAGCATGTGATTCCTATGTCTCTGTCCTATAGAATAACACTGGAGGGCCTGGAGACATGGCTCAGTCAATAAAATGTTCACCACACAAACATAAAGACTGGAGTTTGAACCCCAGCATCCAAATAGAAAACCATGGGGGCAGGAGAGATAGCTCAGTAGTTAAAAGCAGTTATTGTACAAACCTAAGGGCCAAAATTTGGATCCCAGGAGTCAAGTAATCATCCAGGCATCCTGCTTATACTTCAAACACCAGCTTCAAAAGAAGCAGAAACAGGAGAATTGCTGGGGCTGACTAGCGTGGAGTCTATCCAAGAACACTTGAGTTCCAGGTTCAGAGAGAAAACCCCGTCTCAGAGGAACAGGTGGAGAGTAACGGAGGAGCACCCCTAACATCCCTTTAGTCCTCCACACCTTCACAGGTGTGCACATGTGTAGACACGCGCACACACACAAACACACAGATGCATATATGCACAAATAAATAAGTAAATCTCTTTTGAAAGCCAGGCATGACAAGGCACACCTGCAGTCCCAGCATGGGCAGAACAGACAGGAGGATCCCAGGGGCACACCGGCCAACCCACCTAGTCAACTAGTGAGCCTCATAAAAGACTTTACCTCATAAATCAGGTTGAGGGCAACAGAGGAAAACTTAATATTAACTTCTGGCCCCACATTTGCACACACTGGTGCATATACTTACATGCCCAGGCACACACACATCACAGGGAGAGACAGACACAGAGAGACTGAAATTTCCATGGAAGTTTCAGTAGTATGTGGGGTTGGTGAGCCATGTCTTACTTATTGCCAAAGCATCTAGGAAATCTAAAACTGGGACAGTGAAGTCTCTGATGGATCACTTCCTCTCCATACCACTTCTTAATACACAGTCACTGCCCCAAAGTCAGCCAAGGGCTAGCAGGGGTGAACTTTCCTTCTGTAGCTTGCACAGCCTGGGACAGAATGCTCACAGCAACCCTACATGGATGAGTCAGCTCTTTATCAGCTGTCAGGGTGACTCCCTGGTTAGAGGCAGACAGGGCCATGGGAACTAAGGAGATAAAGGTGGAACTGAGCTCAGGTCCTCTCCAAGACTATCGACAAAGGGCTTCCATTGAGACATCACATTGAGTTTCTATTCCTGTTCTCTCTCGGGCTGGGATGTGGCTCATTGGTCTAGAACTTGCCTGCCTCCTAGCATGTATGAGGCACTGAGGTCAAACCCGGGCACCACGAAATAGTCAAGATTGATGTTCTTCTAGAGTGAACTGAAAGCCTTATTTTCCTGTTGTGATTTAAAAAAAAAAAAATGTAACATATTCTAAGTGCTCAGAATTCATTGTGTGTGTGTTGTGTGTGTGCATATGCACGGATGTGTGAGGGTGCACGTGTGTGTGCCTGTGCATATAGAGGCCAGAGATCAACCTTGCATGTCATTCTTCGGGTGACATTCACTTTGAGTCACAATGTCTCACTGGACTGGAACTCGTCAAGTAGACTAAGCTTGTTGGCCAAAGACGGAGCGAGACCCCCCCAACCCTGGCATTACGAGCATGTACTATTCAGCTTTTCACTGTGGGTCCTGGGTATCAAACTCAGGCCCTTGGGCTTGCACAGAAGGTCCCTTTACTGGTTGAGCCATGACCCAGGCTCCAGACCTTCCTTTCTTATTTATAGAAACTTGAATACGCCCTTTGTAGAATCTTCCTCTAGCCTCCCCAGACAAGGGTCAGGCAGAGAGGAGGGACCGACTTACAACAGTCTCATCACTCGAAGGGCAGATTTTTGTGTCGAATTCAAGAAGTCGCCCTCCTGGATAGGCCACTCCTAATTAGCCAGCAAGCCTGGCATTACAGTTCCTGAGCTAGCAACACTCCTGAGGAGCTGATGGGGGATGAGAAATCCCAGGCTTCTGAGTCTTTATGCTTCTCTTGAGATGAACTGGATAAGAATCACTGCTGGGCCAGAAATCACTATGGGAAAAGCACTTGCCGTGCCAGCAAGAGGACCTGAATTCAACCCCAGCACCCATGCGAAAAGCAGCTAGGTATGTTGACTTGTGCTTGGAAACTGGCCCACCCTGGGGTTTGCCAGCCAGCCAGCCAGCCAGCCAGCCAGCCAGCCAGCCAGCCAGCCTAGCCCAAACAAAGAGGTCAATGAGAGACCATGTCTGAGAAGCAGGTGGTCGCTCCTGAGGAACAACACTGAGGTTGGTCACAGGCCTCTACAGGAACATGCAGACTTGTGAACACACAGGAGTTTGCACGTGGATTCTCAAGGTCTGGTCCCAGCTTTCTGGCAAGATGCCTGGTAATTCCCCGGGCTCAGCACCACTCTCTTTTCTCTTTGTGTGCATCTGGCACACCATCCTGAGGTTCCCCCTCTACTCTCCCCTTCCTCTCCTTTGTTTTGCTTCCCCACCCCCGCTTTTCTGCTGTTTTCTTTCCTTCTGTCTCTATCCCTTACTTTGCTTTGATCCAGCCTCTAGTGCCTGGCCAATTTAAAAGACCCCCATCCTGGGAGTCCAACAGAATAAGGCTGCTCGGTTCACATTAGTTATCCGGTAGCAGGCTGCCATCTCAAGGTCATCGCAGACACTTCACCAGCGGGGCCTTCTGACAGGAAGCACCAGAGACTCAATGAGCCAATTGCAGCCCAGGAACTCCTAGACAAGTTTCCCCTAGACAAGCAATGCACAGAAATTATAAGATACTAAAACCATTTGTATTTACAGCAGGAATTGTCACTGTATAAAGGGAGCAAAATACAAGCCCTAAAATTCCTGAGTGATATTTTCTAACATCATCACTTAAAGATATAGTCTTGTTTATTTTATGTACTGCTTGACACACAAAGCTAGTAACCAAGTGAAGAAAACAAATAGATGAGCCAGCCGTAGCCGCCTTGTTGCGGTTCCTTAGCAAAGAGAACTACAACTCCCAGCTTTCCCTGTAATTAGGCCAAAACCAGGTGACTGAATGCTGGCCAATGGAAAGCAACTGAAAATTATGACTTTTGAGACAAGCTTTCTCAAAACACTTCCTAGGCTTTTCTTGTTCTCAGAAGCATTGGGATGCAGGAAGAGTGCTCAGTGCATTCTGTGCTGTGTGATAAATGGTGTCTGACTTATGTTAATTTGCTGTGGAATTTTTTTTATCACTTGTTATTGCAAAGCAATTTAACCTGTTGACTCATACGGTAGGAAACTCTAATTTAAGCTAACAACTCTAATAATGCTTTCATAATAAAACATAAGTGTAAATCTTCAGGGTCTTTGATTTGGCAGTGGATTCATCACTATCCCAAAAGCATCAACAAGAAAAGATACCCAAGTTAGGCTTGGTTAATTTAAGATTTAAATTTTCTACATCAAGGCACAATGTGAAGAAAGTGAAGAGAAAGCTGGGCAGGAGAAAGTATTTGCCAATGAGATGTTTAATAAGGTCCTGACACCGAGACTTTGGTTTATCCTTTTACCCTAGTACTTACTGAAGATAGTGGATCAGTAGAAACCCAACTGGGAATCAGGAACACCAAAAGAACTCTGAAATGTGGACAACAGAAAGACAAGACATCCAACCAAGAAACTGTCAAATAGCATCTGGGAAGATGGCTCAGGGAATAATGAACTTGTCACTCAAACCTGACCACGGGAGTTCAGGCCCCCAATACTCATGTAAATGTGTGTCACATGGGTGTGGTAGCCTGTCTGTAAGCCCAGCACTAAGCAGACAGAAACAGAAATCCCCGAGCTCATTGAAATAGTGAATATTTGTAGTGTCTACTATATAGCAGCCATGTTTGGTTATATTTAACTGTAAACATCTATTGTACAAACTACTAAGGAAGTGGCATGAAAGAAAGGCCTTCTACTGCACTGCTCACTTGCAGTCAGCAAAGACATCCACCATTAGAGAACAGATACGCTGTGGGACTGGGGACATGGCTCAGTTAATAAAGCGTCTACTGCACAAACACAGGGATCTGAATTTGGATCCCCAGAAACCAAATAAAAAAAGTTAAGTTGGAGGCATGTGCTTGTAATTCCAGTTGGGCGATCAAATAGGCAAAATCCAGCAGATCACTTCTACACCAACGACATTGGTGAGCTCCAAGTTTAGTGAGAGAGTTGTCTCTAAAGATAAGGGAGGGACTAGAGAGATGGCTCCTTGGTTAAGAGCACTGGTTGCTCTTCAAGAGGACCCAGGTTCAAGTCCTAACATCCAGTTCAAAACCATCTGTAATGTCAATTCCAGGAGTCTAACATCCTCTTCTGGCCTCCCTGAGCATGGCATACACATGGGACACAGACATACATTCAGGTAAAATACACATAAAATAAAATAAATTGTTGTCGCTAAAAAAATAAAGAGAAGCAGAGAAAAATGTATAGCTCAACAAAAATAGTAAAAAAAAATGAAATAAAACAAAATAATAAGGTAGAAAGCCATTGAGGAAGACACCCAGTATTAACCTCTCTCTACACACTCACACACACAGAGAGGCGGGGGGAGGGAATAAAGATATCAGAAAGATGTGATAAATAAAAAAAATTAAGCCTCTTTTCGGTGATTTCCTTACCATATTTTATAAACATGCTCAATTTCTCCTTTAAATCTACACACGCTCTAGTCTCCAAATGCATACTTTCTAGAGAGCAAAGCTTTCTACAGAGCACCTTACACTCAACTCAGCTGTTTTTATCTAGGTGGTTCTATTACCATTAAAGACTCGGGAGTCAGATGTGGTGAAAGCCTGCTAGATCCGAGAAGTTGAGAAGCAACCAGCTGACCTTCCTTTTCAGCTGGAGACCTAACAAGAGACGCCCATCCCAAATGAATCTCTAAGTCTCTCCCTACTCCTTCCTGTGCATCTCTCTATCTGCCTTCCCAGATCCTCTTTACTCTCTCTATGGTTAATTTTTGCCAACTAGTCACTGCCTCTGCCCCCTGATCCAATGTTAATTTTATTAACACAGTCATGGAGTTTCACTATGTGATTAAATATACTGAAACATTTTTCCCTTTTTATCTAAATAAAAAGGAACATTTTTAACTCTAGCACAATAAAACTATATACAATAAGAACAACTATCAGCTATTGTCTAAATAAAATAAAAAAGTTTCAACTCTAACACAGTAAAACTATATATAATAAGATCAGGTAAGGAATATATTCATGATGTCCAGAACTTTAGTATTTGGCAAATTCAGAGAAAGTACTCTATTATCTATTCTCTCTTGATGAGTCCAAAGTTTTAGACCTAAACCTCTTTCTGTCAAAACTTGTATTACCAACCTAAAAATATCTTTTTAGACCTTAAAACATTTTCTTAGTTAAACAACTTAAGTTTTTAGGTCTGTCAACCTTTTAAACTTTACATATTGTATCAGGCTTTTCTTTCGTGCCAGCAACCAGCTCCTATGGAGACTTCTTACTAGTTATGAAAGCTCCGCCTTATTGTATGCTTGTCCTACTAGCTCTTATAATTCAGTCTATTACTTTTATCTATATTTTGCCTCAGGGCTTTTTTCCTTTTTTTCAATCATGTCCTACTTCATAACTGACAGACCACTTTTAGAGGCAGGAAATTTTTTAAAACCATCTTACCCTGTCTTGTCAAAGTTTGGCATCTTTTTTTTTTTTAAATCTTGTTTGTCCAGTCCAGACACTGTGCATTTTGTCAGTGGTCGAGGCATGGGAAGTTCCTTGCCCAAAGGCCAGTTTTGTTAAGAAGAAAAGAAGCTCCAAATGGAGTGCCTTTGGTGTTTAACATTTTCTCGGGAATAGATTTGTGTTGCCAGAAGCAATCATGTCTTGTGTCAATAGAACTCTAAGTTATTTAAATGCCATATTTTACAGTTTTTTGAAGTGGTTGAAGATCACCTATTTATGTGGAATGCAATCTTTATGTATCTAAAGAACCTGATTAGTCTAACTATAAGTATGCAAACATAGATGACTATTCATCTATAATGCTTAATCCTTGTATAATTTACAGACTAAGACTTTATATTAGAATATTAAACAATCTTTAAACAACTGTGCAGCAAATGAGGACAATGTCCTCAAAATGTCAACAATGTATAACTATCTTGATTAGAGGCAGAAATGTATAATGCAATATAATAAATACATCCTAAAATTGTATCAATATACAAAATGTCTTAAACAGAGGTAGAAACATGCATGCATATAATATGACAAAATAACTTTGCATAGGCGTACAAATATTATAAACAGAAATAGAATCATATTCAATATAACAAATATAATTTGAATTTGTATCAATATATAAGAATCTATACCAATGTAAATTGTCTATAAATAATAACTCACAAGTATTCACTCTATTACTCACTATTATTATTAGTGTGAGCAAGCTCACACTAACTATTATTCCATACAATTCCCTTTTTTTTCAAAAATATTCCTGAGCCTACATAATTTCCACCCCAACTCCCAACCCTATACCATTTGTAATTAAGCCCAGCTATATGGCATCTCCTTGACTCTGCCTACTCTCTCTATATATCTCTTCTAACCTGACCATATTCTGCCCTGCTATAGGCTGAAGCAGCTTCTTTATTAACCAATGGTAGTGAAACAAATTCACAGATCAACCTGGCCTGTGAACATGTCTTAGGAGATTATCTTGGTTGTGAATTTATGTAGAAGGGCTCATCCCACTGCAGACAGCACCATCCCTGGTCAAATGGTTCTGAACTGAATGGGAAAAGATCTTCACCAACCCCACATCAAACAGAGGTCTGATCTCCAAAATATACAAAGAACTCAAGAAACTTGACATCAAAGAAACAAGCAATCCAATTTAAAATTGGGTTAAAAAAATAAAATAAAAAAAGACCTAAACAGAAAACTCTCAACAGATGAAACTCAAATAGCTGAAAGACACTTAAGGAAATGTTCAACATCCTTAGCGATCAGAGAAATGCAAATCAAAACTACTCTGAGATTCCATCTTACGCCTGTCAGAATGACCAAGATCAAAAACAATGATGACAAGTTATGCTGGAGAGGTTGTGGGGTAAAGGGAACACTTCTGCATTGCTGGTGGGAGTTCAAGCTGGTACAGCCACTTTGGAAATTAGTATGGTGATTTCTCAGAAAATTAGGAAACAACCTACCTCAAGACCCAGCAATACCACTTTTGGGTATGTACCCAAAGGATGCTCAATCATACCGCAGGGACATGTGCTCAACTATGTTCATAGCAGCCTAATTCATTATAGCCAGAACCTGGAAACAACCTAGATGTCCCTCAACCAAAGAATAGATAAAGAAAATGTGGTACATTTACACAATGGAGTACTACACAGTGGTAAAAAAAAAATTAATGACATCTTGAAATTTTCGGACAAATGGATGGATCTAGAAAAAAACTGTATTGAGTGAGATAACCCAGACCCAGAAAGATAAATGTAATATGTACTCACTCATAAGTGGCTTTTAGACTTAAAGCAAAGAAAAACCAGCTTACAATCCATAACCCTAGAAAACAAAGAGGACCCTAAGAGAAACATACATGGATCTACATAGGAAGGAGAAAAAGACAAAATCACCTGAGTAAATTGGGAGCGTGGGGGTCATGGGAGAGAGTAAAAGGAGAGAGGGGAGGAAGAGAGGGAGGCAGAGAAAAACGTATAGCTCAATAAAAATAAAACAAAAAAAAGAAACAAAAAGAAAGTTAGCTAAGTATAAGCCATTGCACAATCCAGTAAAAGTCTAATATCTCAGAAAAGGTTTGTTCTAGTTGATTGATCCAGTTCCCCATGGTTTCTGCTTCAAGATTCTGTTTAAATCCTTGCCTTACTTCCCTCAGTAATGGACTGTGATCCAGAAGTATTAGCCAAATAAGCCCTATCCTCCCCTATGCTGCTATTGGACATGGTATTTCATTGCAGCAACACAGAAGAAACAGTTATCTATTCTTTGTGTAACCAACACTTGTGTTGTTCCTACCCCAGAACTCTCCTTTCCTTCCAGCCCAGAGCCATGCATCTTACTGCCCACTCAATAATATAAACTGAATAGGACCAGATTTTCAAGTTCAGTGTGATTAACAGCAGACTCATCTTCTAGCCCAAACCATCCACTGAGATCCTGCTGAGATCCTTTGACAGTTTTAACTACACGCCTAATATTGCACAACCTGACCTAGGTATCCAAGGTATGGTCTTGGATGTCTCTACTGGCCTCTCCTTACTCAACATTCAGCATCCCAATGGTCCCCAAACCCTAGGTTATCCTTCTATCATCTCTCTGCCCAGTTCTTCCCATGGATTCCCTGAGCTCTTACATTCTAAATTCTAAATTCTAAATGGATTCCCCTCTTTCACTTCTTCAGTTAAATTTACTCCCTTCACCTCTTTTCAACCAAATAATCTTTCCATTCTTAAGTGGGAAAAGTTGTAAAAGTTATCTCAATGCAACAACTGGAGGTTAAAGGAGAGATTTAAATCTATACACAACGAAAGCCATTATACCAGATAAGAAAGACTCTCAGGTTCCAAGAAACCAGGCTTTCATCTGCTCCTAATTAGGCATAGAATTCAAAGTTCTTGGGCCTGGGCCTTGGTTCCTGTTAAGGAAGCTTGAACTATCCTTCCTTTTTGTGACTGGTGTTTTGTTAGAAAGTGATCCATTAAAAACACTTCCAGAAGATAATTGATGGGCTGGAGGGAGAGTTAGAGTTGCAACAGTCAATCCAGAATGTATTTGTTTCTTTCCTGATTCTATGATAAAATATCCTAGCAAAAAGCAACTTAGGGAAGAACGGATTCCTTTTGACTCATAGTTCTAGAGTGACAGAGCCCATCATGATGGGAAAGGCATGGCGGCAGGATCGGGGAGCCAGATGATCATGTTTTCATGCTTGGCGCCTGCTCCCAGTGATGTACTTCCTCCAGAAAGACTCCGCCCCTTAAAAGCTCCATAATCTCCCCAAACAGCATCACTAACTGAAGACCAAGTGTTCAAATACCTGACCCTATGGGAGAGACTTTTTATTCAAATCCCCATACAGAACATCTCTGATGTTCTGATAAACGCTAAAGTTCTGAGGTCTTCCTTTGAAGTCTCTGAGCACATAGAGAAAGCCCAAAAGATGCATCTGTATTCGTGCCTTTGTTTAGATTTGAACTTCTTTGTTATAGTTGTTGTAGAGGTTTAAACATGCAATCCTCCTGTTTCAATCTCCCCAGTGCGGTACTATACATATGTGCCCCATCCCCAGTGGCAGTACTATAAACATGTGATGCCATCCCCAGTTTTCACTAATGTTTCTCTTCATGAGCATAATCATGAGTGTTAATCTCATAAATGGTGACATTTTGCCAGGTGTGGGGGAAGAAGACTTTTTGGTAGAACAGAGCAGAATGTTGTCCCAGAGCCCTAGAAATCCAAGTGTCACTGGGGCTCTATTTTCCCAGCAGTCTGAGCTTCCCTCCAGGAATCAGCAAGACATGGCTCCCTTGCTCGATTTTAAGGAACCCGCACTCTGGGAAGAATTCACTGCTGTTGGAAAAGGACATAGAAAATGCAGATGGCAGCTCCCTGTCTCTCTGGATGTCCCCCGTGTAGCTGCTCCAAGTCTATATTTAGCATGATCTGAGTAAGAATCACACGCTGGGATAAACTCAGCCCAGAATATCAGCTGAGATTTGCTGCCAGCAGCAGTTATAAATCTCTATCCAGTTGCTACCGGACAGGCTCATTTGCCTTTTACACACCACAACCGTAAATATGGAGAATTAAAGTAGACAAGAGGCAACCCTGTTTATTGCCTCCCTGCCTATAATTGTATCTATCTGCTCCACTGGTCACATCTCATTGAATAAGATGAACGCCTTTAAATCCCATTATTAATTGTGGTCATTTATTCGAGAACACTGACGGTGAGTGGACCAAAAGCAGCTTCAGCAACACTCACCCTACTGGGGATTTGCTACTGAGAAAAATAAATTCTGGATTTCTCTCAGCTACTGAAAATGGTAGGTCCACCACACAGGGAAAGAAAAGACCATAGTAGGTAAAGATATTTGAGCCAAGCTAGACTTCAGGAACATGGTGATCTGACCACGGGGTGAAGCAAGGGGAACTTGCTCTGTGTCCATGTATGGGGATTGATTCCTATCCAGGGAACTCACACGGAGGAGAGAACCAGCTCTTCAGAGTTGTCTTATGTCTTCTGCATGGGTGCTGTGACTTGTGTACAAATATACACACACACACACATGCATGCATGCACACCCTAAATGAATAAATCCTGGGCATGGTGACACACACCTTTAACCCCGGCATTTGGGAGGCAGAGGCAGGTGAATGTCTGTGAGTCTGAGGCTGGCCTGATTACATAGTGAGTTCCAGGACAAATGGGGCCCCGTAGAGAGACCCTGTCTAAAAATAGAGATAGGTAGATAAAAATGGAGACATGATTAAGATAATGGACCTCTGACTCAACACGAGCATGCATACATATACATATGCCACACACATAGAATGTTAATTTAATAGGCTCAGGTCACACTTTGTCCAGAGTTGGGACCAATGTAGATGAATGATGATGTTCTCACTTCCTTCTCTATCACTCTCTTCTTACTCTTATTCTTGGTGCATCTGGTCTTGATGAGTTTGGCAACACTCTCGTGATCTCCAGGATGCTGTTCTGATTAGATGCATTGAATACTGTGACATCTCTGACATGGTTCCATTTATGGAAAGACATAAGCATAATGTCATTCTGATGTTAAAAGAACATAAAGCCCTTACTAGAGATCAGTTTCTAGATCTTGAATTTACCATATACTTACTCTGTATCACTTTTAGGTCAAAATGTTTTTTGGCAGCAGCAAAAACATTATTCTTTAAAGTTAAATTAAATTGAGCATAACTAAATATAGCACAGTATTTGGGAATTTAGGTATGTGTACCTCTCTTATATAATTAAAATTTTCCAATTAGTTAAAAAATAAATAAATAAAAGTCTTTAAATTTTCTGGCCTGCTGGTTCCAGTTCTGGAAATACACAAAAAGGAAATGAAGAGCTAAAGTTGAAATGTGTTTCAACAGGGGTGTGACGAGATTCTGCATCTGAAGTTCAAAGAATGGGAATTGCTTAACCCTCTGACAGGACACTGAGGCTCCAGCCGGGGAGAACCATGTGGCCATTAAGAGTTTGAGGAGCCCTGTGAGCTGAAAGATCTGCTAAGACCACATGCCTGAGGAGACTGGGCAGACTGGAAACACGGGGCTTTGTTGTATTTCTGGCATTTTGCAATTTTTTTTCTCCTGGGGGATTCTTTTCTTAACTTGGAGTGATGGGCCCCCTGCTGGTAGAGTGTTCTCTCAAAACCCTCAAAACTTTCTGACGAGTGATGGCACAGTCTCCTCTTAGGGAACAAACTCTTGGGACCATGGGGTCATATCCTTCCATCTAATTCCACCAACACAAGAGGGAGAAGGCTGGTTATTTGTCTGACAATCTGAAGGTGTTGTTTAAGTAAGAGAGCAGGAGAGGGCTGGAGGGCGTGGTTCAGTTGGTAAAGTGCTCAGCTAGCTTGCACACAGCCCCATGTAAACAGGGGTGGTTACACCCACCAGTAATAACAGCACTCAGAAGGTGAAGGCAGGAGGATCAGGAGTTCAAGGTCATCCTCAGCTACAGAACAAGTTGAGTCTGAGGCCATCCTGGGCTCTAGGAGACTCTGTCAAAGAAAGGGGAAGGGAGAGGGCAGAAATAAGGACAAGAGGAAGCAGAAAGGGAAACAGGGGAAGCTGGGGGTGGAGAGGAAAGGGAAGGGAGGGACAGAGGAGAACAAGGCTCTATACTTCCTCCCTGGGGTCAAAAGAAAAGACTGATGGCTCCCAGGAGTATCACCTCCAAGACCCTGCCCTAAGGTGCCTAGAGACTCCTGTAATTACACAGAAACTGTATTCATTTAAAACACTGCCTGGCCCATTAGTTTTAGCCTCTTATTAGCTAACTCTCACATCTTGATTCAACCCATTTCTAATAATCTCTATGTCACCACGAAGTCGTGGCTTACCGGAAAAGATTCAGCGTGTCTGACCTTGCAGCTTCATGGCGGCTGCTCTCTGTCTCTCTCTCTCTTCTTCCCAGCATTCTCTTCTGTCTACTCTGCCCACCTAAGGGCTGCCCTATCAAAAGGCCAAGGCAGTCTCTTTATTCAACCAATGAAAGCAACACACAAACAGAAGGACCTCCTACACCAGCACACCCTGTAAACCCCAACACAAGTGAGACTATCCCAACACATTTCTCTTACCCAAAGGACAGAAAAGGAAGAAGTCACAGGAACATCATGTGCTTGCTGCTCCAGAGTGCATTTGCTCGGAGCCTGTGCCAGCACGACTGTTGGACTTTGCTGCATAGAATCCCAAGAATGAAGGACAGGAGATTGCTCCTCTTCTGTTGTTCTCAGAAACTTGCCTTCTTGCACCAGACTCTGAACATGAAATGTTCCCCAGCCCTGTCATTCCTCCAGCCCGGAGCTTACCAACCTAAGCAGCAGATACAGGCACTGGGGACACAGCCACAGCCTTCCACTGACCCTGGACAGGCACTGGGGACACAGCCACAGCCTTCCACTGACCCTGGACAGGTGCCTGAGGGACAGACTAGTTTGTTCTAGAATGTCAGGACTCTAGTCCCAGAATGCCTTAAACACCTGAGCTTGCCTTACTGTGAACATATTTTCTTCCTGGGAAATCAGAGGGTTAGTTGGCAAGAGTTTACACGTGGCTGTGCTGCCCTGGACTCCATTTTTCTCCACTCGCTGCTCAGAGAGCTCCCCTATGCCTGTCACAGTGTCTTTCGGAAAGCTAAGCACTGTCCTAAGTCAGTCAGTGAGCAAGCATTGAGAGAGTTGGGATTGGCTCTGGGCAGGCTCAGGCGCCTGGCTGTGAGTGGCAGGGTTGGTTTCCCAGTGTCCTCTGCTGCGCTGCGCTAGGGGAGCTCAAGGCTTCCAGCGCTGCCTCAGTCAGTCTTTTGGGGACTGTGTGGGGTGCAGTGCATTTAAAAACGCCCTTCTTAATCTCTGGACTCAGTTTACTCACTGAGTAGCACCCAGTCTCCTGGTAGTGGCACGCAGCCGGCCTTCTTCCTCAGACTGTGGACACTCCCCACAGAGTGAGGAATTCCTTTCTCAAGTGAACACCAGACACCTTGAGTTTGAACATCTAGGGACAGTGCTTTGACCTATCTATCTTTCCTATGACAAGTGACAAACTTCACAGTTAGAACTCCTGTTCCTGCCCCTGACCACCCTACGGCGAGAATCCTACTACCATGAGAAGCACAGCCAAACCATGAGGGTCTGCCACCATTGACCACTTGGCTAAGGCACAGTTTTGTTTTGTTTATTTTTAATTATTACTTTATTAACTTTGAGTGTGTGCACACATGTGCACACTGGCATGCATGTGTCATGGTGTGCACATGGAAATGAGCACCCCAGGAGGGCTGCTGGGAGGACTCCCCTTTCGTACTCTCTTCCTCCATGCACTCTGGGGTCTTTTCTGGCTGGGCAGAGGATGGTTGGCATGTGTGGATGAGGGCTGGCACCTTAGGGAGCCGATCTCTTGCTTATGGCTTTAGGCACCATAGCCTGTGGCATCCCAGACTGGAAGAGCACAGGCAGGAAGGAGAGGGCATTGTGAGGGGAACTCAGTTGTTCTGCTACTCTGCAGCATACCACACACACCACACACACACACACACACCACACACACACACACACACACACACACACACACACACACACACACACACACACACTGATCTGCCAGCACATCTTGGTATCTGCTCTGGGATCACTGTGGTATAGTAAAGGACCAGAGGTAAATAAGAGAAATTTAGAAAACAAAATCTTTGTAACTGGGGGTTAGCCACAGTAAGACTAAGAAAGTGTGTACCTTCCACCTCCCTCCAGCGCCTAGAATTCAGATATAAATGTGGCTCTGTTGAGTGGCTGTGGTGGCACGCACCTTTAATTCCAGCACCTGGGAAGCAGAGGCAGGTGGATCTCTGTGAGTTTGAGTCCAGCCTGGTTTACACAGCAAGTTCTAGGCCAGTTAGTTAGTCAGAGCTGCATACTGACCCTCTCTCTCCTCTTTCCCTCTGTCTCTGTCTGTCTGTCTCTCTCTCTCTCTCTCTCTCTCTCTCTCTCTCTCTCTCTCTCTCTCACACACACACACACACACACACACACACACACACACACACAGACTCTGTGGTCCTAGTCATGAGCAGCTGCAACCCCTCTAGAAGCCTCCCTCACCATTCCCAGTCAAGAGTGTCTGGGTGCCTCCGTGAGCGACTCCTAGTCTGGTGGGCACTGACCCCAAAGGAGCCTTTCCAGTTTAGAAATCAGCATGATTACAAGGTGAGAGCGATGGGCAGGCTTATAACAAAAGTATTAACAGAGGAAAATGACAGAGTACAAGTGGAAATGGTGTCTGTGTATATGTTTGCACGTGCGTGCATGTGTGCGTGCGTGCATGCGTGCATGTGCCTGTCTGTGGAACCAGAGATCAGCCTCAAGTGTCACGTCTCAGGTACTGTACACTTTTTTCTTTTGAGACAGAGATTCTACCTGACCTAGAATTCACGAAATTGGCCAAACTGTTTGACCAGCAAGGTCAGGGCATCTACCTGTCTTTATCTCACTTACTATGTGCTCCAATGCCCAGATTTTTATGTGAGTTCTAGGGGTCAAACTGAAGTCATTATGCTTGGGTGGTGCACATTTTACTGACTGAGCATCTCCCCAGTCACTGAGCATCATGACAAAGGCAAATATGATTTGCGTTCTGTGGCACCCAGCAGCTGTCCAGACAAACTGTACCAGGTACAGACCACAGCTCTGACACACCAGGCCCTGGGTCTGTCACGTGACCTGGTGAGTGACTTGTAGGGTGGAATGAACCAAGACCCACTCTGGACTCTTAAACTCTACACCTTGGGATCAGCAAAGACGCTGGTTCCCTTGAGTCTCTGTGAAGATCTAATGCCTACAAAATTCTGAGGAAAAATTCTTTTCAACTTGGGGGTCTAGAACCAACAACACATTTATCCTATATAAAAATGCTAGACATTTTCACACCTCTAAGCATGTGTGTAATTGACCTTTCCTGCACCTTCCTTGCATAGCTACTGGAGATGATCTTGGGCAAAATTAAGAAAACAAGGGAGCAAAGAAACATTGAGTCTAAACTGAGAGAGCTAAGGAGAAGCCCCAGGGAGGAAAAAAAAGATGCCACAGACCTAGAGACTAAATAGTCCAGTTTTGATAAGTTTATAGAAGCTTCCAGCAGTGAAGGTATCTGGGGAAAGAGAGAAACTAAAAAGGCAAAGGATTAAAATCAAACATTTTGAGACAATTTAACAAAATGTAGCTAGAAAATTGTACAAGTGGAGAACAACAAGACTATTAGAAACGTCAGAGAAACAAAAGTGAACAGTGTCCATATCACTTTACTAACCATGTGTATTGATTTAATTGTATTCTAAAATATGATCAAAAGTACAAAAACGAGATTTTAAAAATCTATTACTATGGAGATATAGCCTACCATGTCTAGCACTGATCAAAAAATAATAATACAAGCCCATTGGCTAGCAGCCTGGAAATGACTCACCAAAGAAACAGCCAAAGGGGAGCTTAAAAGTGACCGGACGGGGCGGGAAAGACAGCTCAGCATTAAGAGCACCAGCTGCTCTTGCGGAGGGCTGGAGTTCAGATCCCAGCATCTACACCTGGTGGCTCACAACCACCTGTAGCTCTAGCTCTGGGAGATACAACACCTTCTTCTAGCCTTCAGGACACCTGCGCACAGAAATTCTTACAGACACAGACCCACATACATACAACCTTTTTTCAAAAAGTCATTATTTTAAAACTTTTAAATAAAAAACTCACACACCAAAATTTACCAGACTGGAAGTTGTACATGTCAACACAGTACAGTTAGAATAGTCATTCTGAAGCTGATGTCAACCCTGGGCAGTCAGAATAGCCATTCTGAAGCCGTGGCACTTTACAGTGGATTTTTACACTTTTACTATCACACTTGCCCATCACTGTCTTCGTTAGGGTTTCTATTGCTGTGAAGAGACACCATGACCTCAACAACACTTGTGAAGGAAAACATTTAATTGGGGCTGGCTTACAGTTTCAGAGGGTTAGTCCATTATCATCATAGTGAAAAACATGGCAGCGTGCAAACAGACATGGTGCTGGAGAAGGAGCTGAGAGTTCTACATCTTGATCCGTAAGCAGCAAAAGAACACTGTGTGCCACACTGGGCATATCCTGAGCATATATAGAGACCTCAAAGCCTGCCCCCCACAGTGACATACTTTCCCCAAGAAGGTCAGACCTACTCCAACATGGCCATACCTTCTAGTAGTGCCACTATAGTGGCCTCAAGTATTCAAACACATGAGTCTATGGGGCCATTCCTATTCAAACCACAACCATGAAAACCAAAAAATATCTATGACCGAGTTAGAACTCAAAAACAAATTTTATATCCTCTTTCATAACTGATGTCCATCATCTGCATTCAATCTTTCCTCACCCCCTTATATCTAACCATTCTTGTTAGTTTTTCTTCAAGATATACTGCACCTGCTTGCACATTTGTTTACATATGTTAAATATGCATATATTATTGACTAAATTCCACATAGGAGAGAGAGCATGGTTTTTGCTGGGGGAGATTTGCTCATGTTGATTGCTCCAAGAGCACCAATGGAGATGACCTTGGTTTGGAGAGTAAAGTCTCTTGGATCAAGGAAATAGAGAGAGCAGATCATGTCTTGGTCACTCTGTGGACTTCTCAGGTTTATTCCTTAATATTTGTCCCTAAGTTTTAGTTTTCCATAAACAATTTAAAATGCAGTATCTGGCATCCAGTACGGGACAAAATCAAGCTGCAAAAAGCCACCACTTCCCCGCATGACTCCGTGCCACCTTGGGTCACCAGCTTTTCATACCAGGGACTTTCCCACTGCAATCTGCACAGCCATCCTCTGGTTCTGCAGCTGCCTGAGTCAGCTGCCTGTGCCCTCCCATGCTGTGCCCTAGCTAAAGGGCTTCTGTTCATTTTCCCCCTTGCTCCTGCTCCAGAGGCCTCTCTCTCCTGGTCCCTGTAGAGCTGGCTGCAAAGAAGATGCTAGTTAGGTCACCATCTCCCCTCCACTGCCACCACCAGTCATTGCTGCCTCAGCCACTACCATAGCCACCCTGCCCTGAGTTCATTTGTGCCTGGCTGGTCTCTGGCCCAGGTGCTGATCCAGGGCCATAGGATATTCTTGCACTTGATTCTCTCTCCTTTAGCAACAGCTCCCCTCCTGCCTTGGTGCCTGCCCTGCCTGGTGGCACAGAGGAATACTGTCACTGCAGCTGTTTGCCCTTACAAAACCGGTTATCTTCGTATAGCTCTGCCTACACGTCAGCATCATCAGAGTGGTAAGACACTTGGGAATTTTTAAATGAGAAATTAGGCTTAAAAAAATAAAATAAAATAAAATAGCCAGGTGGTGGTGGCGCATGCCTTTAATCCCAGCAGTCAGGAGGCAGAGGGAAGCGGATCTTTGTGAGTTCGAGACCAGCCTGGTCTACAAGAGCTAGTTCCAGGACAGGATCCAAAGCTACAGAGAAACTCTGTAAAAACCAAATAAATAAATAAATAAAATAATTAATTAATTAATTTGAAAAGAGGGAGACTCTCTCCCATGTTAAGAACCAGAAATATCATAGTGAAGGGGGATAAAAACAGCTGATATTGACATAATGTTGATCATAATTATTATCAGGTTGGTAATTCATATTTTATCCTTTAAAACAATTTGATAACTGTGCCGAATATGAAAATTTGACTGATAAAGAGACAAACCTTAGAAAAACTTACTATTGATAAGATACAAGCTTTAGAAAATGTTACTACAAGCTTTAGAAAAAGTTACTCCTGGTAAACAAAATATAAATCTTAGAAAGAATTACTAATGAAAATAAGAAAAATATTCAGACACAGACAGAGGAATTTAGAGCAGAACCTACCACATCATTGCATTATGAAATTGAAGAGCAGTGACCCAAAGTTATTGGGAAACCAACCTTGATTTATCCAGTTACCATACAGGAATGACAACCAGATAATATGCACCCCAAAGGCTATGCAGAAGTTAACTGGGATAGTGTAGAAATGTTAGATTTGAGGAGATTAAAGGAAGCAATAGTTTCATATGGTATGCATTCATCTTTTGTGAGGCAGATGTTAAATTCATGGACAACTAAGAATAGAACTGTTCCACAAGACTGGAAAGATTTAATTACAGCAATATTGGAAGCTGGTCCTCAGTTACAATGGAAAACATGGTGAAGAGAGGAAGCTAGGGTCATAGAATAATAAGGTAGGGCTAGAGGTATTGAAATTTCCCAAGACTAGCTTCTTGGTGAAATTCAGTACACTGATTTGCAAAGACAGTCTATATTTGATGATCACACCATGGCTCCATGCCATACAGTAGCTCTGAATACTTGGGGCAGGGTTGAAGAATCAGAAAAGAGAATTAAGTCATTTACTAAAATTAAACAGGGCCCAAAGGAAGCCTTCACTGATTTTTTTTTTTTACAAAGATTGACTTCAGCTGTAAATAGAATGATATCAGATCCAAAAGTTAGACAAATATCAGCTGAATCTTTGGCTTTTGAAGATACTAATTAACAATGCAAGAGGGTGATCAGACCTTTAGAGGCAAGATCAGCACCCATAGATAGATGGATCCAATGTATAGTCAATATTGATTCTCATACTAATGATGATACTTGGATAGGAGAGGTTATTTCCAAAAACTTGAAGAAAAGTCAAAATGTCAGATGTTTTAATTGTGGTAAAAAAAGATTACCTAAAAAGGTATTTTAAGCAAGGCCTTCCTAGAAACAATGTTTTTTCTTTCCTACAGAAAATCCAAATAGAAAAACCCAGCCTTCTGGAATATGTAGAAGGTACAACAAAGGCCTGCATTGGACTAATGAATGCAGGTCAACAAAGGATAGGTAAGGTAACCCTTTGCCAGTGAGAAATACCTTGGGGGACCTCTCATAAGCACTGATGTCAAATTTGGTTCAATCATTCCACAGAGCAATTAAAGGAGCTAATGCCTGTTGTTAAAAACCATACTGCTATGGATGACAAAACAGCTTCAATAGATTTAAACAACATTTTCAGAAGAGACAATAATACAAGTATTTTTGGCAAACTTCTATAAATGATCAGAGACCAAAGCTTAAAATACAAATAAATGGCATTGAAACTGAGGGTCTGTTAGACACAGGCACAAATGTAACAATAATTTTACCAAAATCTTGGCATCCAAATAAGCTTCTTCAGGAGGTAAACATTCAGCTTCTAGGGACTGGAACTTTATCTCAGGTAAAATAAAGTACAAGATGGTATCAAATGAATAGAGCCAGAAGGACAGATAGGAACATTAAAACCATATGTAGCTAACATATCAATGAATTTATGGGGATGATTTGTTGCAGCCATGGAAAACACAGATTAACATTTCTCTAATCTCAGAAACAAACCATAAAAAATAATGCTTCTGAGAAAAATAGTAAAAGGTATTATCAAGAATAGTCACAGACGGTTCAAGTTGTACATAAGCAGGGCACAACAACTAATGATCTCTTAACAGTCATCATACCTTTAAAATGGCTAACTGATAAACCTGTCTGGGTGAAACAATGGCCTTTGACATGAGAAAAATTACAGGAATTAGAACAGCTGGTTAAGGAGCAGCTAAATGCTCAACATATTGAAGAATCGACCAGGCCCTGAAATTCTCCTATGTTTGTCATTAAAAAGAAGTCTGGAAAAATGGAGACTGGTAACAGATTTAAGAGCCATAAACAAGGTAATTCAGCCAATGGGCTCTTTACAGCCTGGAATTCTCTTGCTTTCCCTATTACCTAAAGTATAGTCTATTGTAGTGATTGATCTAAAAGACTTCTTTCTTACTATACCTTACAAGAACAGGATAGAGAAAACTTTACCACCTACTTATGATAATTCCCAGCCTGTTAAAAGCATCAATGGAAAATTCTTCCATAGGGGATGTTAAACAGTTCACCTTTCATAAGAAACACCATGTTAATAGCAAGGGGTTGAAGAAATTTTTTTTTATCACTTGGGAACAAGCCAAGAAAATTATAAGGGAATGTCTTACTTGTTCTTTGTATAACCAAACTTTACTACCTGTAGGAAGTAACCCAAAGAGTACTCAAAGAAATGAAATTTGGCAAGTGAATGTGTTTCATTTTGCAGAGTTTGGAAATTTGGAATATGTTTACCATACCATAGATACATATTCAGAATTTCAATGGGCAACTGCTTTGGTTTTTGAAAAGGCTGATTCTATAATCACACAGTTATTAGAAGTTATGGCCATTATGGGAATACCTGTAAAAATTAAGACTGACAATGCTCCAGCATATATCTCTAGTAAAATGAAATAGTTTTTGCATATGACAACATATAGCATAATACAGTTATACCACAAATCCTACAGAACAAACAGTTATAGAAAAAAATCTAATTGTATTTTAAAAGATATGCTTAATAAACAGAAAGAGATAATAAAGACCCCTAGAGATAGATTATACAATGCTTTATTAACTTTAAACTTTTAAATGCTAATAAGAAAGGAACAACAGCTGCGGAGAGACATTTGATAGTAGAAAAAAAAACCCACTGAACTAAACCAGCCTGTATACCTTAAAGATGTATGAACCTGAGAATGGAAAGCAGGATGTGTGTTATGTTGGGGGAAAGGTTTTGCTTTTGTTTCCACAGAAGATGAAAAGCTGTGAATACAGTCAAAATTTATAAACATTCGATTCAAACAGGAGAGACCTCTTGATCAGAAGAGGCTATAGTTCATCAAACAGTGTGGCGATTCAACCTGGCATAAAGGGCGACTCCCCAATGTTAAGGTTGGAGCAGGGTTTTGTTTTTGTCTTTCCAGGAGAATAAAAATATCTAACTAAGGAATCTGAAGACCACTGGACAAATGAGACCTCTAAGAAATAAGAATGAATCATGCAGAGAAAATACACTAAGAAAAAGGGTAACTTGGCCTAGTGGTACACTTCCAATAGGATAAAACCTCATAAATCTTCCCAAACTTTTGTATCTACTGTTCTCTACAGACATATAAGGCAAATGTCTTTTTGTAGTCCCAATTCCATTAAAAACTAAAGCTGGCTTTAGAGTGTGACTCTCTTCTTCTCTAAACCCAAGCATGTTTGCTAAAGGAAAATCCAAAATCTTTGTCTCATGTCTAAAGAGCCACCCGATATGGGACAGAAAGAAAAAAAAAACAAATTATGGACTATACTATTGCCACCAATCTCATAATCTTCTGATTTTATTTTGACTCTTTAAAACTTTTCTTTAGATATAAATATTACCTCAATATTAGATAGATGGATAGATAGATAGATAGATAGATAGATAGATAGATAGATAGATAGATAGATAGATTTAAATCTAGCTTCCCATATATCACATTCAGGATTGCGTTTGAAGCAGATAACTAGGAACTAAGTTTGTGTACAATGGATGCATTTAATAGATTGTGATTCTTTAACCTTTCTCATACCTGCTACATATAACATTTAAATCATAAACCATGATCATTTGTACATGAACATTAACCTTTGAAGTCTCCACAAGGATGTTGTTGGAGTCCCCCAACAATGAAATCTATTGTGGTAGCATCACTAAGCTGATGAACACCACCCAAAGATCAGCTTTGAACTACAAACTGCTCAAGATAATTTCAAAACTGTTAACTAAGATGGTGCAGCCTCCTAGACTACTCCAGTCAAGACTTCAGATAAGCATTGAACCCTCCAATCACACCAAGACTAGACAACAGCTAGCTCTCCCAGAACTTGGTCTTTATCTCATTTTTTTCATGGTCCCCCAAAGATGCCATTGCCCCCAGAGAGTATGAACTAATTTTAAGAACATGATGCCCACATTCCCAGGAGATGGTGTGGATATTTTTTTGGTCATTCAATGAATGTTTGTCATCACTTGAGGGGTTGGTCACAAGTTGTTAATGGTCATGGTCAGGGAGGAAATTAGATTCAGGGATCTTGTTCTAAACAGAAAAAGGGTGATACAGAAATTATAGGATAAAACTGCAGATCATTAATTCTATTTTAAACTTAAAGCATCTATTAATCTCTACTATTTTACATTGGTATATATTTTTGCATATTGATACAAATTTAAGGCTATTTCTGTTATACTATATATTTGCTTCTACCCTTATTTAAGATATTTTTGTATATTGATAACAATTTAAGGTTACTTTTGTTATACTTTATATATATTTCTATTCTTGTTTAAGGTATTATACCTATGCAGTTCATTTAAAAATGTAATGTAAAGTTTTAGTCCTTGAAAACTATTTAGGATAATAAAGAAATACAGTTTAATAGTCATCTATAACTATCAAACTTAGAGTTATGTTAGTTATGTTTTCAAGATCATACAGAGATATAGTGCAGCTAGATAGGTGATCTTCAAATACTTCAAAACCTACAGAATATGGCATTTAAAATGCTTTAATAGCAATAAGATGTTCTTGACAGTGAGACAGACACATCTGCTCCCAGCAACACCAATTTTCTTCAAAAAAGGATGATAGCCATTGAAGAACCTCCAATTGTAGTTTACTTTCTCTGTGGGAAAACTATCCATTTGGGCCAGAAGCTGCCCTTACCTTGACTTCTGACAGTATGGTGTCCAAACTGAACAAGCAGGACACAAAAGGTGACTGCCAAAATTTGTAAAGATAAGATAGAGTTTTTCTTCCAAAATTCCTGCTTCACGGAAAAGTTTGCTAGATATTCTAGGCCTGTATGTCAAAGATGGATGCCCTAACAATACAGAGGAACCTTGGGTGACTGTCCAGGCAGCCAGCTGGTCATGTCATTACTAATAGTTTTAGAAATTCCTTGCTCTGTACTTCCTTTACTCAGATAATATTATATCCCTCATGGGTCTTTGATGTGATTATACACTATACAGAGTTTTCCTTAGTAATAATAAAAAGTAAATTAGGTACAAAACTCTGGAATCATCAAGAGAAGATAGTTAATGAAGTATTTTCTCTGAACTTGTCAAATACAAATGGACTGGACATTGTAAATGTAATTCTTACTTGATAATTATTCTTGTTGTATATAGTTTCATCTTGTTAAAGTTAATACTTTCCCTTTCTGTTTAGACAGTACCTGATAATTTTTCTTATTGTATATAACCCTTCCTTTTTATTTAGACAAAAAATGAGAAACTTTGGGGGAGATTTGCTTGTGTTGATTGCTCCAAGACTACCAATGGAGCTGACCTCAGTTTGAAGGGTGAAGTCCACATTCAGCTGACCTGAGTGGAAAATCAAGTTCTCTGGCCGACTAAGAGGAGAAAGAGAGGTACATGGGGAAGAAAGAGGCTGGGCCAAGAGTGTGACGCTTCCTGGAAGAACCAGTTTCCAGCCTGCAGACAGGGCTCAAAGGGAAAGTCCACAGCAGAATGCAAACTAAGGCGGTTTTATCCAAGAAGGTTAGGAGAAAAGACACCCATACACTTTCCTGATGGATTCCTTCTTTATTCTCCCTGTTGAATTCCAATTCTCTTTGTTCTTCAGAGCTATATATCTATCTGTATCTATATAGCCAGCAAACGCTTTTAGGTAATATAGGAGTTACAATTGAAGATCACATTCCATTTGTAAGCAAATGATTAAAAAAGAGTCATTCCAACAACTCACATGCAATAAATCTAAATAACTTGTCACAGAGCAAAGGAGCACTTTTCCTCAGTCAGCTCCCTAACTGGTGGCTGTAACTTGCAAGTACAAAGAAAGAATTTTGTTATCTATCTAGAGAGGTAGTCTATAAAGGATTTTTAAGGACTTATAAAACTAAACTACTAAGGAATCTAAGAAAAATAAGAAAAGTGTGCACTACCTCCTATACTTCTGAATGTATAAACATTTTAAACTAACATTTTGTGGTTAGCAGTTGTAAAAGCTGGGCTGGACTTTAAGACTTTACAGGATCTTTAGTCTGGCTGGGGTGGGCTCAGAATTACCATAAACCTCTTAATATTAGCTCAATCCGCATTCTCCAAGGCACAATGACACTAAAAGCGTTTTAAATCTTAAAATGTACTTTCTGTCCTATGTGTAACTTTAGACCACTAAAAAAGAAAACTTGTAACTCTTTCTTTGGGGGTATGAAGTCAGATTGTTTTTTAACACCCCTGGGCAGTTAGAACATCTTTCCCCGTGGTGTACCTGAACAAAAGCCATTTTTGTTTCCAGACCTCAGTTAATCGCTTCCCTGTCATTTGTGCAATCTCAGGACCCAACATGAAAACAGTTGGGCTAACCTTTGAACATCTTGGCAGCTGTGGGAGATCCAACTGCCCCACAGGCCTTGACTGTGTACCGTTCCTTCGTATTCATTTTTATGCATTAAAACTCTGTAAAAGCTAACGCTATTTATCAATTAGACAATACAGCTTAAGGAAGAGTCACCTTCTCGACAATCCACCGATTAAAAAAGCCCAGTAGATCAGGATGTATTCATGAGATAAACACATCATGAAACAGGGGAATTTGCAATAGGTACATGTGAACTTACAGACAGAGGCAGGAGATATTCATGGCTTTTCTTAATGAGGTTCGCCATCAGAGAATTTCTTTCCGGTGGGCTGACACCTTGAATATTAATAGCCACCTGCTGTTCTTATGTCATGGCTTCCAGAACAAAGGCTTTTGTGCTCTCTCAGATTAAGGAAGTAGAGAGGGTAGAGAGGGAGGATAGTGTCTTGGTCTCACTGTGGATTTCTCAGAACTTCTCCTTAATATTTACCTTCAAGTTTTATTTTTCAGTTAAAGTACAAAATATCACAATAGGTTTTTGTTTTCTTTGTGAGATTGTGTGGCCTTGTTTAATATTATACAGCCCAAGTCCAATGTTTCTGGGCATCTGGTTAAGACCATAGGTTGCCTACAACACATACTCGTGCAATGTTAGACATGCATTATAAGCCAAGAAATAGGATTCTCCATAGGGAGATGAGACCTGGCTTCTGAAAAGAAGGTGGCATAAAATACAATATTTATCTGAATTCGAGAGAATCTGCACATGACAGCTCAGGGGAGGATGTCTAGAACTGCACAGAATTGGCCATTTCCAGATGACCTCAGAACCTCAGCTGGGTCTATCTAGGCTGTAGGTGCGTCTGGCTCAAATAACTTAAGGAAAGGGTTATCATGGGGCATGGACCTTCCCTTTCTCCTTATCAACAGTTTGATGCTTAAGACCCTTATTGGGGTCACATTTGTCTCATCATCCAGGAATAGGATATAATGAGTTCACTTCATAGAGTAGATAAAATTGACGTTTTCACTGGAAATGCCTCTCTTTCTTAAGCAGGACCCACCTCTGAACCCCTTAAGAAATGAAATAGGGGGCTGGGATGTAGCTCCATTGGTATTGAGCTTGCTCTGGGTGAGAGTCCCATCACCACATCAAAAGAACACAGCAGTACATGCCTGTAACCCTAGTACTTGGGAAGTGAAGAAGGATAAACTGAAGTTCAAGGTCATCCTCAACTCAAGGCCAACCTGGGCTACCTGAGACCCTTTCTCAAATAGAAAACCAAATAAAATAGGGGAAAACCCACCCTGCAAGAACCAGCTTATAGACATGCCTTACTGTAGTGCAGATCAGCCAATGGTGGAGTCTCTGGTTCCTAAAGCCTCTGGAAACAGGGCTGGTGGCTCAGATGATTGAGCATCAGGAGAGGGTTGATGGTACTCTCTTTGCCCCAGACTTGGGTTGTGCTGTTTCCTGGATGTTAGAAGACTGTACCAGTTCGCTCAGATTGCCACAGCAAAATGCCAGAAACTCCTCAGTAGCTTCAGCAACATAAACTTACCTAGGGCCATTCTCAACATCAGAAAGTTCAAGATCAAGATGTCAGATTTGTTTGTATTTATCTGGGAGTGGGAGGCACGCACAGGTCATGATGTCCATGTGGAGGTCAGAGGACAACTTGTGGAAAGAAGTTCTCTGCCATATGGATTCTGGGAACCAAACTTATGTCATTGGATTGGTGGCATGTGTCTTTATACATTAAGCAATCCCATCCACCCTCTTTCTCTTTTTACAAGGACACCATTCCTACAGGATGAGGGCCCTGCCCTTCTAGCTTCACTTCACCTGAATAACCTCCTAGAAGACCCCATCTCAGGATCCTTAGTGGGTAGTACAGGCCTAAATACAGAGCATGTGGATGGAAGGGGTGGAGGGAATGGGAAGAATCCCTCACACACTTGGGGAATGTATCCGGCTGAGAAAATGAACTGTAGTTTGAGCTATGCTCATTCACAACCTTCCTGATGTTTCTAGTTAGCTATTTTGCCAGAGAGACCAGAGGAAATTAAGTGATCACTGTATTTGTGTGTGTGTGTGTGTGTGTGTGTGTGTGTGTGTGTGTGTGTGTGTGTGTGTGTGTGTGTAAAAATATAATCGGGTAGCCACAGCCCAACTGGATCCGCATTGAAGATGAAGGCTACAACAAGAATGGGGAGGATGTAAATGGAGACTTGCTTTTTCATTCTCTGGCTGCCCAGACCTGAGTAACCACACAGAAATTATATTACTTACAGCACTGTTTGGCCTATTAGCTCAGGCTTCTTACTAAGTAACTCTTATATCTTAAATTATCCATTTCTATTATTTTATATTTTACCATGAGGCTCGTGATTTGTTAACTCTTGCTTCTTGGGCGGCTACATTGTGTCTTTCTGCTTCAGCAGCTACATAGTGTCTCTCTGACTCCACCTGCTTTCTCCCTGCATTCAGGTTAGTTTTCCCACCTAGTTTTATTCTGCCTTGCCATAGGCCAAAAGAGTTTATTTATTAACCAATGGTAATAGAACATATTCACAGCATACAGAGGGGAATTCCACTTCAGGGAGGGATACAAATTGGTCCACAGAAGTATCATGTTATACTTTTCCTAGATAGACAATGCACACATATCTAATCATTTCAGATACGGAGCTAATGAAAGACCAAAAAAAAAAAAACAATAATACTAAAGTTAAAACTTAGTGAATCAATGAGTTTATTGGAGTTACTTACAGGGGGACAGATGAATCAAAGGAGGCTGCATCATCAGAAGACCACTTGTGGGAGGCCATCCTCTCCCTCTACCATGTGGGCTCTGAGAATCAAACTCAGGCCAACAGGCTTGAATGATGACTCATAAAATTGGGAGCTCTGGAACTCTTCATGGCCTTCTGGCAGATGGACAGATCAGAATGTCTCTTCCAGGTGGTTCTGCTGGTCTGAGTCTCCACTGCAGTCCTTATACACCTTGGGGTTGGAGGAGTCTTTTGTATCTGGTCAGTGTTAGGGACTTCCTGAGACTTGTGAGTTGTTTATTTCCTGAGTTTCAGCAAACCTCCTTATAGAACTCCCTGAGTCTTTATAAGTTTCCCTTCAGAATGGAGTGTTTCAACTGAGAGGAAATCACTAAACAACAAGCAATGACGACATAACCAGCAAACCCCAACACCAGCAAGTCTAGCCTCCACCCTGAGCCAGAACCACACTGGTACCACCTGACATCTGATCCTGCCAAGTGGGAGTGCCTACATACACTGATGTCTCCTCTGAGTCTCCCAGCACCCTACTCAGTGATGCTGAGGAGGACCCAGCAACGTAGTCCATCTCGGGGCAGATTAACATGCAGCTTCAAATATCCTGTTCTTGCTCAGGTCTAAAGAGAGACTGTGTGGATAAGGAGATGTTCTGTAAGGTCCACAGAATGATTTATGATAGCTCTGCTTTTAATTTTGAATGAGTGAGTTTAAGTATTACAAGTCAATGAAAAGTTTAAGTAACAAGTGATGGATAGAAAAGGAAGGGGCCTGGAGAGATGGTTCAGAGGTTAAGAGCACTGACTGCTCTTCCAGAGAGGTCCTGAGTTCAATTCCCAGCAACCACATGGTGGCTCACAGCCATTTGTAATGAGATCTGGTGCCCTCTTCTGGCCAGCAAGCATACAAAAAGACAGAACACTGTATACTAAAATAAATCTTTAAAGAAAGAAAAAGAAAAAGAAGGAAGGAAGGAAGGGAGCGAGGGACAAAGGAGATGAGGGAGGGAGGAAAAAAGGACCAAATCAGGCAGTTGAAACATCTAGCAGATGAGAAAGCTCCTTTAAGTAAGTTAGCTGGAGCTCTCAGTAGAGTCCTGAACAGAGCAGAGTGCCCCCGTGAGGCTCCTAAGGAAAAGGATAAATAGCAGCAAACAGAGATAACACTATCAACTCAGGTGCTGATGGCGTCCAGCAGAACTCAACTGGGGAAGGTGGGGCAGACAGCTGGAATTCTGCTGAGCTTTCTCTCCACGCCTGAGCCTCCCACAGCCCAGCTTCCAGCTGCCCTTGCCTACTTCAGGCTCTTCTCTACCACGAGATAAAAAACAGTAACATCTGTTAGAAATTATTCATTTTCCAGCTGTTCTCAAGGGCACTGTCACTTAACTCTTGGGCTGTTCCGCTCTTCTTTCCTCCCTGTCACAGAGCTGGGTAGGGGCAGGCCATCCCTAGACAGGGAACCTTAAAGGTTACTTTGAGACAAACGTGCTTGCGTCTGAAATGGGGCTGGAAGCAGCCCTCCTTCAAGAGCCAGGTTCTCAGTGAGCCCAAACAGCACATAGCAAGTTACTTCTGGAATCTACACTACAGGGGATGAAGGGAATTTTCTCTGGCTCTTTGGTAGTTGTTCCAAGAAAATGTTATGCCAGACCTTCAGGCAGGTACAGCTGCCACCCTCTTTAAAAGCAAAGAACCCAAATGAAACTCTCCTACTTTGCCATGGATCGTAATCTTAATCTCTCCATTTAATTATCTCACCTACTTCTTAATAGGTGCTTGAGAAATGAGGTGTATGTTCATACAGCGAAAAGTAGAACAGCCTTACTGAAGAAATACTGAGCTCCCTGAAGAATGGGCTCCGATTAAGCAGGCAGGATACTTGTGAAAAGAAAGCACCTCGGGACACAAGAGCTGGTGCCACCTCTGCCGTGGAGCCTGATGGGAGTTCCGGATGCCTGAGCACAGACAGCTGTGCAGGCTCAGCTTCTTTAAAGGCCAGGGAGGGATGGTTCGGCATTCCCAGGAATCCTGGCAGCCACATGCGCTTCCTAGAAGGTTAACACAGCCTGAAGGTCCCCAGAGCCAAAAGGACATTGGCACTGTTAATTCCAAAGGCACTTAACATCTCCTGAGGGTCACTGTGAGCCAGGCACTATCCGAGGTATTTATAACTGCTACACACTACAGCAGGACTGCAGGGAGATGGTGTTTATGTGTCCCCAAATTCATGTGTTAAAGAAAAGAGTGAGACAGAGGCACTAAAAAGGTTACATGTTAGGTTGGGGACATGGCCCGGTAGGGAGTGTGATTGCCTAGCACAAGCAGAGCCCCAGCTTTGATCTCAGCACTGTGTAAACAGATCACAAAGGCACATCCCTGTAGCTCCAGGATTTAGTAAGTGGAAGCAGATGTGCACAGTCACCCTTGGATACAGAGCAAGGGATACATCAGTCTGGGATACATAAGACCCTGTCTCAAAAAAATACACTTTTAAAATAGTCAGGTCTGAAGAGATGGTTCAGTGGACAAAACACTTGCACAAGGATGTAGACCAGAGTTTAGATCCTCAGAACCCACACAAAAGTTGGGTAGGCATAGCAGTCAGCTGGCAAAGATATGGAAACCTGTGGACAAGTTGGCTAGCTAGACTAGACTACTCAGTGGACTCTGAATTAAGTTGAAATACTCTGCCTCAACAAATAAAGTGGAGAGCAATCAAGGAAGATCCCTGACACTCACTTCCAGCTTCACAGGCACACACACACACACACACACACACACACACACACAATGTGCAATGTCTTTCCCCTCTTTACCTTGCTTTTCTCTCTCTCCCCTGGCTCTACATCAATAACACAAGTGATCAACCCAAAAGAAAAGCTGAGAAAATAGTGCAGGTATTCGTCACAAAGAGGCAACGGGGGCATCCCCACACAGCAAACTGTCCTTGAGTCCTCAATGGGCATCCTCCCCAAGACAGAGACTGCATCTATGGTGGACTGTGAAAGTCACAGGTGCTTCACCTGTCCCACCCCTGAAGCTCTACCTCCCACATAGACTAGCCAGGTCACCTACAGAATTAGATTAGCCAGGTCACCTACAGAATGAGGGCCACCGTGACACAGAAGAGACTGGAACAGGGCTCCATCTGCTTGGGATTCTGAAGCCACCATGAGAATTAGCCCAAACATTCTAGCCTGCCGGAAAAGATACAGAGGGACCAAGATGCCCACTGCCTGCTTGTCCACTGGTCATAGACACATGGAATTACTCAAAAGAAATTGCCCAGTGGCCCAAACTGGAAGAAATGCCTAGCCCAGCCAAGTCCTGAGCAGAAGTCTATTTCCTGAGGTTGGCCTCTGCCCCCCACTGATGAAGTATTAAGTCGGCACAAAGGCTCTTCCCCCATCACCCCACAAGCATGCTCGTGGTTGCATGTACACATGCTCATGTACACGCAAATGATAATAATAATAATAGTAATAATGATAAATAATATTCTTAGCCAATCAGTTTACTAATGATCAAAGACTGGAGAATTGGCAAAGGGAGGGTAATTTCATTGATAGTCTTTCAACTAAAATTAACATAGGGCATCACCTTGGAAGGAAGAAGGCTTAGAAATATATATATGCATTCAGGGCATCAAATTTGTGGTGGGCGCCCACCTTGGCATGCCTTTGTGTTTATAAGGTCAGCCCAAATCTGGGCAGCCCAAAAGAGCCACCTTCCTCCTGACTGGCAAGCCCGTGTCTTCCATCTTCCCCTGGAGACATGTTTTCATCGCATGTATGTGGTGAGGGGCAGATCTATAGTGTGTTATGTGGAGTGTGTGTGCAATGCAGTGTGCAATGTGGGAAGTGTGTGGTTGTTGTGCAGCAATTTCCTACAAGTTAGAACTTTTCATTTTAAGCTGGGCGAGGGCAGTGATGGCGCACACCTTTAACCCAGCACTAAGGAGGCAGAGGCAGGTGGATCTCTGTGTGTTTGAGGCTAGCCTTGTTTACAGATCAAGTTCCAGGATAGCTAGTGCTCCACAAAGAAACCTTATCTCAAAAAAAAAAGAAAGGAGAAAAACACAAAACCTTTTTATTCTTGGGGGAAGCTTGTTCAGATGCAATAAGTTCTAAAGACTCAGGAAAGTCTGAGGAAAGTCTGGGGAAGACTCAGTGTTGTGGAATATTACTTTAACTATTTAAAGACATGTTGCATTTGTTTTGCCTTGCTGTCCTATGACGTATGATTGGTCTAATAAAAAGCTGAATGATCAATAACTAGGCAGAGGAGGGATGGGAAGGACTGACAAGCAGAGAGAATAAGTAGGAGGAGAAATCTAGACTGAGGAGGAGAGAGAAAGAAGGAGAAAGAGAGGTAGATATGAGGGGCCAGTCAGCCAGCTGCCAGCAAGACAGACACATGTGGGACATAAAGAATGAACAAAATATAAAATATAAAAGCCCCAAGGCAAAACGTAGATGAAGAGAAACAGGTTAATTTAAGTTATAAGAGCTAGTGAGACAAGCATAAGCTAAGGCCGAGCATCCATAGCTAACAATAAGTCTTCCTGTCATGACTTGGGGCTGACAGTCTGAGAAAGCCTGCTATACTTGGCATTCCAATATAGGGCCCAAATTCCCACGTAGGGCCTGAAAAAAAAAACCAAAGGAACAAGAAACAAACAAACAAAAAATGGATATGGTTCCTTTAAGAGGCTCTGTCATATAGCAAGCACTTAAGTAGCCAGCATGTTAAGTAGAAACAGCAAGCAAAGTAAAAATGTTTGCCACGGTGTGGGTACCAGCTTCCTAGAGCTGGGCAGTTAAATGCAGCTCATGGTTAAAATGTTTAAGCAGGCTTAAGGCTCAGTTTTCACAGACCTGAGGAGGGGGCAGAGTTAGCCACCAGAACCAAGCACCAGTAGCTTAACAGTTTAAGGTTTGGCTCACAAGGTCAGAAAAGGCTAGAGACACACAGTAAAGACAGGCCCAGACGTAAAAAAAAAAACTCTAAACAGGTTACAATGTGTTTAAAAATGTGCATAGGCTTAAAAAAGAAAAGAAAATGGGTATAGACAGTCATAGAAAAAATAGTTGATAAATAATAAAGTCTTTAAAGAGAGAGCAAAGTAATAAAGAAGAATAAGTCACATGATGATGGGAAATACACAGGGAGTCTGGATCCTGTGTGGTGTTGTGTTGACTTTGATTTTTTTTTTAATGCTGATGAGTGAACAACAGCTGCTGAGATACATGGGATTGTAAAAGGGACTGTAGAATTAAACCAGCCTATATATTTTAGGGATGTCTTAATTTTAAAATGGAAGTCAAAAATTTATTGCATTGGGGCAAGGGTTATGTTTTTGTTTCCATAAACAAAAAGCTGTGAATTCCTTCAAGGTTAATAGAGATCAGGTTTGATAAGGGGAGACCTCCTGAAAAATCTTGGCAACAGACATAAAGAAATAAACCAAGAAAAACTTCAAGACAGGTGATGTATATACTGATTCCTCTGTATGGGAACAGTTCTGAGACTGGATAACAAATGTTATAACTAGTTTTCCCAAGACTTAAGGATTGTCTCAATTTTTCTCAGGGTCCCCTAAAGATGCTGTCACCCTCAGACAACAGGAAGCAGTCTAGAAAGCACAATGCCCAAATTTCCAAGAGGTGGGGTGGGTAGTTTTGGTCATTCAGTGGGTTATGGATGAAATTACCAGGCATGAGTGAAAACTGATCACAAAACACACAACAAAACCCACTTTAAGAGTTTAGTAAGAGAGAGAAAGACACTTGCACAGGCCTGAGGAAGTTGGTGCGGGGAGGAGGAGAGAGATAGAGAGGGAGGCAGTAGTTACCGCTTCAGAAGGGGGATGGAAAGAGAGAGCATGGAGTGGGCGTGTCCAGCTTTTAAAGGCTGCCTAGTGCATGCACACAGGGGCTTATGTAGCTGTAGCTGCATCACGCATGGATTATGTGGCCATGCTGCACATATGCCACATAGGGTTTGAGGTCCCCAGGTGGTTATGTGAATTGCCTGAGTGCTTGATGGTGCTTGTGTGACCCTGGAACTTGGAAGTGCCAGCATTTGGGGTGGCTAGACATTTTGCCAAAGTGCTGGTTGATGGAAACCTAACAATGGATGGTTGTCATCATTTAGGGAGGATAAAGTAATATAGGTTAAAAAGACAACTAATAACCTCAAATAGTTTACATTGGTATGGATTTTGGTATATTGATTACAAATTTAAAGTTTTTTGTTATACTGTATGTATGCTTCTATTCTTGTTTGGGATATTGTGTAGCTCATTTAAAGATGCAATGTATAATTAAGAAATGCAAGTTAGTAGTTACTCATTCATAGTAATCAAATGTGTAGTCACATTAGGTATGTTTTCAAGGCTAAACAGATTTATTTTAGATATATAGATGGTCTTCAAACACTTCAGGGACCTATAGAATGTGGCATTTAAGATGTTTAATAACTTAGGACTTTTCATGACAGTGAGACAAGTCTGCTCCTGGCAGCATCAATCTACTTCAGAAAAGGATGATGGGCATCAAAGAACCTCCATATGGAGCTTGCTTTCATTGTGGCAAAGCTAGCCATTTGGGCAAAACACTGTCCTTGCCTTGACTGCTAACAGTATGCTGCCAAAACTGGACAAACAGGACACAAAGGGAAAAGCTTGCTGAACTTTGCCAAGACAAAGTGGGACAGTTCTTCAAAATTCCCACTTCACAGAAAAGTCTGCCAGATATTCTAGGTCTGTAGACCAAAGATAGATGACTTAATGTTGCAGAGGAGCCTTGGGTGACTGTCCAGGCAGCCAGAGGTTTCTGTCATTTCTATAGTTTTGGAAGTGGCTTGTGCTGACTTCCTGTTTATTCAGATAATATTTTATCTTCTTTGGGTCTTTAATAGAGTTGAAGAAGAGGTAGTTATAGTTAAAGTTTTCTTTAGTTATAATAGAATGTAAATTATATACAAAACTTGGAACTGATCAAGATAGGATAAATACTGGAATATTTTCTCTGAATTTGCCAAATACAAATGGATTGGATATTGTAAATGCCATTATTACTTGATAAATATTCTTATTGTATATAGTTTTACTATGTTAAACTTAAAATCCTTCCTTTTCATTTAGATAAGGGGGGAAATGTTGTGGAATATAACTTTATGTAAAGATGTGTTACATTTGTTTATCTGCATTTGTTTAATTGCATAAAGATGTGTTGTATTTGTTTTACCTTGCCTGCCTAAGGCATCTGATTGGTCTAATAAAAAGTAGAATGGATAATAGCTAGGCAGAGGAGGGATAGGTGGGTCTGGCAGGCAGAGAGAATAAGTAGGAGGAGGAATCTAGGCTGAGGAGGAGAGAGAAGAAGGGAGAAAGAGAGGGAGATGTCTGTGGTGAGCCAGCCAGGTGACCATCAGTCAGACATGTAGGACATACAGGATGAAAGAAAGGTTTAAAAAAAAACAAAGGCAAAACATAGATGAAGGAAAACAGGTTAATTTAAGGTATAAGAGCTAGTGGGACAAGCATAGGCTAAGTCCAAGCATTTATGACCAATAGAAAGTCTCCCTGTTATGATTTGGGGGCCGGCAGTTCAAGAAAGCCTGCTGCAACTCAGGAAATTTTAAAGGGATTCAGAAACTGAACAGCTCAAGACGCAGGAAGTCCCTGAAACTTACCAGATACACATCATATAAGCAATAAAGATGTTGAGTGACAAAAGTCTCTTCAACCTGTCAAGCATTTCCTAAGAATATAGCTTCTGGGTCCTCATGGGGAGATTGCGTGTGATCTTCAGGAAGAAATGCCTGGCATAAGGGAGGGAGCCCAACCTGTTCCAGGACTGCAGCAAACGGAGTGGCCTGGTCTATGATTAAATGTGACCCATAATCCTCAGATATGTGTAGTCACAGGCAGCTTGTTCATCCTGGCCACCCAGAACCGAAATAACCACACAGAAACTGTTATTAATTAAATCACTGCTTGGCCCATTAGCTCTAGCTTCTTATTGGCTAACTCTTACATGTTAATTTAACCCATTTCTATTAATCTGTGTATCCCCACATGGCAGTGGCTTACTGGCAAAGTTTCGGCATTTCTGACTCTGGCAGCAGCTCCATGGCTTCTCCCTGACTCCGCCTTCCTCCTCCCATGCTATAGGCCAAGGCAGTTCTTTATTCATTAACCAATAAAAGCAACACACAGACAGAAGGACTTCCCACACCAGATGTGAGGGTATCAGACCCACCAGGAGCCCTGCTTAGATGAGGGTCTTTGTTTCTCACAGTTCCGTCCCCTGCCGCACATGCCCACATGGATGTTGCTGGTCTGGGACACACTGAGGAAAACTGATGCTCAGAGAAAAGAGGTGCATCACCTTCCTAGGATGGAGAGGGGAGGGCCTTGGGCTTCCCACAGGGCAGGGTACCCTGCCCTCTCTTAGGACTGGAGAGGGAGGGAGGAGGGGGAGTGGGGGAGCGGGAGGGAAATGGGAGGAGGGGAGGAAGTGGAAATTTTGAATGGTATTATTTATAAAGCAATAAAATTTTAAAAAATAAATAAAAATTTAAAAAGACAAAAAATAAATAAATAAAAGAGATGCATGACTGTCATGAGACAGAGTTGTTCTAGAACATTCCCTGTTTTCACAGGGAGTACCTATTGCTTTTGTAGTAGAAGTTGTGATGTATGTGTAATAGTTCTCTGCAGGGAGGCTGATGTTCAGAACACTAGCTATCAGAATGTGTCTCGGGGTACCAGTAGTTTGCTTCTTGGCAATTCTGGAAATGGAACCCAGGACATGCTAGACTATTATTGCTCTACACTAAAAGCTATCCTCAGAGTGACAATATTGTAAATCTCCAACTCTCTTCCACTCCAAACCATCCCTGCATGAGGAGGCTAGCTCACCTGCTCTGACCTGGAACCTTCTCTGTCTGCACATTCATGAGTTTGTGTGTGTGTGTGTGTCTGTGTGTCTGTGTGTGTTTGTGTGTGTGCATATGGAGGCCAAAGGTCAACCTCAGATGTTCCTCAAGAGCTGATCACATTATTATTTGAATCCACGCACTGCTGAATGAACCACTGAGCTAAAACTAGTTCAATTTTTAAGTGTCTCATTGGCCTGGAACTTACCAAGTAGGCTACCACGGATACTAGTGAGCTCCAAGGATCCATCTGTCTACTTCCCCAGAGATTACAAGCTTGTGCCACCTTACTCGGCTTTTTACGTGGGGGATGGAGAATTGAGGTCCTCTTGCTTTCATGGGAAGCACCTTATTGAATGAGCCCTCTCCACCTTTTAGAAGAAATCTATGGCTCACACATAAATGAACATCTTGAAAATCCACAGGCAAGGGATGCTTACCTTCTAAGAATATGTGTTCAAAAATGTTGGGAGCACAGCACAAAGGTCCTTGCACTCCCAGATCTCCAGAGAAACCAAAAAAGGAGTGGACATAAAACCTGCTTACCATCCAGAAAGTTGGGAATTGGAGGTGATTGATAGTGATCTACATTATCCATTGGGCCAGGCCATATCAAGCTCTTACAAACAAGACCAGAGGTGGCTAGTAATCTAAATGACCATTATAGCCAGGGGTTCCCCAAGCTCCCACAACCAGAACCAGAGGTGGCTAACAGCCCAAATGACCTCCATGTTATCTGTATGACCGAGACCAGGACAGATCCTTCTGTAGGCCCTTGACCTAGTACAGGTAGCCTATTTCCAGGACCCATCTTCTTGGAAGAAATGATATGTACCCTGAGTTGAATTTTAGTGTAACTACACTTCCTTGTACACAGTGGATTGTATTACATCAGGAAACTTTTTTCCAAATTATACTATGTTTAAATTTGTTAAATGTCCATGGTGGGAGGCTGGTTGCTTGAACTGTAGACAGCCTCTTCTCTTACTGTTGGCAAAGACCATTTGGGGGCTTTCCTCTTACCTGGAGGGAGAATGGTCTTTTAGAGAATTAAATTAAGATTTAATCTTAAAGATCCAGAAGTCCTGCCTTGGGTAACGGTGGGGAGGCTGTATTAGCTGCTTTCCTTGACACTATAACCAAATGGTTGAAAAGAAGCAACTTAAAGAAAGAACATATTCTAGCTCACAGACACATAGTCTTCTGATAAAACATCATGACCAGGATAAGTCATAGAAGATCGTTTATTTTGGCTTATGATTCCTGAAGGTTAGTGTCCATAATGGCAGGGAAAGCATGACAGTCAGCCATGGGCATGGCAGCAGGAACAGGAATCTGAGCGCTCACATGACAGTCAGCCATGGGCATGGCAGCAGGAACAGGAATCTGAGTGCTCACATGACAGTCAGCCATGGGCATGGCAGGCAGCAGGAACAGGAATCTGAGTGCTCACATGACAGTCAGCCATGGGCATGGAAGGCAGCAGGAACAGGAATCTAAGCGCTCACATGACAGTCAGCCATGGGCATGGCAGCAGGAACAGAAATCTGAGAGCTCACATGACAGTCAGCAATGGGCATGGCAGCAGGAACAGGAATCTGAGTGCTCACATGACGGTCAGCCATAGGCATGGCAGCAGGAACAGGAATCTGAGCACTCACATCTTGAATCATGAGCATAAAGCACAGAGAACAAAGTGGAAATGGTATGAATCTTTTAACACCCAAAACCCACCTCCAGTGACATACTTCCTTCAACAAGATCACACCTCCTAAACATCCCCATACAGCCCCACCAACTGGGGAACCAAGTGTTCAAGTGCATAAGCCCTTGGGGGACATTTTCATTCAAACCACTATAGGCACAGTAGTAGGAGTTTGAGGCAGCTGGTCACAGTGCATCTACAGTCACCTTCACTTGGACAAAGGACATGTTTGGCTGCTGCATACCCAAGCTTAATTGACCTGCAAATTTCTGGCAATTTCCCTGTCTCTGCCATCCATCTCACTACAGCAGCACCAGGATGCAAGATACTCGTTACCACACCTGGCTTTATATGAGTTCTATGAATGTGAATTTAGGTCGTCACACTTGCACAGAGATCTCTTTAGCCAATGAACTGATTCCCTGGTCCTCATTTTCTCATTTTTATTCAGTCTGAGATGCTATGGTGCTTTGAATAAGAATGACCTGTCGCCGGGCGGTGGTGGCACATGCCTTTAATCCCAGCATTCGGGAGGCAGAGGCAGGTGGATCTCTGTGAGTTCGAGACCAGCCTAGTCTACAGAGCAAGTTCCAGGACAGGCTCCAAAGCCACAGAGAAACCCTGTCTCGAAAAACCAAAAAAAAAAAAAAAAAAAAAGAATGACCTGACCTGTCTTAGCTTGGGTTGCTATTGCTATTATAAAATACCACAACCAAAAGTGAGTTAGGGAGGAAAGGATTTATTTGGATTATACTCCCACATTGTAGTTCATCAATGAAGGAAATCAGAACAAGAACAGGAAGAGAGTAGAAACCTGGGGACAGGAGCTGATGCAGAGGCCGTGGTGGGATACTGCTTACTGGCTTGCTCCTCATGCCTTCCTCAACCTGATTTCTTCTTTTTTTCTTATTGAGCTCTACATTTTTCTCTGCTTCCCTCCCTGCCTCTCCCTTCCCCTTCAGCCCTTTCCCAAGGTTCCCATGCTTCCAATTTACTCAGGAGATCTTGTCTTTTTCTACTTCCCATGTAAATTAGATCCATGTATGTCTCTATTAGAGTACTCAGTGTTGTCTAGGTTCTCTGGGACTGTGATTTGTAGGCTGGTTTTCTTTGCTTTATGTTTAAAAACCACATATGAGTGAGTACATATGATAATTGTCTTTCTGGGTCTGGGTCACCTCACTCAAAATGATGTTTTCTAGCTCCATCCATTTGCCTGCAAATTTCAAGATGTCACTATTTTTTTTCTGCTGTGTAGTACTCCATTGTGTAAATGTACCTCATTTTCCCTATTCATTCTTTGGTCAAAGGGCATTTAGGTTCTGGCTATGACAAACAAAGCTGCTATGAACATAGTTGAGCACATGTCCTTGAGGTGCGATTGAGCATCCTTTGGATATCTACCCAAAAGTGGTATTTCTGGATCTTGAGAAGATTGTTTTCTAATTTTCTGAGAAATCGCCACACTGACATCATCATAGGGGTTGTACCAGCGTGCACTCCCACCAGCAATGCAGAAGTGTTCCCTTTTCCCCACAACCTCTCCAGCATAAGTTGTCATCAATGTTTTTGATCTTGGCCATCCTTACAGGTGTAAGATGGAATCTCAGAGTTGTTTTGATTTGCATTTCTCTGATGACTAAGGATGTCGAACAATTCCTTAAGTGTCTTTCAGCCATTTTAGATTCCTCTGTTGAGAGTTCTCTGTTTAGGTCTGTACTCCATTTTTTTATTGGATTATTTGTTCTTTTGATGACCAGTTTCTTGAGTTTTTGTATATTTTGGAGATCAGACTTCTGTCTGATGTGGGGTTGGTAAAGATCTTTCCCATTCTGTAGGCCATCGTTTTGTCTTATTGACCATGTCCTTTGCTTTACCGAAGCTTCTCAGTTTCAGGAGGTCCCATTTACTAATCATTTCTCTCAGTGTCTTTGCTGCTGGGGTTATATTTAGGAAGTGGTCTCCTGTGTCAATGTGTTCAAGTATACTTCCCACTTTCTCTTCTATGAGGTTCAGTATGGCTGGCTTTATGTTGAGGTCTTTGATCCATCTGGACTTGAGTTTTGTGCATGGTGATAAATATGGATCTATTTTCATACTTCTGCATGTTGATATCCAGTTATGCCAGCACCACTTGTTAAATATGCTTTCTTTTTTCCATTTGATATTTTTTGCTTCTTTGTCAAAAATCAGGTGTTTGAAAGTGTGTGGATTAATATCCAGGTTTCAATTGGGTTCCATTGGTCCTCCTGTATGTTTTTATGCCAATACCAGGCTGTTTTCAATACTGTAGCTCTGTAGTAGAGTTTGAAGTCAGGAATTGTGATGCCTCCAGAAGTTCTTTTATTGTACAAGATTGTTTTGGCTATCCTGTGTTTTTTGCTTTTCCATATGAAGTTGAGTACCACTCTTTCGAGGTCTGTGAAGAATTTTGCTGGGATTTTGATGGGCATTGCATTGAATCTGTAGATTGCTTTTGGTAAGATTGCCATTTTTACTATGTTAATTCTTCCTGCCCAAGAGCATGGGAGATATTTCCACTTTCTGGTGTCTTCAATTTCTTTCTCCAAAGATTTAAAGTTCTTGTCATACAAGTCTTTCACTTGTTTGGTTAGAGTTACTCTGAGATATTTTATGCCATTTGTGGCTATTGTGTTTCTCTGATTTCTTTCTCAGCCCATTTATCATCAGTGTACAGGAGGGCTACTGATTTTTTTTTAGTTAATCTTGTATCCTGCTACATTACTGAAAGTGTTTATGAGTTGTAGAAGTTCCTTGGTAGAATTTTTGGGGTCACTTATGTAAACTATCATATCATTAGCAAATATTGAGAGTTTGACTTCTTCTTTTCCAATTCATAGCCTCTTGATCTCCTTTTGTTGTCTTATTGCTTTAGCTAGAACCTCAAGAACTATATTGTATAGATAATGAGAGAGTGGACAACCTTGTCTTGTTCCTGATTTCAGTAGGATCGCTGGGAGTTTCTCTCCATTTAGTTTGATGTTGGCTGTTGGTTTGTTGTATATCACCTTTATTATGTTTAGGTATGTTCCTTGTATCCCTGTTCTCTTCAATACCTTTATCATGAAGGGATGTTGGATTTTGTCAAAAGCTTTTTCAGCATCTAATGAGATTATCATTGGTTTTTATTTTTCAGTGTGTTTATACGGTGGATTACGTTGACAGATTTTCATATGTTGAACCATCCCTGCATCTCTGGAGTGAAGCTGACTTTATCATGGCAGATGATGGTTCTGATGTGTTCTTGGATTCAGTTTGCCAGTATTTTATTTAGTATTTTTGCATCAATGTTCACGAGTGAGATTGGTCTGTAATTCTCTTTCTTAGTAATGTCTTTCTGTGGTTTGGGTTTCAGGGCAATTGTAGCCTCATAAAAAGAGCTTGGCAATATTCCCTCTGTTTCTATTGTGTGGAATAATATGAGGAGTATTGGTATTAGTTCCTCTTTGAAAGTCTTGTAGAATTCTGAGCTGAAATCATCTGGTCCTGGGCTTTTTTTGGTTGGGAGACTTTTGATGACTGTTTCTATTTATTTAGCAGTTATAAGTCTGTTTAATTTGCTTATATGGTTTTGATTTAATTTTGGTAAGTGATATTTATCCAGAAAGTTGTCCATTTCCTTTAAGTTTTCCAATTTTGTGGAGTACAGGTTTTCGAAATATGATTTGATGATTCTCTGGATTTCCTCCATGTCTGTTGTTATGTCCCCCTTTTCATTTCTGATTTTGTTAATTTGGATGTTCTCTCTCTGCCTTTTGGTTAGCTTGGATAAAGGTTTGTTATTTTGTTGATTTTCTCAAAGAACCAACTCTTTGTCTCACTGATTCTTTGTATTGTTTTCTTTGTTTCTATTTTGTTGATTTCAGCTCTCAATTTGATTATTTCCTGCCGTCTAGTTCTCTTGGTGAGTTTGCTCCTTTTTGTTCTAAAGTTTTCAAATGTTCTGTTAATTCCCTAGTGTGGGATTTTTGCAGCTTCTTTATGTAGGCTTTTAGTACTATGAACTTTCCTCTTAACACTGCTTTCATTGTGTCCCATAAATTTGGGTATATTGTGTGGTCATTTTCATTGAATTTTAGAAAGTCTTTAATTTCTCCCTTTATTTCTTTCTTGACCCATTGATGGTTCAGGTGAGCATTGTTTAATTTCCATGTGTTTGTAGGTTTTCTGGAATTAGTATTGCTGTTGAATTCTAGTTTTAAGCCATGATGATCTGATAAGATACATGGGGTTATTCCATTTTTTTTTGCATCTGTTGAGGTTTGTTTTGTTACAGAGTATGTGGTAAATTTTTGAGGTTCCATGAGGTGCTGAGAAGAAGGTATATTCTTTTCTGTTTGGATGGAATATTCTATAGATGTCTGTTAAGTCCATTTGAGTCATAACATCTGTTAGTTCACTTATTTCTCTGCTAATTTTCTGTCTGACTGACCTGTGAGTCAGTGGTGAGAGTGGAGTATTGAAGTCTCCCACTATTAATGTGTGGGGTTTAATGTACGATTTAAGCTTTAGAAGTGTTTATTTTACATATGAGTGTGCCCTTGTATCCAGAGCAGAGATGTTCAGTATTGAGATTTCCTCTTGATGGATTTTTTTTCCTGTGACTAATATGAAATGTCCATCTTTGTCTCTTTTGATTGATTTTAGTTTGAAGTCTATTTTGTTAGATATTAGGATAGTTACACCAGTTTGTATTTTAGGTCCATTTGATTGGAAATTTTTTTCCAACCCTTTACTCTGAGGCATTGTCTGTCTTGTAGGTTGAGATGTGTTTCTTGTATTGAGCAGAAGGATGGATTCTGTTTTTGTATCCAATCTGTTAGCCTGTGTCTTTTTATAGGTGAGTTGAGTCCATTTATATTAAGGGATATTAATGACCAGTGATTGCTATCTCCTGTTAATTTAGTTTTCATTGTTGGTGATGTTAATTTGTGTGTTTTTCCCTTCTTTGGGATTTGCTGCTGTGAGATCACCAATTGTCTGTGTTTTTGTTGATGTAGCCATCTTCCTTGGGTTGGAGTTTTCCTTATAGTACTTTGTGTAGGGCTGGGTTTGTGGCTAGGTATTGGTTAAATCTGGTTCTGTCATGGAATATCTTGTTTTGTCCTTCTATGGTGATTGAAAGTTTTGCTGGGTATAGTAGTCTAGGCTGACATCCGTGGTCTCTTAATGTCTGCATAATGCTTGTCCACGACCTTCTGGCTTTCATTGTCTCCAATGAGATGTCAGGTGTCATTCTGATAGGTCTGCCTTTATATGTTACTTGGCCTTTTTTCTTCCCCACCAATCATTAATTAAGACCGTACCCTACAGCCTTGCCTACAACCCAATCTTATGAAGGTATTTTCTTAATTGAGGTTCCCTCCTCTAAAATGACTTAGTTTAAAATGACATAAAACTATCCAGCACACACACACACTCATGTATTTGAATGCTTAGTCACCAGAGAATGACACTATTTGAAAGGATTAAAAGGATTAGGAGGTGTGTTGTGTTGGAGGAAGTGTGTCACTGCGGGTGGACTTTGAGGCTTCAAAAGCCCGTGCCTAGCCCAGAGTCCCTCCCTCTGCCTATGGATCAGGATGCGGTTCTCAGCTCCTGCTCCTGCCTTTATGCTGGCCTGCTTCCCACCATGATAATAACGGACTCAGCCTCTGGAACTGTGACCCCCCAGTTATGAGGTTTCTTTCAGAAGTGTTGCCTTAGTCATGGTGTCTCTTCATGGCAATAAAACAGTGACTAAGGCAGACCCCGTTCCACGGGACAGTGACACCCAAATTCAGGGTGAGTTTTCACACCTCCATTAACCCAACCTAGAAACTCCCTCGCAGACATATCTAGAGGTTTGTCTTTAAGTGATTCTAGATCCTGTCCAGCCGTCAATATTAACCACCACAGACACACAGTGGAAAGTATTATGTAATTTTAGAATAGTACAAATAGCATAGATTTAACCAGATAATAGAAATTCCACAATATAATGAAATTATATTACCCATTATAACCTTTGGGGCCACTCTTGCAAATATAGACTGCCACTGAGTGAAGTGCCAGTATTCAGAGCATGACTTTATAGTTTGAAATGTGAATGAATTTCTTTCTATGTTATTGTAATACTATTAAAAATAAAAGGGGGCCAGACGGTGGTGGCATATGTCTTTAATCCCAGCACTCAGTAAGCAGAGACAGGCAGATCCCTGTAAATTTAAGGCCAGTCTAGTCTACAGAGTTAGTTCCAGGACAGGCTCCAAAGCTACAGAGAAACCCTGTCTCAAAAATAAATAAATAAATAAAAACAAAAAGATAAAAGGGAGAGACTCACTGGTGAAGGGATGGGGTAATGGCTCATTTGGTAACATGCCTGTTGCACATGTATGAGGATTTGAATGGATCCCCAGAACCATGTAAGCCAGATGTGATCGTGTCATCTGTAACTCTGCTCTGGGGAGTAGAGACAGGTGGCTATCTGGAGCTTATGGCTGACCAGCCTAGCTGAATCAGGGAGTTCCAGATGAGGGGCCTCTCAGAACAAAGAAGAGGATTTGGGGGTAAAACTCAGCAGTAGTGTGCTTGCCTGCATGCACAAGGCCCTGGATCCCTTGGCACTATATAAAAAGAGAAGGCTGAGGGTGCTGAGGGCCCATTGGTTAAGAGTGCTTGCTGCTCGTCTAGAAGACAAGAGTTCAGTTTCTAACATACATCTGTCAGCTCACAATCACCTCTAACTCCAGCCCCAGGGCATCTTTTGGCCTCCACAGGCACATGCACACACATAATTAAAAAGAATCATAAAATTGTAAAAAGGTGAAGAATCATTGTGGAAGACACTGGACATCAGCCTCTGACCTCTGCCCACATGCTCACACATGTACATGCATACCCCCTCATACAACCATGTACATATATAAAACATACACATTCACAGAGGGGCAGATAGAGTGCTTGCCTAGCAGGGGCAAGGCTGTGGACTCAATCCTCAATTCCAAAAAAAAAAAAAAAAAAGAGGAAGGAAGGAAGAAGGCAGTGGGGGGGGCAAAAAAATAAGCCTTCCAAAGAGAAGAAAAACAAGAAGAAAAGAAGAAAGAGGAGGAGGAAGAAAAGGAGAGAGAGAAAGGAAAGAGAAAGAGAGAGAGAGAGAGAGAGAGAGAGAGAGAGAGAGAAGACAAAGGTTAGAAAAATCTTCCAAGACCAAGTACATAGTTAGCACCATCCCTCAGAGGTGAATGGCAGCTTAAGCACAGTGTTTGCAGACTCGTCCTTCTGTTGATGCATGGTTTGGAAGGAAAAAGAAGAAAACTGAGCTGCTCAAGGTGTGAGTGTTGGTTTATTAAACAACACATTCTACAAACATGATTAATAAATATGCTTACCAAGGCATCACTAAAATGTGATACATCATCAGAAAATGCCATCACCTCATAGATCAATTTACCAAAGACGCCTGTAGGAATGAGCATCTTGCATAGATTTTTGATAGCATACTGTCAATGTGTCCTGGGGCCTAGGCACAGGTGGAGAAAGCTATAAAAAGGAAAGTCCACACCAGAGGACCTCTAGGACCCACAGAGGGAGGGTGCAGTTCTTTCCTGGGCAGCATCTGCCCTTTGTCCTACTTTGGTGCCTCTACTATGAAATCCCCCAACAGAGTAAAGAAAGCAACTCCCTCTTCAAAGGTGTTTGGTCTGCCCTGGTCCTTCCAGATTCACCCCAAGAAGTTCTGAAAAACATCGGCTGCTTCCACCCAGTTCTGAAAGCAAGCTAACCCACGCTCCCGGATCTGTTTCCGCCCTTTGTTGGTGATGACGGCTCCATTCGGTTTGATGACCACGAGCTTGGGGATGACTGTGATGTCGTACCTCTTCTTCAGTTCACTAAAGACAGGAGAGCAGAAGGTTAGCACTGGTGCAGGTCTGAAAAGAAGGGGCTGTGTGTGTAGGTTCTGTGCAAACTCTGCCATTTTATATAGGGATGTAAATGCCCTTTGGTTTCAGCATCCACAGGGGATCCAAGAACCAATTCCTTTTAGAAAATCTCATGTTGAAGATAAAATGAAATTCTTGTGGTACTATAAATAAATGCAATTATCCAAAACTCAAGTAGCTTGTAATTCCTGCTACTCGATGAGGCAGAGGGATTACTTTAGCTCATGCAGTTGAGACCAGCTTGGGCAACAGAAGGAGACTGTGAGACCTCATCTAAAAAGGACTTAGAACAAGGTTGAGCCAAATATGAGCTGCCTTGGATCCAGGAGCCAGTGAAGTGGAGACCTGGGAGACCTAGAGATCTGAATCAGAGAACCCCGAGCCACTGTCTACCCAAGAAATGAAGTCCAGGCTGGTCTTCTTTTCTACAGTTCCAAACATGTCAGCTGGTAGGAGAGGTTCCCCAGCACCCAGCCACATTCTAAGAAGGCAGGTCAGAGGGTGGGCTGTCACAAAGGGAAGATGCCTGATAGGCACCTTGGAATCTGTCCACATCCCAGCCCAGGAGGACCAGCATTGCAAGGAGGTCACTGTAAGGTCTTCAAGGGTTCTCTTGGGAGTGGCAACCTATAGCACGAATGCCTGCAGCTGCTTTGAGACCTGGTTCTGCCAAATATGCCTAACTGTAAAGCCCATGCTCAGGAGGCTGAAGCAGGAGGATCTTTTCCTAGACAGATAATCTCAGTCACAGTGAATGGGATAAAATGGAACCAAGCCTCACTCTGAGAAGAGAAACTGCCTGCAGGGAGCACTGGCTCAGGCCGCTGCAGTAGTTCGCATGCTAATAGGCCCTCTTCTCAGTTACCTGCACTGGGACATCTGGGTAGACGAGACAGCTCCAGACAAGCACTCAGATCTCATCTCAGAGACACACTGGTAATGTGGCCTCTCTGGACTGAATACAGTATCTGTTGCTGTGTCAGGGGACAGGGCTACACTGGAATGCAGCCACAGAATTTGGAGGGCAAGATAAGGGCTTGGGGTGTTTCCTTTCTACAGGTGCACCAGCCTCCAGCCATGCCACAGTAACCTTAGCCACAAGTGATTGTCTCGGTAGTAGAAAATCTCTTCTCCTCCCTCAGGTGGCTCTTCAGGAATTGAGGGACAGTAGTAGGTAACAGAGGCTTCTGAGGGAAAGCTACACAAGGATCCTTTCCTGGGTCACTTCCTAGTTGGGGTCTCTATGCTCTTCCTGTGCCTTGGCCCCTACAGCAGAGAGCAACTTCCCCAAACACCTCCTGGATGTTCCACGAAATGCTCCCTTCTCTCCAATGGTGGCCCCTTTCCTTTCGCCCATGACCTGTTTCTAAAAATCCAAGCTGACTTAGCCTCCCCTCAGAATATTCTACTTCCTGCTTTGCACAGAGCAACATCAAGGTTAAGGAAGGACAAGGACAGATAACTAAGTTTGCAAAAGGAAAATCCCACTGGAAATGAAGACCAGGCGAACCAGGCCAACCTGTGCTCACAGGGGCTCATTTGTCATCACCTGGAGTACAAAGGCTAGGGAGCAGATGAGCGAGGAAGGGAAGAAATCTACGGGGTCTCCAAAGTAACACCCTTCTCAAGGGAGTCAGTGTACAGATGGGGCGGCCAGTCACCCAGGTAAGGACTTCAGCCAAGGCACAAAGGGAGACCCCAGGAGAACTGGACTCTGCCTTGGCGACACGTCTGGAAATTAGGGCATAGGCCAGCATGCTGATCTGTCACCAGCTGACCCTGCGAGGAGCCTGGGATGGTTAATATTGATTGTCAATTTGGCAGGATCTACAGTCATCTAAGACGCAAACTTCTGGACAAATTTGTGGGGAGATTTCTAGATTGTTTTAACTGAGTTCAAAAGAACCCCGTTAACTGTGGGAGGCACCATTCCACAGGCTGGGGTCCTGGACTGAATGAATGGAAAGGACAAAGCAAGTCCGGCACCAGCATTCCTTTCTGGCTCCAGACTGCAGGCACAAAGTGACCCCACCTCCTCATGCTTCTGCCACAGTGACAGACCACTTTCAAACCGTGAAGCCGAATAAACCCCTCTCCCTTAGTTTCTTGTATTCCTTGGGGAGGGTGGTGCACCCATGCATGCGGAGGCCAGAGGGATACAGCAGGTGTCTTTTTACTCTCCACATTATTCTCTGAAGATAGGTTTTCCCGCTGAACCACTACAGCTGGCTGTTTCAGCCAGACTGGCTGGCCAGCCAGTTCCCAGGATCCGGCTGACTAGACCCATCCATTGCCAGGGTTACAAGTACCTGCAGCCATGTCTGCTTTTTGTTTTAATTAAGTGCTGTAGATTTGAACTCACGGCTTCATACTTGCACTCTTATTCACTGAGCCCCCGCCCCAGCTTCTCTGCAGGTGTTTTGTCGAATATTTTGTCACAGCAATTAGAAAAGGAATAAATACAGATCCCTTTCACAGACGAGGTCAACCCATTCTTCACGCATCTCTTTACTCAGCCATAAAACTGCTTTCCCACAATCCTCATGGGGAACGGAGAGCCTTAGTCTCTGGGGGTGGGGGTGGGGGAGGGAAACCTGAGCTCTGCCTAATTACCAACACCATCACCATCTCAACGGCAAAACAAGTGTGTCCTTTCAAAAGCTATGCATAATGGAGTGCCTGCAGTAGAGTCAGACCCCATTTCAAAGCACAGCACGTGCAGCCCTCCTCAAGTGCGTCCTCAGACAAAGGTAATCAGCTGTCACTTAGACTTACTATCAACGGGGTTTTCACGGTGCCGGCGTGAGTGAGGTCTCATAACCTCCAAGGCTAAGCGGCTTCCCCTGGGCTTTCCACCTCCCTGGGAATCACCAAGAAGAATGAGTTTAGGAAAAGCAGGGGAGATGGCTCAGTCAGTAAAGTGCTTTGTAAGCATGCAGACATAGAGTCGGACCTCGAAACCACATAAAAAGCTGGTTCGCTTGTAATCCCAGAGCTGGTGCGGGAGTAGGGGGGGTGGTGCGGGGAGCAGAGACTGGTGGATCCCTAGAGCTCCCTGGCCCACCAGCCTAGTCAACTCAGTGATTTCCAGGACAGTTAGAGACCCTGTCTCAAAAAACAAGGTGGATGACATTTGAGAAATAATGCAGAAATTGTCCTCTGATCTCTACTGGCATGCACCCACAAACAAACACGGGATAAGAGTTGTTATGAATCTAAGGAATGTCGCAAAGTTGCCTATGCTTCGTTTCTCAGAAAGGACTCAGGTAGCACCGCAGCTGGATAACAAGCCCAAGACCCAGAACCAGAGGATACCCATAAACTGACATCTGTTCTAGAAGGGGGCGGGGTGGGGCCGTGTGCTGAGACCTCCATCTGAACTCTTTGATCACAGGAGACACCACCACCACCACCACCACCACCGTGGCGCTCCCAGTACTGGGCCATGCCTTGCTCTTTCCTGGGGCTCTTTTCGTTGAACTCTCCAGCCCTGCCTGCTCTAACATCTGCCCATCCCTCTTTCCTCCTACATGTATTGCAATAGCGTTCATGTTACTGAAACTTAGAGTTACCGAACCTCATCGTTATCAGTAAAACTAAAATCACAAAGATGGTCAACACCTCCCGCTCTGAGCCCCGCCCCTTCCCCAGAGTACCCGCCCCCGATGCAGCTCTGTGGACACAGGTTGCGATCAGCAGCTCCCACTCAGGTCGGTGGCTTCCCGCCTTTCCTCCTGAACACTTATCAAGAAGACTAGCTAAGGGATGCAAGCTAGCATCAGGACCAGCCCCGGAGCTCCTGGGGCGTGGGGATCTGATGAAATCAAAACTCCGTGGAATTGACCCGCATTGGGGTCAATTTTTCCTGAACAGGAAAAAAGGCGGGGTAGGAAGTTAAGGACCAGAGTCTGAAAGAGCAGCATGGTGAAGGAGAGGAGGTCTGGGCGAGCCAGAGCTCCGGTTCGGTGCCCACGTCCACCGGGTCCCCACTCACTGCCTGTAGGGGTCGTGGAAGGGCAGTGCCAGCCAGGCGCCGTGCAGCTCGCGCATGAAGTCCAGCATCTCCTCGGCGCTGCCGTCCGCCGACACGAACACCACCTCGAAGGGTGCAGGCCGCCGTGCCTCGCTCACCAGCGCGGTGTAGAAGTCGCAGAGCAGCGGCGTGAAGTCACGGCTGGGGGCGCAACGGCCCGCTGCAAAGTACAGGGCCACCACCTTGTTCTGCAGCGCGGCCTCTGCCTCCACCACCGCGCCCTCGCGGGTTACCAGGCGCCGCCCGCTCAGCACGTCCACCATAGCCCTGGACCCTGGTTTGTGGAAGACACCACTAAGAGACAAGTCCCTGGGCTGTGCTGCCACTCGTCTGTGGGCAGAGCACGCAGAACCTCGCGCAGCACCCGGCGCCTTGCAGCCCCGCCTCCCTCGGAGCAGCTCACCTTGAGCCCACGGGAGGAGCTAGCATTCACCACTTATTCCAGAAGCTGCGGCCACAGCAATGACAGCTGGGTGCCCTGCTCCAGAAGCAGTCACGCCATCAACCCCGCCCACCTTCTACTCTACCCCATTCTGTCTCGCCTACCGGCGACCCCCTCTACTCACCCGCGCCCCACATCATCCACTTGAACCCTGCCCCGCTCCAGCTCGCCCACCTGAGTCCTGTGTCGCTCACCCAGGACCTGTCCAGACACCCATGACCTGTTCAACTCCGCCATATCCCACCCCACGCAAACGCCCCATTCCACCCCACCGAGTACACCCCTGTGCTGTTCTGTGGACCCGAGTCTGTCCCGCCCACCAGCCCGCCTCACCGCGTCCACTGGAGCCGGGTCCCACCCTTCTGAGAACCGCCCAGCTACATCCTACACCCGCCTACCCCGCCCACTAGGGCTTTGCCACGCCCATTCCAGGGCTGCAGCCGGCCGTCTCTGACCCGCCCTCCCAAGCCAAAAGGCACGCCCTCTTTGCCTCCAGCCCAGTCTAGAAGACTCCTAGGGCCCTTGGGTTCTGGGTGTGTACCTCCACCGCCAATATCCTGGAGTTCTGGAAAAAATTGAGGGCAGGTCTCAATGTTGCATGAGTAGAGCCAGAGTGTTAAAGCTGTGCAGGTCCTGCGCGGGTCCAGAAGTTTCTACAGTAAGAGAGTTCCATCTCCCTGCCAAGCCTGAGGGGGCACGCTTGTGGGTTAGCATGTACCGGCACACCCAAAACCTCAGGAATCGAGATAAATAACTCCCAAGCGCTGTGTTTCAAAAATTAAAAAGTGGGAGCTGGAAAGATGGCTCAGAGTCGTTAAGAGAGATGGCTGACTGCTCTTGTCTTCAGCACCCACACAGTGGCTCACAAACCCAGTTCTAAGGATCGGAATCTTTTGGTTTCCACAGGCACCAGTCACACATGTGGTACACATGCATACGTGCAGGCAAAGCACTCAGACACATAAAATAAAAATAAAAAGTAATGCAAAAAGTTGCAGAAAACCATTAAAAATTAGAGGCAGTTGTAAGAGTCAAAGTTGCATTTTAAGTTTTAATTACTATGCCTTAGAGATCCATGAAACAAAAATACCTCTGATTGACAAGCCCCTTGCCCAAGGACAGACAGTTCCTAAATGCTGAAGGCTTTTGTTTATGGGCAATGACAAGCCACATATTTTCACTCCCCTAAACAAGTTTGTTTGACCCAATCCGTACTGGATTTAAGTGATCAAGTATCACATGTGAAATTGCCTGGCGCGAGTGAGAAAGGAACACGAAACACACAACAAACCCGCTTAGGCGTATATTAGAGGAGATGTGTACAGGCCTGGTGAAGTCGGTGTGCAGAGAGAGAGAGGGCTGAAGATGGCACATCCAGCTTTTAAAGGCTGCCTAGCACATGTGCACAGGGGGATGACGTAGCTACATCATACGCAGATGACGGAGCTCACATGCGTGTAAGGGCTTATGTAGCTGCGTCATACGTTGGTGATGCAACCATGCCGCACATATTTTTGCCTGAGGACTTGTCCACACATGTGTGGCCCTGGAACCTGGAAGTGCCAGCCATGCTGGTTAGCTAAAATCATAACATTCCACCCTTTTGTTTATTATAAAAATTTAGGGAGTTTGGGGTCTTTAATGGGTGGGAATGGGGCGTCGTCAGATCTCTAATGACTGCTTCCTGCTGATTTTGAGGGCATCATCAGGTCTCTTGAGACTGCTTTTTGCTGATTTTGTGGGCGTCAAAAAGTTGAGGTGCTTGACTACATCCTGGGGTAGCTGATTACTTTTGTGTTTTGGGGGGCTCTGTGGAACTGGCTGGCTGGCAGCTTGGATCCTGCAAGATGCTGTAAAAGCAGAAAAGTATGGAAAATTTTTAGATCCTGGTGATTGAGGGAAGAGAGTCCCAAGATGGAAGATGGAGGGTTTTTTTTTCTTGGTGGGGGGAGGGGTTGAGGAGGAGTTTCTGAGACAAGGAATGATAAGGGAAGAATTAAATGATACTTATCCTGGGTGAGTCTGGTCTGTTTAGATAGGTTCAATTGGCTCCCTGGAGCTTATGAAAAAATGTTTGAAAAGAGATAAATTTTAGACATATTAAAAGCTTATGAGCATATAGCTAGACATCACCCAGATGTGGAGTGGGTTCGACAAGACCCCAGTATTCTCCCATCCGGGGCATATAGCTAGACATCACCTAGATGTGGAGGGGGTTCGGCAGGACCCAGTATTCTTCCATCCAGGGCATATAGCTAGACATCACCCACCCGTTTGTTTCTGGTTCTGGTTGGAAAGTTTTATTTCCCATGGAAAGTTTTGCTTGTCTTCTTGGGAAGTTTGGTCTGTCTATTTTTCTCAAAAGTTGCAACTCCCTGTTTTGTTGGAAAGTTTTGTCTTTGTTTTTGGTGTGTTTGTAAGTTTTGTTGCAAGCATGAAGCTGAGACAGAAATGGGTCAGATATTTGCACTGCTTTTTTGTGCCAGCAGCCAGTGACCATGTGGCTGCATTCATGGTCTGGGCTCAGAATTTATCTCTGAGCTCTCTGGTCACTTGATTCAGTTTAGCAGGAAGGAATTTGGGTGTCTTTCTGGTGTAGATAATATTAAATTTGTTTCATACTATTTTATTTTATTTGAAGGCTGGATCTAGAGTTGGTTTGTGGCTCTTCCTTCACTAGATCCAAACATATTTATTTTCTTTCTTAAGCCTTTGCCATCCTTGATTCTGGGCCATTTCCAGGGAACCTGGGTATGGACCTGGCCAGTATTTGATTAAAGCTTGTTTCAAATTTGGCTTTACACACTACAGTGGTCTTATTCTCGATCAGTGGGGTACACAGCGGTGAAGGAAACCAACAGATAGGATCCAAGAATATACCATTTTAGTACACTGTTTAATTTTGCATTGAAAGCACTTCCCTGTAGCTGCCTGGAGGTGGGTTTGCTGAGGGAACTGGACTGCCATGAACAGAGATTCATCAACCAGAGAAGGACTTTCACAGGCCCCAGACAAACTGCCAGAGCCTCCTCCATCTCCTGTGTATTCCTCCAAGGACCTGCTGATCTCTAGCAAGTGGACTGCACCCGCCTTTCCCCCACGAGGGCAGAATATAAGCCCTCAGCTCTTATCACACCCACGGGTAGTCGCTTTTCTGTTCCCACATCAACAGTTAATAACGTGGGTTTTCTCCCATGCACCTGCTAAGTGTCAGCTAATTCAGGAGCCACTATGCAATGTCTGTTCAGCCTGAGTCTGGAAGCCTTCAGCTTCTCTCCCCCACCATTAGCCAAGTCATCTACAGGAATGATAGGGCTCTACCCTGCCTGGGTGCACACCCTGAGGAGTCCCCCTCAGAGCCTCAGTGGCCTGTGTTGAGACATGGAGGGATCTTGCCTTTCTATGTAGAAACTTCAAGCCACCAAGATGGCTCCGTGGCTTAAGCTGTTTGTAGTTAAGATCTAAGCCTGAGTTCAATCTCCCGCTCTCAGTAAAAGGAGCAATCTTACTCCCAAGTTGTCTTCTGGCCCCAATATGAAAACCATGGCATGCACATACATACACCCATACACACACACACAATAATAACAATAACAATAAATAAAATAAAAATTAAAGACAAAAGTTCAGGACTTAAAGAGTCAGAGCTCCAAGCAAAGCTTCAAGTCTACTAATTAAGCAGAAGGACAAACACTTGAGAAAAGTCAAATGCAGGCATGAGGACAAGAACCCACAGCTGTAGTCAGGATCTAGGGGCTTTCAGAGTTACACTGTTGAAAGGTTCTCTATCAACCAAGGCTGAGGGAGAATTTTAAAGTGTTGGTCTTATTTCCTTAGAGTAAGATGCTGGGCTTTTTGTTGTTGTTGTTGTTTTAGGTTTATTTCAGTCTTATTTGTGTCTCTCTGTTGTACAGGTGCCACGAGAAGTCAGAAGAGAGCACTGGCTGTCCCAGAGCCAGAGTTATACAGGCAGTTGTGAGCCATGTGGTGTGGGTTTTTGAAATGGAACTCTAGTCCTCTGCAAGAGCCGGGAGGCCCCTTATCGGCTGAGCCGTTTCTCTAAGCCCACAAATTTTTTCTTTAGGTGAAACTATAAGGTGATTTACGAACAGGGAGGTATCTAAGGGGAAAATGTGGTTACTATAAACCTTGAACCAAAACAACTTTTAAAAATCAAAGTAATTTTGCTATTCAAGGTCCCAGAAAGAGACCCGAGCATGTTCACTGGATGGCTTAGTCATCCTGCGATATTTTCAGGGAGTGTTCTTTGTGTGTATAGTTTCTGTGTGGGTGAGTCTCCAGCGAGCTGTGTCAAAACTGGTGACTCAGCCAGACATAGGTGAGGGTATGGGGCTTCTTCCCTTCCCACATTTGCCTAACTGTTTCTAGTCTTTCTGTCTGAACTAATCTCCAGATTGCCTTCCAGGCCAGAGAATCAAAACTGAAGCAGGCCGAGGCTCAGTCGGCAGAGGGCTTGCGTGCCCTGCATGCACAAGGCCCCGAGTTTCATCCCCTGCTCCTTATAAACCAGGTATGGTGGCATGTTCCTGTAATCCCAGCACTTGGGAGGTGGAGGCAGCAGGATCAGTTCAAAGTCATCCTGCATTTCATAGCGGGTGAGGCCAGCCTGGGGTATGTGAGACCTTATTGGGGAAAAAAATGAAGAGAGGGAGGTATTTTGAACATTGTATGAAAGAAAAGAGCCAGAGGGAGGAATGTGACTTAATATTCAGTGTCCAGAGGGGTCCAGGCGACAAACTTGAAAGGCTCCCTCTCATCTCAGCACTGAATAAAATGGAAATAGCTGAAGGTCTTTTACAGTTGGCACAGCCTGGCTGCTGTTGGTCACGTGTGCTTAGCCAGGGAAAGGGGATGGGATCTTTGATGCTGTTCCAAGATGGTTCGCGGTCCTTTTGGAGATAGGAAGGGCACAGACAACTGGAAGGGATTGAGAGGAGCTGTAAGAAGTTTACATTTTGCATACAGAGCCCTGACTTAAGCTAAAATTCCTGAAGGAGAGGGTGGATGGCAGGGAGGGGACTAGACGAGGACCAAAGTGGGAGCACCCTTCCTAAGGGACAGTATTGCTCAGCTCAGAGACCTCATGCGCTGTGAAGAGCCAGGTACTCCAAGCAAAGGAGTCCTCTGGAATGGCAGGATCCTAAAGGAACAGACTCACCCCTCCCCCACCCCCAGGACATCTGCCTTGTCCTGGGCTGGTGTGAAGCCAGAAAGAGCTCGGTCAAGTGTGCCCAGAGAGCTGGACAATTCGGATAAAGTCCCACTTCTTAAGGTCATGGCTGACTAGACTACTCCAAGGCAGCTAGTCTTCAAGAGGACCTTCTTGAGACTGGCCCAGCTACACACTGCTGCGATCTGCTCCAATCCCACCTTCCCTCTCCACCAACGTGGGAGTAGGAGTCAGGACAAGTCAGTTCACACCAAACTTCTGCCAGGCTTTGCCTACCCTGCGGGATGGCAGGGAATGGGTTTGACGCTGGCATGGGCAGCTTCCCCCTCTAGACTCCTCACCTCTCATCCTGCCGCTGTGGCCATGGAAGGTCCAGTTCCACTGCCAGCTGGCGATGCTGGAGCCTGCACTGGAGGAGCTTCACTGGCAGCAGGTTTGGAGTGGAAAAGATCTACTCGAATTCCATCTGCCAATGTTCCACAGTTCACAAGTTAAATGGGCTGCCACAGCTTCTTGGTTTGGCCTTGCCAGGTAGACCCCTAAAGGCCGCAGTGAAGAGGACTGTTTTGGTGTAGCCATCAGGCACCAGGTCATCAGGCACCAGTGTAAACGTCTCAGGGGATTTCTGGTCAGAAGCCACCGGACTGGTGGAGAACTTTGCTGTTCTCATCATTCTTCTTCTTAGGAGAGGCTACCTTCTTCCCTTGTTTGGGGAGTGAGGCAAAACAGGACCGGTGAAAACAGACTTTCAAGTTAGTGATTTAGTCTATCCACTGTGTTTTAAACACTAGTATATGGACAGTCAGGGCGAAGCTCAGAGCTAGAGTTTGTTTAGCGTGTGCAGGGCTCTGGGCTACATCCCCAGGACTGTTAAAAGAATATTACTCATAAATTAAACTCTGCCCTGTCATACATCCCTGCTGACATATTCCACTTTCTTGCTATTAATATATTTTTCTTCTTTTGGGGGGGCAGGGCCTCAGATATCCAGGCTACCTCCAACTATGTAGTCCAGGATGATCCTAAACACCTGATCTTCCTGCCTCCACCTCCCAAGTACTAGGATTTTGGTACGTGAAGCATGCATATTTTGACTTGGGTAGTTAGTGGACATTATCTCAGGGATAAATACATTGGACCCATAAACTCAAGAAGTGATGTTTGTTACTTTTTTGTCTGTGATCCCATTTCATCCTTCAAACAGACTTTAGAGTTTGGATACACTTTACACAGGCCCAAGAGCTTGACACCTTCCCAATGACCTAAAGGCTTCTTCTGAGATTGGTGGTGGCTTACTACATGTTTGATAACAATCTTCTCAAACACGAGGAGTCCTGTTGAGCCCAGAGGGACCATCTTCCCTGAACAATACTGTTTCTTTTGGCTTCAGTCAGCTGCACTGACTTCCACAGCAATTTCTAGGCTCACCTGGAGTCACCCACCACCTTTATTCTTCAATCCATGGTGAATGACTTCTGCTCTGGAAATGGCCAAATGACAACTCTGACTCAGGAGTCGTAGGCTGTCGGGGTCTGATGCCCCAACATAAAACTACTTTTCCCTAACCGGACCGGTGCAGAGGTGGGGGAAATAATGAGACACAGTTCACACAGCAATATCAGAAGGGAGTTTCAGGCTTCCTCCGTTCCTGAAGATCCCCCGCATTTATTATTCAAACACCTTTTATTCCCCCAGGTAAACCAAGGTGTAAACTTATTAATATTCTCTTTCCGGGGAGTACAGTCACACCTACAGCTCAGTCACCAGCTTGGAATCTACACCTCTTCCCAGGCGATCTACATAATAACAAAGAGAAGGAGCAGACCACCCTGAGCCTTTTGTTAGGTAGCCACAGGTGGTCTGGCAGGTTGGCAGCTGCCTTGGGAACTAAACATGGCCAGAGAACTTGGCTGTAATCATCTTGTATGAAATATGGGCCAACAATAGGCACAGCTGAGTCGGGCAGAGACCTGATTAACTGCGGTAGTAAGACTCACTGTAAATGCGGGCAGCATCCCACGGCCTGGGGGTCCTGAACTAAATAAAAAGGAGAAAGCTGCAGCAGAGTGTTGCAGTGGAAGCGTGCTGGGCCCATAACACTGAGGACGATGGATTAAAAAAAAAAAAAAAGAGGAAGAGGAAGGAGGAGGAAATGGCGGCGAACTGAGTGGGAGGCATTCATCTCTGCCCTTGGGCTGTAAATTCAAAGTGATCAGCTGCCTCAAGCCCTTGCTGCCATACCTTCCCCACCATAATGGGCTGTATCTTCAAACTGTGAGAAAAATAAGGCCCCTTTTCAGCTACATGATACCTTGCTACATCAACAAGAAAAGCAACTAGTTACACACTGGAAGGATACGCTCAGCGCTGCAGCTGCTACAAGGAGAATGTGTACTGGGGGGGTGCACCCACAGCCAGGAGCAGGTGGACCCCTAAGCTCTGCCTTAGGATCTCTCTCCAGCTGCATCACACTTAAAGCTTGCAGGTCTAAAAGCAGTTTCTAAGCCTACATGGCAGTCTCTTGAGAGTAAATGAGACTCAACCAACAGTTATCAAGCTGCCTACAAAGGCAAGCATAGTAAGAAAACAGGACCACCACCCTGCGACCATAGACTACCATGCTGCCTACCTTCTGCTCGTACCAGAATACACCATTACAGAAGTTTCCAGCTCTTTCCACGGGCTCTCCTTTCCCCTTTCTCACCTGCTCTTTCCACCCCCACTAACACAAACACATGAAATATTTCTGCTTTGCCAAATACGTCAGGTTGGCAGTAATTGAACCTCTAAGGGAAAAACGGTTTTCCCTGGTGTGGAAAAAGTAAAAATAACATCAAACACTCAAATGGGATTGCTATGCAAGAAGGGTTGGTTCCCTTTATCAACTTGAGAAGTCAGACTATTTTTGCTTTTTTGTTTTTGCTGTGTTGGGGCTCAAAACCAGAGCCCTGTGAATGCCAAGTAAGCAAGGGCCACAGAACCCCAGCCCCATGTTGTTTTGAGTCCTAATTCAGGGCACTGAGGTCACTACAACACCCACGATAAAAATGTCCCACTGACAGCCTCACGGGCCTGGTCTTATAAACAGAGGGTATTTATTCTTGGGAGTCATGGGGGAACCAACCTCTGCCCTGCTGTGCTTCCCAACACAGCCAGAGACCAGGGGTCAGGACAGAATTAGGAATCCACAGTCACCATCCATAGCCAAGTTGCTGAAAAAGAAGAGCTACCACTGGATTTCTTAAGTCTTTCTCAATACATATACAAATTTTATAAAAAATAAAAATGAGGCTATGGATGTAGATCTGTTGACAGACTCAGCGATCCACAGCACTACACAAACTTGGTGTGGTGTCACATGCCTCTAATCCTGGCACTCAGGAGGGAGATGTGTGAGGACCAGAAATTTACATCATCCTTGGCTGTGTACTGAATTTGAGGCTATCTGGGCTATATCCCATCTTTAAAAACAATGAAGTGCTGCTCACTGCTACTGAGCTCTCATTGTTTCTAAGCAATTTTATGGTCAAGACTGAAAAGTATACAAAGAGAAAATAATTCATTTATTCTGATATTTCTAACTTCAAAACCTAAATTATTTAAAATTCTTTCAGATCTAAAATTACAGGTTCATCAAAATTTTTTGGTCTTTCTGAATGACTTCTATATTGTGTTTTCTTCCCTGCCGAAAGCTGTGACTATGCTTTTCTCCAGGTATGTTTCCAGGTAAGTCTAATAAAACTAAGTAGGAACTGAGATCTGTGGTTTTGTCATTAGGATCCATTTGGCTGATGATCAAAATAGTGTTTATGAGAAAGCGTGGTAGTCTACATCTTCAAAGTCATCTCTCCTGGCCTCTTATTGACTCCTGTCTCTATGGGTGGGTTTTGCTGTTTATAGCTGCAAGTAAATATACATGAGGCTTTTAAAATTATATTTTCTGCACTGAGTTTTGATGACTATTTTTTTCTAGAGAGCATACAATTGTTGATAATAGTCTCATAGCTATTAAAATACTTTAGCCATAATTGGACCCCCCTTCTTAAATTGTTTCTGTATTCCTTTAGAATTATGAGTGAGAGAAGATGACTGCAGGTGCCAGGAGCAGCTAGAGTCCCAGCCCCTTGGAACTGGGATCACAGGTCCTATGAGACACCTGATGGTGCTTGTAGTATTTGGCCTATTATTGGCCAAATACTCTCTATGCCCTTAAGAGACAGGCCACGCCCACTCCCAGCTTCCAGCCTCTGACCCCAATTCTCCCCCTTCTTCCTCTTCTGCTCTCACGGGAGCAGCAGCTGTTTCTCTTCCCTCTCCCCCCTTCTCTCTCTATCTCTCTGTCTCTCTATCTCTTTATCTTCTCTTCTTTTCCCTCCATCACCCATCTAATAAATGTTTAACTCTGCATGGCGCGCCTATCCGGCTCTCTTTTGTCCATCCCATACCGCCGCAGAGCCCATACCGCCGCAGCAGCAGCGCACATGGGGACCAGGAGACTAGCCGCATGGCCGCCCGCCCGCCGCAGAGACTGCGTGGTCTGGGGACCTGCAGCAAGCTGCCGGCATCACTTTCTTTTTAAAAAAACACAACAGTGCTGGGAAACCAAACTCAATTCCTCCACAACACCATGAGCTATTATTCACTAGCCATTTCTCCAGCCCCAACTTCTTTCCCCACTGCAGCAGCTGGGGATTGAACCTGGATCCCACACATGAGAAAGCAGCCTACCACTGAGGTCCTTGGTATGAGACAGACTGTCACTACACAGCTTGGGCTGACCTTGACCTTACAATCTTCCTGTCTCAGCCTCCTGCAGTCCTTGGGTGCCACCAAGTCTGCCTGTGGCCTCTTGTTACCAACCTAACCTGGCTTTGCCTTCGCAAGTCACCCTGCCAGCTCTTGTTCAGTTTTTAGTTCATTAAGACCTGTGCCAGTCCAGAGCGTCTTTCTGCTCCTTTGGGCTTAAGGTCTTGTGTTCCTATTGAAAGTTAAAGACCATAAATCTTGATGAAAATATTTGCTAGAGTCAAGGTATATTGCAGCTTTTGTGACTGACTGATTTTTCTTTTAGCAGCCTATCAAAGCATACATTTTCAAAAGGCTGAACTTTAAAGGTTGGGTAGCTTTTATGACCAATTCCTGTAACAGACACGGAGGACTTGAGAAGCATCCTCCTTCATGGTGGCTGACTCTTTTGGGTTGGCTGCTTTGAACTTGTGTCTTGAAATATGACCTTGGTTCCATCAGTTTGATGACAGGCCACCACTTCCACAGGGATCAACTGTTGACCTGTTGTCAGGCTTGTACAGCAAGAGCCTCTCCTGTTCAGTCTTTGGGACTCTGGCCAGCTGCTGAAGACCCCCTTCTTACTTTCCCAGGGCTCATCTCAGATGCTCGTTCTCACCAAGCGTGCTCCCCTCAGCTCAGCCGGGCCTTCCGCTCCCTCACATGTTTAGTATGCATTAACTGATTTTCTAATGTTACATATATCTCATCTGATTGTATACCTTAGCCTTTCTCTAAGCCATTGCTCATGGTTTTACCTCCACTATTCCTAGGGATATTGGCCTACAATTTTGTTTTTTTTCTTAATAATGTTTTGTTTGGATGTGGTATAACTGACTTCATGGAATCAAGGAATGTATTCAGTTCTCCTTATTAATGAAACATCTGAGGTAAATTTATAATTCTTTATTCTGCCTGTCAGTTCTAGACACTCCAGACCAAAAGGCCCTATTTGCTGTGTCTCCCATGAAAGGGCACACCATGGGAGGAGGGGTCACATGCCCCTGGGGACCTAAGGCCCACCTCCTAAGGTTCCACTACCTCCACTCAATACCACTGTGGGACCAAGCCTTACACATCTAGAGCAGTGAACACTCCCGTCTTTTCTGTTTCCTCCGAGTATTCACAGCACTCACCAACAAAGCTGTCCCGTGCCAAGTCCAAACCCTCCTAACAGGAATCTCCTTTTTTTTAAATATTTATTTATTATGTATACAATAGTCTATCTGTGTGTATGCCTGCAGGTCAGAAGAGGCACCAGACCTCATTACAGATGGTTGTGAGCCACCATGTGGTTGCTGGGAATTGAACTCAGGACCTTTGGAAGAGCAGGCAATGCTCTTAACTGCTGAGCCATCTCTCCAGCCCTTAACAGGAATCTCTTTTCTTCCATTTTTAAATTGTGTGTATGGGTGTTTTGTCTGCCCGTACCATGAGAGTGCAGTGCCTACAGAGGCCAGATCTCTTCCAGACTGAGTCACAGATGGTTGTGAGTAGCTGTGTGGATGCTGGGAATCAAACCCAAGTTCTCCAGAAGAGTAGCCAGAGCTCTTAACCATTATTAAAGGAATCTTTTTATTCTAACTCTCTCCCAGGAAGGAAACAAGGAGTTTAATACAAAACAGGACGGGGTAGTAGTAGTGGGTGTTTGCCTAGTATAAATAAGGCCCTGGGTTCAGTCTCTAGTACCAGATAACCCAACATGCTGGCTCACTCACACCTGCCACCCTAGTACCCTGGAAGGAGCAGCAATAGGATGCTCAAGGCCATCATCCTCTGTCACACAGTGAATGTGAGGGCAGCTTGAGGTACCAGAGACCCTGTTATAAACAGTAAACAAAGTTAACTGTGCAGATCAAGTTCTGTGGCTCAAGCTGTTTAGAGCGAGGAAACTGGTCCACCTCAGAAACACAGCCAGGTGCCTGAAAGATGGCTCAACAGGTGGAGTGCTTGCCACTTGAGAACCAAAATTCTGTCCTCAAAATTCACAGCTAAAGAGGAGAACTGACTCTGGAAAGTTGACTGCAGGTCATCATCCCTGGTGGCAAGCTCCTTTAAACACTGAGCCACCTGCTGGACCAGCAAACAGTACATCCAATACTTCCCCATAAGGTGACATGGCTGTTCCCCCCTGCACGGGGAAACCCTGGCCCAAGATGGGTCAACAGGAAGATTTTTGTATTCTTGCTGATTATTCTTACAGGTAGCCATGCTGAGGCAAAAATCAGCAAGGAAGGAGTTCGCATGTCTTGGCTCTGTAAGCCCAATCTGTCCTGGGACACTCAACCCAGTGATGTCATGAAGCTCAAGGCAGGACACAGAGTGCCACCTTTCCTGGATCTGAAGTCTCAAGTGAGTCATCTAGACAGCTTTATTTGGGCTTATGACCTTTTAAAGTATGAACTGCTGACAGAATATCTAGTCACTATGATAGAGCCAGCTATCAGAGACTCATGTTCTTTACCTGGACACCAGAGAGGCCAAAGAACTTGCTTGGACTCCAGTGAGGTCCTTTGGGATCTAGATAAGAGTCCTACCATCAATAGACCTGAAGCCCTTTCCTTCCAGTCCTCTTCATCTTCCAGAAAACCACCAAGAAGGAGTCCTGAAAACACTGTTTCCCTGAGATGTCTAACCTGGGTATCTGACAGGACACATGCATCAAGACCTGAGAGGACAATCTCCAACCATCAGGTCTGGAGCTGATCCTTGGCCATTACAGAGTTCATACAAATACTGACACCAATTGTGACACTGTAAGAGATTCAGCGCCCAACATCTGTGGCCTAGGTGTAGGTGAGCTGTGCCTGGGGCAACAGGACGCGCCTCCATCACCACCATCACTGGATGCACTGCCTCCAGCAGGACATGAAGCCTTCTTAAGGACAGACTCTGCTGAATGTTCCTTGACGGTGTCCAGGTGTTTCCTTCAACGTTAGTAACTTCAGTGCCATGGGAGCTAACTCGCTCCCCTTTTCAATGATGTCCAGTCATCCTTCTGATGGGGATTTCCTTCTCACTCATTTAAGCTTACAATGTCTTCAAAACATTTTCAACTCCAGGTGCCACTTCGCAAACAGTAACTAGGACTTAACAGTCAAACAAGATTGTTTATGACACAGGGCTTCTCTATTGCCTTTAAAGACCATTGAAGGGACTCCTGACAGCTCAGCTTCTCCGAATGCTTGCTACTCTTGCAGAGGACCCGAGTTTGGTTCCCAGTACACACATCAGGCATCACAAGGACCTGCAGCTCCGACTCCAAGGGATCTGAGACCCTACTGGCTTCCTTGGGCTGCATTGAGCATACATGCACACTCGCGCGCGCGCACAAACACACACACACACACACACATCCCTTAAAAACAAAACACCAAGTTACATTGGAGTGACTCTTGCCTATGAATCCTTAGTAAGTGTTAAAGTTGTACACACATTACTTTCAACTTAAAAATTCATTCAATACTCTGGTTACAAAAGGAGTCCTTTTCCTTAGGGAAAAGATATAGCCTCAAGATAAATCATGTATTTATTGGACGCCCCTAATACTAGCTCTGAAAAAAAAATTTCACTCAGGTCAGGTCTAAGCCACTATATTCTTCTCTCTCCAGTGTAAAGAAAATATGAAAACAGCCTTGGTTCTCTGAAGTCCCCGTAACAGCTTTTTCCCTCAAGATGTATTAACCTTTTTGCAATGAGTTTCATGAACTCTCACAATATTCCCATCCAAAAGATCAAACTAGCATTTCCACAAGTGGGAGCGTTAAGAACAAGGACTGGGCTAAGCACGGCAGTACAAAGGAGAGGCCGAGGCAGGGTGGGATAGAGTGAGAACCTGCATCCAAAAGCAGGTAATTTCCAGTCACCTTGAATATGGCACCCAGCCAAACACACACCCACTTGGACATAGTAAAACCAGAGTGGTTTTAAAGGATAAGGAAACATGAGCCAGCAAGCTAGTTTGGTGGATGAAAGTGCTTGCCACACATACACGAAGATTTGAGTGAGGAATCCTAGCCCCTATGAAAGCTGGATGCGGCAGTGGGTGACACATCTGTAACCCCGTGCTGGGGGAATGCAGGCGGGTAGGTCCCAGAAGCCTGCTGCCAACCAGCCTACGAAAAACAGTAAATCCTACATTCAGTGAGAGATGATGTATCAAAAAACAAAGATGGACAGTAAAGTGGGTTAAGTGAGAATATCATAGACTCTAACATATGAATACTTACTCTAGTTAGTGACACTGTGTGGGTAGGTTTAAGAGGTGTGTCCTTGCTGGATGAAATATGTCAATTGGGGGAGTGGGCTCTGAGGTTTAAAACACATGCCCTATTCCAACTTACCCCTCTTTGCTTGTGGTTCAAGATATGAACCTTGTTAGTCCAGTTGCCATGCCTACCTGCTGCCACCCCACCATGATGTGATGAACTCTTAACTCTGGAACCCTAAGCCCAAATAAACCCTTCCTTCTACAGGCTGCCTTCATTTTATCACAGCAACAGGAAAGACAGAAACCGATACCAGGAGCAGAGAACTGCCGAGAGATGCCGGGAGATGCCCGAGCATGCCGGTGTGGAGGCCTCTGCATCAGAAAAGTGGTTGGCCGCTGTAAGCAGAGCTCGAAGGCAGCAGTGCCGGGAGCCATGCGGGCTCTGGGGCCTGGCTCAAGGTTTCAGAGGGGGAACAATGTTAGCAACAGCCTGAGACCATTCTTGTGATATTTTGGCAAAGAAAGTGGCTTCTTTCTGCCCGTGTCCTAAGAACATGCCAAAGGCTAAATTTAAAAATAATGGAGTAACCTTTTTTGGTGGAGAGGAGCTCAAGACAGCCTTCTACTGACCGTCACGGGGTTATTGGTAATCATTCTTATACAAATCTATAATGAAAAAGAGCAAACGGGACAGAAAAAGAAAATGCAAAACGAACACACTGAGAAAAAGATCACCAGAAATTTAATGCTGCACCCAAGGCTTGTGCTGAAAGAGGTAAGGGGATTAAGTTGCCCAACATGTGACAGCAGCTGTGGCTCAGTGGGCAGAGTGCTTGCCATCACCTCCCTGGTTTGAGTATCAACACCATATAAACCTGGCACATTGGTGCACATTTGGAATCCTAGCACTAAAGAGGTGAAGGCAAGAGGATCAAGGTTGTCCTTAGCAATATATTGGGTTCAAAGCCAGACTGGAATATATCAAGCATCAACTGTCTCAAAAGAACAAACCAACAAAATCCCCTCAAATCATGCAAGAAACAATCTTAGAAGCCATTTCTGCTCACTGCCTCTGAGGAAAAATGGTGCTATACTTTGTCAGTTCACATTTATCTGTGGGACAAAAAGTAATCTTCAACATTCAAGTTGAAAATTCACAATGGAGACCTAGCAAGAATAGTCATATTTATTTTGTTCCATTAAAGTTTTTTAATTTTTAATAATTTATTTTAGTGCACTGGTGTAAGATGTCAGAGCTCCTGGAACTGGAGGTACAGACAGTTGTGAGCTTCTATGTGGGTCCTGAGAATTGAACCCAGGTCCTCTAGAAAAGCAGTCAGTGCTCTTACCTCTGGGCTATCTCACCAATCTCCCATTAAGATTTTAAGTGAATAAAACTATCTGTATATGCCTGACATTTGGGAGAGAACACTGTATAGGATGTAGTTCAGTTGGTAGAGCACCTGAATGTGATGGCGCACACTCTATCACAGGGAGGTAGTTCGAGGTCATCTGAGATTTGGAGGCAAGAGATAGGGGTATACAAGGTGAAAAGGAGGGAGAATGAATAAACCAAAGCAGCAAACAAAACACGGTTTTAGCATTTGAAAAACATTGAAGTCACAAAGGGAGACCATCAAGAGGGCTCGGTGGGAAGGCACTGGCTGACAAATCTGACACCTGACTTCAGTGTCTGAGGGTGAGAACTAACTCCCACAAGCTGTCCTCCGACATGCACATGGCTGCTGTGGCATGCTGACAGTGCCCTTCACCCCTAAATAAATGTAACAAAAATTTTAAGTCAACCTAGATTAAAAACAACTTAAAGACTTGGAGGACATTAACATCTGAAACTCTACCCTAAGCAAGTTTCAACACTTCCAGCTGTGTTTTCTAAACCATGAAACTGTTAATCCTTCTGAGAGGCAATCTACTGTCTTCTCTTGCAAGGAACATTTGCTGCTGCTGTTACCCACATACATGGCTCATCACGTGACCAAGCCCCAGGGGAAGAATGTGGCGGTTTTACAATTACACCTCAGAATTTTAAAATTAAAAAAAAAAAAAGCACTTCAGGTACCCATTAAATTAGAAAGAGACTGCAACAAAGTGGCTAGTTTTTCCAGTTGGGAAGAGAAGAGCCAGGACAGATGCATACCATCAATGTTCAGCCATCAGCATCCAAATCTAAGGTAAATGTTGACTCAGGAAATTTTCTTCTAGGAGCTTCTAGGAGCACAAACTTTGAAACCTCTGCGAAGATGAGCTATTTGGAATCTACCAGAGGGCTGGGAATGCAGCACAGGAAGAGTACAATGATCATGGGGGATGCCATGCTCTTGCGTCACACCTGGAGGAAAGCGGCTCTCCTCTAGACGTCAGGATGCCACTCTGGAAGGCTTCTAGCCAGGTGCCCCCACTGTCAGCTTCACCACTTACAAAGGGAGAGGTGGCACTTCCTGGCTCAAACATGAAATGGATGCCCCACCTTTCACAAATCTTCCATCTGAGGTCTCCTGGGCCTCAACAGAGCACACAATGTTAACAGTTTACTGACTTTGCAGTTTGCTAACCGAAGCTCTCGTGTATGTCATGGAAAAGACTGTACCCCAGGCTATGCAGATAAGAGGACTGCAGTCCTGGTGTAGTGCAAACTGGACACGTCAGGCACACTGTGCATTTAATGTACAGCTCCCCTCTGCAGCTAGAATCTGACAATGAAAAATCTCATCCTTCCTAGGGCAAAGAGTCACATTTGGATAAAGAAGGGGCTGGAGAGGTGACTCAGAGGTTAATTAGGGGCTCTTCCAGAGGACCCAAGTTCAATTCCCAGCACTCACATTAGCTTGTTTACAACCACCTATACCTCCAGGGGGAAACAGCACACTCTCTTCTGGCCTCTGTGGGCACCACTTTCACATGTACATACTCCAACTTAGACATTGATAGACATGCTCTCCCCTCACCCCATTATTACAAATAAAATGTTCCTTAAAATTAGATTAAGGAACAAAGCCATGGCTGAAACTATTTCAGCACAGAAACCAGAGGAAAACTCTGATCATCCCTTTGTTAAAATCAGGTCTCCGGTGCTGTGGAATAATCCTCTTGGACACTGTAAAGATTTGCCACTCAAATTGGTTCAAGAAGAAGCCAACTGGCTGGGCAGACAGGAGGTATAGGTAGGATGACCAAACTGAGAACATGGGGAGAAAGAAGTACAGAGAGAGGACTCACAGGCAGAAACAGAGAGAAGCAAGATGGGAAAAAATACCAAGTCATGCAGCAAAGCATAGATAAGAAATATGGCAGGGGGGGAGGGGGAGGCTGGCTGGAGAGATGGCTCAGCGGTTAAGAGCAATGACTGCTCTTCCAGAGGACCCGGGTTCAATTCCCAGCACCCACATGGCAACTCACAACTATCTGAAGATCCAGTTGCAGGGGATCTGACACCTTCACACCAATGCACATAAAGTTAAAATAAACCATAAAAAATATTTAAAAGAAAATACGGTTAGTTTAAATGTAAGAGTTAGCTAATAACAAGCCTGAGCTATTAGCCAAGCATTTATAAATAACACTGAGTCTCTGTGTCGGTTATTTGTGAACTGGCGGGTGGGAAAGAAAAGTCCACCTCTACTCCTGAATTGGCAAGATGGTTCAGTAGGTAAAGGTGCTTGCCGCCAAGCCCAACAACTTGAGTTGATCCATGGGACCCATATGTAAGAGAGAACCAACAGCTGTCCTCTGGCTTCCACATACTACCTGTGGCACATGCATACCTCCCCTCCCCCCGTTAAAAACAAAAACTAAAACGACAGGTTCCTGGTAAAGAGCACACACCCAAAGTTAACACAGCACCAAGACAAAAAACAAGCTGCAGGTGCTCTGCCTCTTCCTGGCTGTCCCAGTGAATGCCTGTTTTAAGTGCCTGGATGAAGGGAAGGCAGGGGACAGTTAATGCCAAATCTTACAAAGTCCAAGTTCAGGGCAAGAAATTTCAATGCTATTTTGCATTGAATCTGTATATGAAGACAATTCAGAAGGCTGCACCCTAATCCTGAGTCATCAGCAAAGTTGTCTATGTGAATTTCGAGGTTTAATAATAGCCCCTAACCCTTTCTCATCAGTTCCAATGCATAAACAGAACTCTAAAGTCATGTATATAATGGGCCACTCTTATTCTAATGGACTTTGGGTAGTTCATGCAGTACCTAAAGCCTCGGTCTCTGAAGTACAAAGTGAAAGGAGCCATGACATTTCACTACTCAGCTGAGTGAGCCTACTCAACTACTGTGACAGCCAATGGGTATGAGGATATGCAGGTAGAGGATTGTCCATGCTGGGCTGGCAGGGACAATATCTCACTCGACCAAGCAGAGAACACATCATTTTAAGGCAATCTTAGGTGTCGAGGAAATATCAGACCCACCTGCTACATGGTTTACTGAATCCAGTCTTCACCAATCTAATCTGGAATGGCTGCTTCTCTGAAACACTGCAGGCTGGAAACTGGTGTAGGACATAGGACAAACCACTCGGCATAAAAATTCGTACACAAAGGCACAGTCTGGGCCTAAGAAATTCACTTCTAATTATACAATATAACTTAATTTCTTTAAAACCAACACTGGACTAGGTATGGTGGTCCATGCCTGCAATCACAGAACTCAGGAGGTGGAAGCAGGGGGATTAGGAGTTTGGGACCAACCTGGGCTACATGAGAGTGTCAAAAAAATGGGCGGGGGTGGGGACGCTGGAAAGATAATTTGGTCTGGAAAGTGTCTAGGCAGAAGGACTTGAGTCTGGATTTCCAGAACACATGGCCGGCTAGCCTTGCTGAACTGGCGACTGCAAAGCTCTTCTGTTTCAAACAGAACATGAAATCCTGATTCCTACCTCCACTAACAAGTACACACAGAACACATACAAAACCAACTGAAGAACAAGTACACACAGAATACACACAAATGTATTTTTTGTACCAGAGAGCAAATGGATGAAAAGCAACTTTGGAACAAGTTCTTAATAATATAGAGAAACAAAGGCCTGGATTCTAGAGACCAAGACAACTTTAAATTAAGCTCAGAATACTTTTTGGCCAGGGTGGTGGTGACGCACACCTGTAAGCTCCGCATCTAGGAAGATAGTCATGAATTATAAGGCCAGCCTGGGCTAAAGCGAATCTTTGCCTCAAAATACAGACATACACACATGTATCAATTCATGTGTCTACAAAAAGATGCTTCAGAGGACATTATACTACTGATGACTGAAGTGGTTAGCATTAAGAGAGAGCTAGACAAAACAGGCTAAGTCTGCACGCCCCTAAAATCCTGACACAGCCCCCATGCCTTGTCCTGCCTTCCTCTGTGAAGGAGGAAGGAAAGGACTATTGGTAACGAAATGACAAAACAAGCTATCAGCAAGGCCCTTCCTAAGGATCCACTCAAATCTCGTTAGTGTGAAATGATTTCACCACCAGGTTTTAGCTGTACCAAGAGAAGGGAGAACAAGACTCCAAGTTTCCCACAGGGTCACAGTTTACTCCAGTACAGACCTGATTCACTGGCCATTGGTACCCAACCTTCAGACTAAACTGTTCCTTTTTCCAGAAAACATTTACTGAGTTGCACCTTCAGTACACATCAGTGAGCCATGTGCCTTCAGCAAGGAATGTTATGAAAGCCAGACTGAGTCCCAAGGCCCATTCCTTTCTCTCACTGTAGTCCCCCACACACAAGAGCCTGACAGGCCTGACCCTCAGCCACACAGTAAGCACTGTGGCTCTGGCAGCATCAAGTCCTGAAGCCACCAAATACCAACTGTTCTAGCAGCAGAGGAATGCATGGATTTCCCCAAGCAAGCCTTAAACACAAGTTATGTTTGTCAGAATTAGTAACAGAGACATTAAAAAAAAAACTATTTAAGAACATTATTAATTCTCTACTTAGTATGAATTAAAATTACCAAGAGACAGACACAGGTAATAAAGGCATCTTGTGCTACCAAGTCTCACTGACTGGTATTTAAATATAAATGAAAGCACTATAGTCAACAGTCAAAGGATGGGGAGGTTAGAAAATATTCAAGCCACATTACTGAGTTCTATATATAGTAAATGTTTTAAGTTTAAAGTCACAATTAACTAACATTTCTCATTAATATCCAATCAGAAATGTAACACTTACACGGAGTGTTGACAACTCTTCCTCCCGCGGACTGTACTACTGTCACCGTCTAAGCAAACACACATTTCCTTCTGTTGCTATCAAACCTGACATTGCCATGTGTGGAAACGCCATCTGACTTCAGAAAGAGACTCAACACAGCAGCACAAAGTTCAGTCAGAAGTTGCACATAAAGGGTTTATTTTGAATGTTTTAAGGAAGGATAGAGTTACATCATAATTATAAAAATTACTTACAGAATTAACAGAGTTGTACTGTGTATACTTCTAAATGCAGAGAACAGGGAACTGTCTACACGTTGTATAAAATAAAGTTAAAATTAAAAATGAATTCAAGCTCAAAAAATGAGGTCATTTATCTAGTTTTAAATGTGAACACGAAGACCTCTGAACTCTACTCATTCATTCGAACTGCACCAATGATGGAGAATACACAGAGTGCAGCATTCCCAAGGAACACAGAAATTTCAACCATGATTATTTTATGAGTAATTTTTCCTGTGTCATCTTTGGAGGACTTTCATCTCTTGGACAATCAGCGTAAGTGTTTTCAGGCACTACAATCTGTGACAATCAGCGCAGTCTTCTTTCTAATGGGTCGACAGTGTTCAGAGATTCAGGCCCAATGCACTTCGGGGTTTGGCACATAAAACAAGAAAAGAAATGAAATCTGGCTTAGAAGCAACTGTGATTTTTAGAGCGTGCACAGTCCCTTCAAATGCTGTGTGACATATACAACTGGAATCACCTTCTGTCGGCGCTACGACTGCTTCACCAGTGCGTCTTTACCCTACAACCACTAGAACAGCACAGTAAGCAATTATACAGGAAACCAAAAGCAAATCCAAAGAAAGAAAGAAAGAAAGAACCTAAGTCTCTTTAACATGCAATTTTACTTAGTTACATTGAACATTCTACTTAGAAGAGAGCATGCAAAAAAGGATGGTCTGCTTTAAGGTTCTTCTCTGAAGTTTACGTGGCAGCCTGACGTCACATACGCACGCACACACGATACGATACTAGAGCAGGTAAGTGAGGAAGGCCAATAAATTTTATACACAGATTCACGCCTTGTGTTGCCACAAGCCCCATAATTTTGGAAATTAATGTTGAACTCCTAAATGAGGAATCAACATTCAGATACCAGAACAATGCAAGCAATGCATGCAGATCTGAACTGTGAGCCTAAGGGAAGCCCGAGGTGGCAGGCTCAGGAGGAGAGTCAGTCACCATTCAGGGTGGTGGAAGCCACCAAAAGAAAAGAGTGGGGGAGGGATGAAAAAACAATAAAAATACAAACAAACAAACAAACAAAAACCTTCCCCTTCCCTCAGCCTTACGTAAAGGCAATAAATGGAATAGTGATCAAAGTTATCACCATTATCATGTTGTATTCCTCTGGACCAGGAGTTCACGGGTAACCAAACTAATGTGGGCTGCTTGCAGAAAACCACAATGCAATCATCAGATAATGGCAGACACGTCTCAACAGATCCAGCCCTTGGGACATTTCAAAATGAACATTCCTTTCCAGTCACCATGCTATGTTCTGCACTGTCAGTCCATGCAGAACACACTCGCCCACATGTGCCACAGATGTCAGTATGCGCCATAGGAGTCAGACTCAGCTCAGATTTACATGCAGGACGACACCTGGTCACATACACTAGAAGCACCGAAGACTAGGGTGTATCACACTGCATTGAGAAGCTTGTCCCTGGGTCCCTTTGGGAAAACACTGAGCACAGGGTGATTGCAGCCAGGGACAGAACTGTGTTCGCATGGTGAGCAGCTGTGACCATCCAGAAGCATGAGGCCGAGCACTCAGCCTCTGTGAAGACTGCATGGGTACCCAGTAACCATGCTCCTTGAATCATGGAATGATTTCTTACATCACCAAGAGTCCCAACAAGATAGCAGACCTAAACTAGGCCAAAGCTCTGGTGTGTGCTTGACAGTATCCACATCTGTCCAGCCACAGAAAGGATTTTCAATCTCTACAAGAGACTGGTTTTACAAACCATCTTTCTCCCAGCTGACAGGTCACCAGGGATCTTCCAAAACAAGTGAGACCAAGCAGATGTTAGGTGAGTCAACCAACCACATTTTCATTTCCATCTCAGCTTCAAACAACCTTACAGAACAAATCACAAATGCACTCAGTGGCCAAGAGCTGCTCTATTCACCCACAAGCCAGCTAGCATGACAACCTTCCACCATAACATATAATGCACATGCAAAGCCCAGGGCCACGGAGGGAATAAACCCGCATGAACAGCACATCTGGAGCAAGAACAGACACTGCCACAACAGGGTCAAGGCAAGAAGCCATATTTGTCCAACATTCACTGTGGAGGGGGTGGGAGGGGCCAGGAGGAACAGGAGCAGGTAGGGAAGGGGAGAAGAGGCCTTCTGACCACAATCATATATCAACAATAACAGTAATAAAAACTAAAAAGCCCCAGAGAACTTAGCAGAAGGCAACAGTGCCATACTTTAAAACTTACATTTCTAATACCAATGTACTGTTTTTTTGTAGGAATTTACCACATATACAAACCACTGTTATATTGTTGCCTTCTAAATCCATGTACTAAAATCCTGATGACTGGAAGCATACAAATAGAACAATGTGCCATCCACAAGCACACTGACATTATTCCATGTGAACCAAGGACCTGGGCTTTATTTTAAAAGTATTTATGATTAAAGAGTAACAACAGCAATAATAATAATAATAATAATAATAATAATAAAGGAAACAAGAAACAAACGAAACATAGAAAACAAAGCTTAGAATTGAAGGCAGCCTTTTACCCAGATTTCTCAACAGTTTACTAAATTCTACTATGAATTGTTGACTGTTTATGGCTAATTTAGACCTGGACTCATAGCTAAAAGCCTCCAGATTGAAATGGTACTCTGAATTCTGACATTTGAAACAACCTAATGTCCCTGTGTGCTTCCCGTGCCCAAATTTAATTTTAAACAAAGTCATATTATAAATATGACTGACTTGGGTCAAGCACTCCTGTTGAACTGGAGAAAACATTATCACCCCCCACCCCACTCCACAAGGAAAGGAGTGCCAGTGGCGAGTGCCTGTGTGTGTGTATAATATATACATAGGCACACAGATGCAGATCTAGACAGGTAGCTATAGATACATAATCTCTCAAAAAAGGCAGTAACAAAAATAACAAACTATGCTTGCATTGTGGCAGCAGAATAAGACAGTGTGTCAAAGTGATGGGGAAAATGGTTACAACTTATCCAGATTTAAATGACTATGATACTAGCTTAACTTTTACCACCTTGCTTGTAACCCCCAACAGACAGCCTTCTTGTAAGGGGGAGGACCCCCCAACAGATGCCTTGAAGAGGGAGGACTCCCCTCACAGATGCTCTGGAGAGGACTCCCCTCATAGATGCCTTGTGTTCGAATCAGTCTGCACTATTCAGAACAACACCAGCTCTGCTGGTGGAGATTGTGGGTTCGCAGGGACATCTAAGCTTTCATTAAACTGGAAAGCAATCAAGTCTTTATGTCTACAAATTATACATTTAATAGTTCCACAAATTTGGCAGTTTGTGATGACATCTAGGATGTTTTCACCAAATCGTAGACGTAAATATGGAAGTCATCATCAAACTTGATGAAATAGACAGAGGGTTTGGCCTCTACTTGGTGGATGACCATGCCAGTCCTTTTCGAGCCATCTTCTTTGGCATATTCCACTTGCTTGCCTACCAGGCTGTCCACAACTTCTCCTGGCTCCCTTTCTGCTGGAGGCGAATCATCTATATTTAAAAGAAAAAAAAATTAAGTCAATATTTAGATATATCACTACCACATTTAGCAACAAATATAAAGACTTAAGATATCCTGAGTTCATCACGATCTCGTCAACACTTTCTTAAAGGGCCACTCTGTAAATATTTCAGGCACATGGTCAATGTCGCAATTACAGCTATGAGAATGCACCAAAATGGCCAAGGCAGTCTAGAAACTAATAGTTGAGATGTACTTTAGCAAAACACCACTCACGTGGTTTACTGAACCTCATCCAGACAGATATATGAATGATTTTAAAATTATAACCCAAACTCCTTGGGATCAAATTAAATTATAACTGCAATTTTCTAAAATTAGGTTTAAATGGCTTTGAAATAGACTTTCCTGCAGGGCTTCCTGAGAACATGCTGCTCACTTAAAATGTTGAGGCTTCACTGGGGTTCACCTGTGAGTCTGAAAGCTCCTTCTCCTCAACTTCAATGCATTCCAACCGTCTTCCACCCAGTTTTAGAATAATAGAAATAAATTCTCCACACTTTACAAGCAAGCACTAGGTGAACTCCACCCAGACCAGGAAAACAGAACAACAGATTCCTGAGGACGGCCCAGGTACCTAGACCATCCATCCACAAGAGCCTCAGGTTGCAGTTACCTCTGGGAAAACACAGAATGACAACAAGCCACCACTAACCAAAACAAAACAAAGTGGGGCGGGGACACAAAGCAGTCACTAGACATTTTAAAGCACTCAGAGGTTCAGAGAGAGTCAAGCAGATGGGCTTCAGGCTGGCCAGATCGCAGGTATGCAGTCTCTGTGACCTCGGCATGACTGAGGTACAGAAGTCTACTAGCACAGCTTCCTAGTGTGGTGCATGTAGCATGTCTACATTAACATCTTCCCTCCAACTACAGCAAGCCGCTAACTCAATGACCATCTGAGACCCACCACAGCGATTCTGGTACAAACACACAATATGAACTGAACCCCTGCACACGATCAGTTCTTTTTTAAAGCAGAGAGTGAAAAAAGAAGTACCTTCTCCTCAAAACTTCCTTTCCCACGGATGGCACTGCCCTATTATCACCGCACACTTCCACAGAAACTTCCGAGTTTACCAAGGAATTCCAAATGCATGATGCCAGCTGATTTGACAGGAGCTCCGAGTGTCTAAACTTCTACTGAACTTTACTTAGCCAGTAAAGGGACCGGATTCAAACCACAGGGACAGGGCTGCTTCAGAGTTTACCAGAACGTCAGCACTATTCTAACAGGAGATAAACCTCCACACAACTGACAAGAAAAGAAGAAGCTTGGAAAGGCATGAGAAGATCAAGAAGTGGCTGGAAAAGTTGCAGCGTTATGTGTAAAGGACTTACACGTCTATTCTTAGCTCAACACCACTTGCTTTGATGGATCTTCCTCTACAGTTGGAGAATGCTTTTAAAGAACACTCTTCAGAACATAAATCCTAGAGTATACAAATAATTTTCTTTGTAAAAATGATCAAACTTTAATAAAAAATTAAGTAGTCATTCCAGACCAGATAAGTGTATCAGTAAGTTCCTTTACTGACTTCTTCATTAAAAAAAAAAAAAAAAAAAAAAAAACTTTTAAAAAAGGTTTTTAAAAAGAAATTGAAACGACCATCATACCACTAACAGTGTTTGCTAACCACAATGTCTCAGGCCACGCACGGGTCCATGTGTCTGAGGAAACAGTCCTTTCAGAAGAGGTTCAGCTTGATGTAGATGGAGGTTTATGCCTACAATTCTAGCTCTCGGGAGGCTGGAATAGAGAATCTTGAGTTTGAGGTCTTGGTTAAATAGCAAGACACTGTTTCGAAACAAAACAAAAATTATTAAATAAACAGGATTATCCAAAAATCACATTAAGAAAACAATTCCACTTATAGTAGCTTAAAAATTCTTAGTGGCAAAAGAAAGGAAATGTTTAGACTCTGAAAATTATAAAACTTGGTTGAAAGCCATCACAGAGCTCAAAGTTTTAAAAAGCATCCTCACTCGCAGACTGGAAGACTTGCTACTATTTACGAACATGAGAGGGCAGTATATTCTGCAGACAGACAACACCGATGCCATCAGCACCCCAACAGAATTCTTTATGAAAATTAGCAAACTGATTTTAAAATTCATATGCAACTGCAAGATACCCAGAACAGCCAGAACAGTCCTAGGAAGCAGTAGGAGAGATCTCATACTTCTCATGTCAATACTTACTACAAAGCAATGCAATGAAGACAGTATGGGAGCTGCAAGGACAGACATAGAAACGGGAGAACAGAACTGGGGTCCAAACACATTCACGTATCCACAGCCAAATGATTTTCAACAAGGTGCCAAAACCATTCTATGGAGGAAAGAACAGTCTTTTCAACAAGCAGTGCTAAGTCCAAGGGGAGCTACATGAAAAAGAATGAGTTGAACTCTTATATCCTCACTTCACACTATACCACATTTTAATAATAGTAATAATAATCCAATTACAAAATTTGCAATGCTTAAGACACCAAAAGCACAAGTAACAAAAGAAACAGATGAACTGGGCCTGAAAGTTAAAAACTTGGGTATCAAAGATCAATCAAAGAAGGGAAAAGAGAGATGAAATGGCAATGCATACCTGTAATCCTAGCACTCCAGGGGCTAATGTAGGAAGATGGAGAGTTTGAGGCCTGTCTGGACTATATGGCAAAGTGCAGGCCAGCCTAAGCGACACAGCAAGACTCTGTCACAACTCTGGGGGACATTACCAAGTGAAAAGAGAGCCCACAGAAGAACATAGTAAATCTGATTCCTAATAAAAGACTAGTATCTAGAATGCTGACTCTAAACAATCATGTCACCAGAGATACACAAATGTACAGTAAGCACACAAAGATCCCTGTGACATCAGTAGTCACCAGGGAAACAAAGCAAACCACCCAGGAGACTACTTCATCCTCACTAGAGGAACTATTAGGATGAATTTTAAAGACAAGAGAATGCTGGTGAGAACACGAGGAGAGCAGATCCTCACCCACCTCCACAGTGGAAGGCAATGTGAAGAGGCGCAATAGAACAATGAAACCTGGAGTTGCCACTAAGACCCAGCAATTCCACTTCAAAATCCCACAGAGAATCTCAGATACAAATGCTTATAAAGCACCAATATCCATAGAAACCAAAACATAGTAACAACCCAAATATGAATCAGCAGCTAAACAAATGAAATAGGGTATACTCCAAACAATAATTTATACTTGAATACTATTTATAAAGGATGAAATCCTAAAGCATGGTCCAACATGAGGAAACCCTGAAATCATGTGAAACAAAAAAACTAAGTCACAAAAGGTCCCATAAAATCCATTCCCGTGGAGTCCAAAATAGGAAAATGTATCCAGAAAGTCAATGTACCCACAGCTGCTTAGGGCTGTGGGTAAAGGATAGGGAGATGAGAAATAAAAAAGCTGGGCACAGTGGAAGCAGGGCGATCAGGAATTCAAGGTCATCTTCAACTAAGCGGAAAAATCAAGATGTACCTCTCAAAAAGTGGGGTGTGGTGAAGGGCGGGTGAGTAGCGTGGCCTTTCTGATGAACAGTATTCTGAAGCTAACTACTTCAATGAGCACACATATCTGTGATTACACTGAAAAGCACTGCATTGACTTCAGGGCACAAAAATGACAGCAAAACGAAAACTGCTCTGTTTAAAGCAAAACCTGCCTGAGCACAGGGATGCATTCCTGTTAATCCCAGCATTCTGGAGCCCGAGACAGGAGGGCTGAGTTCAAGGCCAGTTTGAGTTATAAAGTAAGTTCTGGGTTAACTTCTGCTACATGAGACCTTCTCAAAGAACAAAAACCAAGCTTCCTAAAACCAGGTCACCCCACATTAGCTCCACCATTCTCACTTTGTCTGTGATCTAGCTGCTATGGAAAGTTCCCTCCTCGGCTCAGTTCTGTTTTATTGTGTGCTAGGAATTCAACTCAGAGCCTCATTCATGCTTGGCAAGCCCCAAATGTAGCACTGAGTTGTATCTCAAGCCTCCAATTAAGTTTTCTGAAACTACTATTCTCTGAAGTCTAATATTCAGATTAAATTATCACTGTAGATGACCAGCTGCAAAATAAATCAGGAAAAAGTAGGAAAAACCAGACTGACAATGAGAAAACAGCTGCTATAAACAATGGAATGGATTTACCTTATTCGCTACATGGTCACATACTTTCCACTAAAAAAATTCCATTGTAATATTTCTAAAAATTTAAAATAACCTTTCCAAATGACCTAACATTTTTAACATCTAAAATTCACAAGGAAAAGTTTGTACACACAAAAAACCCGACTACTCCAAAACACCTGCAAACCTCTTACTAAATACTTTAGCTAAAATATTAATTCCTTTCAAATCACCAAACCCAAAAGTTGCTGATGTGGCCAACTTACTGGAATCAGGCATGATGCGGAGGTCGCCTTCTTTGTAATCATCTAGGAGCTGGTACATGTACAAGACAGGGTCTTTCTCATAGGTGATGTAAAACCATGTGTTCATGACAGGTGCCCGTGCCAAGACCATCCCCCTCCACTCATCTTTAGAGCCATCCTCTGTCTCAAACATGTGCTCCACTGCTTTGCCAATCATTGTGTCCGCTAAGTGTGCGTCGCTGATCCGAGATGTGGCTGGAATTAAAAGAGCAGAACACTTGAGCAAGTGTTTACTAAGAGACAAGCTTTCCCCATGCAGTACATTAGTGAACATGGCCAAGAGAGCTAAGCAACTACCAAACGAAAAGGCAGGGCTGGCACAAATGTGGACTAAACAGGAAGAAATCTGGCCCAAAAAAACTGCTTTGTTCTTATTTTTAGATTCAGTTCCTCAGTATTACACCTAAACCACAGGTCTTAAGTGGTTTTGTTACTGCTTATTTAGCAGTTACCTGAAGCTATGAGTTAGTATCCGATTCACAGATAGAAAGAGCAGTTCCCACACAGCACATGGTGCTGACCCTTTCTTAGTAACATTTGATGAAGTCCTCTGAACTCTCCCTGAGTCCACCCGCCCTCACATAAATAACATAAAGAAAGTAATAACATTTTGTTATTGTCTTAAAAGAAGCTGGAAGTTCGCTTATCACTTTATTTTCATGTTCTGATAATAGTTATTTACTCTTATGCCTACAATCTAATCTCCATAGTAACCAGAGTGAACACTGCACTATCTAGAGGAAACTGTCATTTACCATTTAAAATTTTCTCACCTTGTCGCCATCCTTCGGCCCCTAAGTCCATCCTCTCTTTGAAGCATACCCCATCTACCCAAACTTTCTTCCTTCTTCAGGGGACAGGCTATTTCCACAAGGTCTCTAGAGCTCAACAGGACAACCAGGGGCAAATGGCACCACCAGCCTCATCATGTGTTGTTCTGTTCTTAGTTAACAGTCCTCATTACCTAAAGCTGTCTTACTTTATGGATTTGCTGCCATGGTAGGTATCTGGACAGTCCGATGAAGCAGAAGCTCGCTCCCTGTTTCTAGCACTTAGCAGTTTCAGACTGCCTGTGTGGTATCATGAGATAGCCTGTGTGTGTGTGTGTGTGTGTGTGTGTGTGTGTGTGTGTGTGTGTCTGTGTGTGTAAAAAACTGCCAGGCTTTCTGTTTCTGTGTATTGTTTTTAATACTAGACAGGTTATAAGGGGTCCTATTGACATTAAGGTCTCGCCAGTCCTCACAGTCTAGACAACTGTCTTTCAAAATAATCAGATCTCCTTTCTAGCCACTTATTCAGCTTCTCTATTAAAATCAAAAGGAAAAGAAATTCAGATTTTCTAGCTAGGCAAGTATACTGCTACTCAATTTAATTAGGACACACACACAACCTGTTCATGGTGTTACATATGTAACAGTAAACAGAAACAGCACAAAATCCACCCCCCCCGACACTTAAAACATACAGGAGCACATACACATCAATGGCTTCTTCAAGCCAGCAATCAATAAAAACTATTAAGAGTAAAAAAAAAAAAGTCACATTTTTGCAAACCTTAATAGCTAGTTAAAATGTCTTTTAAGATTTTTTTTTCTTTGTGTATAGATGAACACAAGTATGTTTTTGGGTATATGCAGAGGCCAGAGAAGGATGTTGGATCCCTTGGAACTGTTGTGACAGGCATTTGCTGGATGTCTGTCCTCTTCAGTGGGTATGGTCCTCCTAAGTCTCAAAAAGCATTCTTAAGTTACTAAGCCATCTCTCTAGTTCCCTTAATGTGTAGTTTTTAAAAAACGACTTTATTCAAACTATTGTTTCCAGTTACGTTGAGATCCAGCCTCACAATGATATGAGTTTCCCCCCAGATAATTCTAGATACTCACCTAATACTACAAAGTATGCAAGGAGTAACTCCCTAATGGTCAGCAGCAACAGTCTGAACCAATTACCATTAAACTCTTCAAACTGTTTAAACTGTTACACTACAACTCAACAACAACAACCACACAAAATTCTTCTGATTAAAAAAATGAAACTTGAAGGAACATTTCTCCAAAGATGATATACAAATAGCAACAAGCATGCAGGGACACACAGCCTTAACTGTTATCCTAACACCTGCAGATGGTTACTATCGAAACAGAGATCACTAGTAATGGTGGCAGAGCTGGAGAGCTGAAGCCTCAACAACACAGGGAACACTGGCAATTCCATCAAGAAAACATGAATTATAAGACCCTGTAATCAGGCAAAACCACTTCTGGGGGAAATCACCCAAAAGAATAAGAAGGTTTCAGAGAAGTCACAGATAGCCACATCCACAGCAGCTTCCAACATGAAAAGGGTCATGGATAAACAAAATGGGGTCCACAGGTTTATACCAGAGCATGACTGCCAGGATTCAAAGTGAAAGCACTCCTGCCACATGCTACTCTGTGGACGGATGAACACTACTAGTACATGCCACTAGATGAAATAAGTCACAGAAAAACAAAACAAAACATCCAGAGTAGTCAAATCCCTAAAGACAAGAATGGAGAGCACATGTACAAAATGATGCAGACAATTCTGCATTTTTCTTTATCAAACTCGGTTCATGTGTGTGTGTGTCTATGTGTATATGCATGATGAGTTATGAAGACTTTTCCTACAGAAGAAGGAACTCCACACTGCAACTGTGAATAACTGAGGGGAAGGGGAACAAATTCTTATCTTAATGTTGGGGAAATAATAGGGTTAGGGACCTTAAGGATCCACAGACCTTGCCTTGGGAACCACTGACACCGTCACATGGTCTTCAGGCTCTTCAGCTGGCTTTTTCGCCATCTCTAGTATCACTATAATTAAAATTCAATGTACACACTGAAGTGGGCTAGAAGACTGTTTCCTCCTACACAGAACACAAAAAGCAAGTGACTTTCTAGATTCTATTCTCATGGTAAGCACTAAAGTTAAGAGCTCATGTCTAGTCAAGTATGGTTGTTCACACCTATAATCCTAGCCCTCCAGAGTCTGAGGCAGTGGACTGCTTACTATCTGTATCGGACACAGTATCTTGCTGATCTGAACCACCATTTGGTCTCCTCTCTTCAAAGTGCTTTAATTTACAACTATAATCCACGTCCTCTGACAAACGAGACAACCCAAATCTATAAAGAATACACACCACCCTTGATGACACACAGCCAGGGTGCTCACAAGATTTGCTCCTGTCCTATGAATATTCACGAGAGAAGCTTTGCCCTAGAAAGCAGATAGACTGAAATCCTGGGTCAGAAGATGCCTACCACCACGTAACACAACCAAAGCATGCAGTTAGTTTTCCAAGGAGCCAGTAAGACATTTAACATTCACATTTCCGGGAGGAAGTCTGACCTCAGTTACACTAGGAGAAGTTGACAGCCAGGTGTGTGGCACACGCCCACCATCCCAGCTAGTCAGTCAGGATGCGGAGACAAGAGGACCTACCATTTGAGCTCATGCATTGGAGACCATGGGGCAAGGCTCAAGTGAGCTAGTAGTTCAGCCCTAGAAAGTGTTATAGCCTTAGATCCTGTCTCAAAAAAATGCTGAAAAAAGAGGATTAAAATGTAAAACTCTGTGAAAATGGAACTTCACAGAGAATGAGAAGACTTTTCATAACTGTGGGGCCTAATTTTCAAATGGCACAAAGACTTAAAGGCAACTTCGAAAGAATATACATCATTTTAAGAAGGAGCAGCAAAACATTTTGAAACATACACTGAAGTAACATTAACTTGTGAATGTCCTACTTAAAACTGCCATCAATAATCATTACCTTTAACTTAAACTTTGTGCCTTAAGGGACATTTAAAAGGTAACCCTGAGACCACAGGACAGAACAAGTTTTCCACTTGCAAAGCTTACTGAAGAATGGACTCTCATCCTGCCAAGGACATTTAGTGTTTGCAATAGACAACAAGCCAAAATGACCTATTTCCTGAGCTGTCAAGTCAACATGCCATGTCAGTGAGCCAATGACCATCACAGACAACACGAGCAACTGGAAAACCAGAAATCTCTAGGTCAAAGATCCATCTTTATATCCTTCATAAGGCCCTTAACTGTGGTTTCAAACCATCTTCTCCGGGTCAGTCTCTGTGTTTATAAGTGGTAAATGTTTATTAGAGGTGCTCGAGGTCTGATAGAAGTAATAAACACTAATAATGACAATCAAAAAGCATTCAATTGCCACTTTTTAAAATAATAAGGTTTTTAAAAGAGTAACTTTAAAAACTTACCAACTCTATCAGGGAGGACTTCAAGTGCAGAAACTCTTTCATCTTTATTAAGTTCTAGTCCATAAACACAGTCAAATCCATCATACTTTATAAGATACAGGGAAGGATTCACGGGCACCTGGTCCAGGACAGTCCCCTTCCACTGGGTGACAGGGCCGTTGCCCTCTCTCCACCCATGCTGAATCCTGCAGCCTACGATGTTCCGCCGGGGCTGGGACACAGGTTTGCTTGGTCCCACACTGGTCCGATGTTTTCTGTATTCACACATACAATGTATTATTCTCACAAATATGCATATCTGGACCCAATACAGTCACTAGCTTGCATGTTCATCATTACACATGATCCTAAGGCATGGACAAACTCCTCCTGGTGAGCCAGGATGACTGCAAGTTTCAGGCCAGTCTGGACTGCAGAGCCAAATGTGCTTCAAAGACAAAGAGCTAAAGAGATGCCTCAGTAGGTAAGAGCATCGGCTAATCTTGCAGATGACCCAAGTTTGCTTTCCAGCCATCTATATGGTGAATGTCCTCTTCTGGCCTTCTCAGGAATCAGGCACACATGGAGTGCACAAACATACCTGATGGAGGCACTCCCAAACACAAAATTGAAACAAAACCAAAAAAAAAAAAAAAAAAACCACGACTTAACATTTTATTCCTCTTTATGCCCTGGTAACCCTGAAATAAACTAACCAACACACAGTTGGACTACAGAGTTCGCTCAGAAGCACAATTTCCTCACATACTAGAATAACTCACAAGCACCTTTTAACAGTTTATGACAAATAATAATGTAATATTAGAAATACTGCAGCAACATCAAACTAGTGATTTAAATATTTACACGAAATGCTAATACTTTGGTTGTTTGTGTGTGTACACACATGCACATATAAGAATATGTGTATCCATGTTGAGGCTAGAAGTTGCTATCAAGTGTCTTCCTCTGTTGCTTTCCACATTATTTTCCAAAACAGTCTCTCAGTGAATCTAGAACTTGCCATTTAGGCTAGACTGGCTTATCAATGAGTTCCCAGGATCCATCTATCTTAGCCCTGCCCCCAAACTATGGGGATTACAGACACATACCCCATCTGAGGACCCAAGCTTAACTCCTCATGCTTACTCAGAAAGCACTTTACACACTCAGTCATCTTCCCAATGCCCATCCTGACTCTTGATATGGGGAGTGGGAGGGGTAATTAAACTCTGAAATACAAAGACAAAGGATAAGACTTGGCTTGGATGTAACTTGGGCCAAAACAACTTGACAGATGTTGCTGTGTGCCAAGAGCAAACAGGGCTGAAGAGGCTCACATGGCATTTCATAATTTCTTAAAAAAAAAAAATTACTGTCATTACAATAGCTAAAGCTCTAATTTTATATATATATAAAATAGAAAGACATTTATTGTTTACATGCACTTAGCCCTGTCAGAGGTCCTGGAAACAGTGGATCTGTTGCAAACATGAAGAAGGACATTTGAGGCAATTAAGCTCTGAGCTGAGAGGAAATGAAGAGCAGAGCCAAAGTGGACCGGGAAAGGGAGTGAAGCCACGTGTAGAACCTCTAAACCAGACACTCCCACACTCTCCTCACTGGTCTTTTGCCCTCAGAACCTTCTGAGAAAGCAGCACACCTTCCTCCAAGGGAGGGAGAGCCATATCCCCAGGCCATTATGAGTACAAAAGCCTAACTAAGCAGGGAGTAACTAAAGCCAGGTAAGAAAGTCCAGAGACAGGAACACAGCAGACACAGGTGGCTAAAGGGAATCTTGTTTTAAATAGGATGCCCTAGCAGAGCTGAGGAAGCACAGGAACTTCTGAGGTCACCTCCTCTCCAGTCCTGGGATCCTGATGTACAATATACAAAAGTAGCTTAAAGAAGAAAGAAACAAAACATTCTTGGTTGAGTTTTGATAGGGAGTAGAGGTTAGCCAGGAAAATAGATCCACGCAGTAGATAAAGCTGTTACCCGCACTAACCAAGTAACAGAAGCCAGGTAAGAGAAGCTGTTCAGGTGATTATGCCAAGAGGTGCCCAGATTAGGTGCCTGTTTCCGGGTGTTGTCTGAGAATGTTCTGGAAAGAGATCAGTATTTGAACTGCTGGGCTGAGGAAAAAGGATGTGTCCTCAGCAGTGCAAACGGGTGTCCCTCAATCTGCTGAAGGCCTGCACACAACAAAAAAACAGGAGGAGCATGGTTTTCTTCTGCTCCTGGACTAGATCTTCCACCAGTGGCTCCTGGTTCTCCGATTCTGCATAAGAACTGTACCATCAGCTCCATAGGATCTCTAGCTCACGGACTGCAAGTGAAGGAACTTCCTTGGCTCAATATTACATGACTCAACTTTTCGTAATCTTTATATTCTTCTATCTCTTATTGGTTCTCTTGCTCCAGAGGATCCTGACAGAGGAACATGTATCACAGAATGGAAAAGTTGAGAATGAGACAATATGAAAACAGCTAGGCAAGGTAAGAAACAGACAACCTGAAGGTTTTGGTGGTGTAGACAAACACATAAGAATCTGGAAAAACAGCAATGTGGGAGCTTATACAGAAGCGAGCAGTGAAAGGCGGCAGGAGGCAGAGATTGAGGAATAAACACATGGCAGTGGGTAAGGACTTCAACAGTCCAGAGCCTACAGTCAAATGCCAAAGGACTGAAACTGTCCCAAGTTAAACAGCTCAAAAACTATACCCCTGGCAGTCAGAAAAAGAATGGCTCATGCTGAGACATGCCACATAGAACACATCCTTTGCACATTCAGGCAAAGACACCCAATCACGTGTACAGTAAAACAATGAAATCTGGACAACAGCATGTTATGCCAGAAGAATGAACTTGGGGCTCCTCTGGGAAAGAAACCAAGAGCCAGAAGGGAAAGCTGACTTCCAAGCAGAAAGACCACAAGTAGAAAATTGTAAGCATGTCCAAAGGCAGGGAACACTCTTCTCATCTCTATGCGTCCCTTAGATGTAGCACCAAAGGCTGACACACAGCTCAACTCAGGACTGACAGGGAGTAACAGACACAGTCACTGTAGAATACAGAGGAAGAGAGGAAACAGTGATCCTTGAACAATGAAGGGGTGCTTGAGGATGCACATGTCAACCACAGTTGACAATCCCCAAAGTTTCAGACACTGTAGCACCAGCCTTTAATCCTAGCACTCAGACCCTGAGACAGGAGAGTCAGGAGTTCTAGGATAGCCTAAACTACACAGTAAGACCCTGTCCCCCAAAAAACCCTTAGCCAGGAATGAAGACACCCCTCTGTAATCCTAGCATCCAGAAGGCCGAGACAGAGGAAGCCAAGTCTGAGGCTAGTCTGGAGTACACAGGGAGCTCCAGGCTATCCTGGGAAGTAGGCAAAGAAACTCCTTTCTAATAATACCAACATAAACAGCATATATGCACACAAGCATGTGCACACCACAATACATTTGTGGGGGTCAGATTTGGTTCTGTCCTTACACATTACATAGGTTTAGGGAATTGAACTCAGGCCACCAGGCTTGCTTTGCAAGCACTTGTTCCCTCTGAGCTACCTTATTAGTTCCCACATGATCACTTTTTATATTGCTGATTCAGGGAAGACAATTACTCCCTCAAGGATGAGCAGCAATGGAGGGTGGTGACCCTGGCAGAACTCATAGGAATTGAGCTCCCCCAGCAGCAAGAGGAAGTAGCTGAGAAGGCTGCAGCGGCACAGCAGCTGGCGCTGATGGGATTACGGTGTGCTGCTGCACTTTGTGCTTACATGTATCTGAAAATAGTAATCTTTAAAGTCCTTTTGTGGCCGGGCGGAGGTGGCGCACGCCTTTAATCCCAGCACTCGGGAGGCAGAGGCAGGTGGATATCCATGAGTTCGAGACCAGCCTGGTCTACAAGAGCTAGTTCTGTCAGTCCAAGTAAATCATTAAATAAAACAGGAAGTCAGTATCTAAAGGTAAGTATGCCTTTTCCACCTTATTCTATTTCATTCCAAATGTTTATTCTAATGCAAACCATAGTTGGGCACCATTTTGTTTTATTTTTGATTTATTTTATGTGCACATGTGTGGGTGTATATATGCCATGGTTTGTGTGTAGAGACCAGGGGACAGCTGTCAGGAATTAGTTCTCTCTTTCCACCATGTGAATACTGGGGACAGAACTCAAATCATCAGGTTTAGCAACAAGTGTCTCTTTTGGCTATGCCATCTCACCAGCCCTTTTCATTTTTTAAAGGCAGGGGGTCACTCAATAGCCCAGGCTGGCCTTGAACTCACAGTGATTCTCATGCTTCAGAGACCTGAGTGCTAGGAGCACAGGTGCACAGCACAACGCTGTGGGCGTCTGAATGAAAATGGCCCCATAAACTCGTATGTTTGATTGAATGTCTGGTTCCCAGTGGATTACTTAGGAAGGATTAGGAGGCGTGGCCTGGTTGGAGGAGAGGTGTTACTGAGGGTGAGCTTTAACTTTCAAAAGCCCATGTCTCACTCTTTCTGTTTTAGGTATGTAGATAAGATGCAAGCTCTCAGCTACTACTGGTGCACCTGCCTGCAACTGCTCTAGCTTAACCCGCCACAACACTCCCCACTATGATAACCACGACTAACTTCTGAAACTGCAAGTAAATTCTCAAATAAATGCTTCCGTACAATAACTAAGACATATGCTTGGTTCAGGGTACCATTTTTTATCTGTTTACAGAGAGAATCCTCCTGGACCAGTAAGGCACAACATACCAAAGCCTCACCAAGGAGAATAGCAATACCTCAGGGAGTGTGTGTCTAGGGCTTTACTGAAAGAAAATGTTCAGCAGTTCATCTTACTGACCAAGTAATTAAGGTCTATCCCTACATTGAAATAACTATACAACTATTAAAATTATAGGAAAAGAGACCCGGGATGGAGCTCATTGGTGGAATGCTTACCAAACATACACAAGCCACAGGTTTAATCATCAACTTCATGAAAGAAATCTATGCAAAAATTAAAAGATATTTTCCCCATTTGCTTGAAACATTTTTTTTTAATTTAAAGATGTTTTAAAAACACAAACGTAAGCCAGATTTTGCTGCTAACTCCAGGGTCTTTCTAAGGAGGGTAGAGATGTATTCAGGTTGCTTGCAGGCCTTGTTTGAGGGTCACTGCCCTGTTCAAGCAATTCTCTACATCTCTGTGCTTTGCCTACTATATAATGAACCCCAGACAAAGAAGAAACAGAAGGGATCCAAGAGAATGTAACGTCCTGTCCCAAGAACTAAGCACGATTTAGTCATCAGATTTGTTCAAAAGCAAACATGGAAAAAAGAGGCTATCAAGATTTGAGACGGCTGAGGGGTGATGGGATGGAGAGGGCTGGAAGAAGAAAAGGAAAGGGGGGAAGTGATGTAACTATATTTTAATTATAACAACATTGCATAAAATCATCAAGTAATTAATAAAAATATTGTTTCAAAAACAGAAAGACAGCTGGGGGAGGGGTGCACACCTTTTAACCCCAGCACTTGGGAAGCAGAGGCAGATGGATCTCTGAGTTTGAGGCCAGTCTGGTCTACAGAGTGAGTTCCAAGATGGCCAGGGCTGTTACACAAACAAACAAACAAAACAAAAAGAGTCAGAAAAAAAAGGGAAAGACAAAAGAACTCAAAGTTTGGAGTGTAGGGAAGTGAGGGTGGAGAAGATGGATCTCTGGGAGAGGTGAATATGATCACAATACATTTATGAAATTCTCAAAGAATAAAAATAATTTAAAAGTAAACACTGAAATAACAAGTTAACACTGAGATCTTCTCAGCTCTACAACTGTTCTAGAATCTAGTGAAATTAAAATGCTTGGCTGAGAGACGACCTGGTGGGTAAGGAGCCTCCTGAACTAGCAGGGGGAAACGTGCCAACACTCACATCCCTGGAGCAAGCTGGCTAGACTAACTGAACTGGCAAGCTCTGGGTTCAAGTGAAGAACTCTGTCGCAATATATAACAGAAAACACCTGCATCTACATGCACACACATGCCCCTCCCAAAGCATGTGACTACACACACACAATGCTGAAGGACTGATGCAAGAATATTTGCTCTTATGATGAAAGAAAACTCGTTTCTCTCAATATTGGAAACAAGTGACAGACAACAGGAAAGCTCTCAAAGGAGAAACTTTTGGGGAGAGAGTATCTTTCAAGTGAGACAATGTAATACATAAAGGGGCAGGAAATAATGGAACAAGAAGGAATAAATGGGTTAGGGATAAGAGGGCAAGGTAGAGAAAGGAATGTGAGAAGGGATGATGAACATTAAAGGCCTTTAAAAACCCTTTATCTTACATGTCTGTGTATGTGCATGAACCCTCGGGGATCAGAGAAGGTAGTCAGACTCCCCAGGAACTGCAATTAGAAACATTGGTCCTAATCCATGTGGCTGCTGGGAGCTAAACCCCATTTTCTAGCAAGAGCATTTAGTGCTCTTAATTGCTGAGCCATCTTTCCAGCTCCAAAACCAACTAAGAAAAATAACCCAGCAGGTGGAAGACATATACAGTGGAAGCTTTATAAGACCAAAGATATTAGAGAGTGGAAAGATCTTCCGTGCTCACAAACTGACAAAAATCACACTGTGAGAACAAAAGCTGCCTACAGGCTCTGTGCATCCCCACCAAACCCCAGTGACATTCCTTACAGAATTAGAAAAAGCAATCCCCAAACTGATATGGAAGCAACAAAGATCCCAAATACCAGAGCAATACCACCTAAGCAAAATAGCAAAAGGTCCCCAGACCACACTCTTTCATATGTGATCCCCAGATTTTAAGTTTTCCATCTCTGAGGGAGTACAGCTAATACTAGAAAGCAGACAGTGAGAGGAGAAAAAAAAAAGATTTTAAGAGTAGATTGGGGACAAGAAAAAAAATATGGCATAAAAGCTGAAGGAGGGGGTCCGAGGGAAACATGGTAGGGGGAGACAAGAATCAAACAAAATGAAGTATATACAAAAAGCCCAAAATAAAATCCATTACTAACTCTAAAAAGAAAATAAAAAAGGTAGCCAATATTTAATATACCATGTATATACAATAAGCCTTATATACAATAAGTTCCATTAGTCAGTCTGTCATATACTGAACTTGGCTGCATGGATGAATTACTGGTGATTCTTTCCAGTCTAGTTGGTACTGTTATGCCAAAGCAATTTTTTCTTTGGATTCTACAAAATTTAGAAGAAAATAGTTAAATAAAAATCGTGGTCTTTTTGCAAGATAAAATTAGAAACTTGTTTCTCTGGCGGCTGTTGTTTTATGTAATTTCTAGGTGTAAAATAACAGCACAATAACAAGATGAAATAGAACAGTTATCTTCATGAAAGTCACCGTCAGTTCACCTACACACTGAGGAACACCACTGTACATGGAGTTAACTCAAGGTGACAGAATGGTTACGTGTTGTGACAGATTGAAGACCATTAACATTGTGGTCCTCCTGGATACCTTGGATACCTCGTGGTTACCTGCCCAACCTTAGTATTTATGACACAAATAACCCATTTTCAAGATGAGGAAGAAAGCAAGAAGCTCAATGAATACAATGTGGTAGTTAACCCACTTCTAGACCTAGCTCAATTATTGATTAGTTGTCAATCTTCAGACAGGTTTCTTAATCTCTTTGGGCATCAGTTTTCACATCTGTAACAAGAGCTCATGACTCCAGCTTGAGCCATACCATGAAAATGACATGAGATCACACCAGAGATCAACAAGGAGGGGTAGTGACACTCTCCATTAATGACTGGTATTTTTATCTTACTTACAATTTGCTCCTTGAGTATGGATATTCCTATAGGTGATATATATGCCTGAGCATGTGCATGCACGTGTGTATGGAGGTTAGAAGCTGACACCTGGTGTCTTCCTCTGTTTTGAGACAAGATCTCTCATTGAACCTCGAACTCAGAAGCTTCCACGGAACCACCTGTCTCAGCACTCCCACCACCTCCCCAGCACTAGGCTTACAGATGTGCACTGCTGCAGCTGACTTTATACAAGGGTGCTGAAGTTAAACTAGGGTCCTTCCTACGCTTGCTTGCAAGGCAAACTTTATAAGCAAATTGGTGGATTGGGTGTGGTAGTGCATGCCTTTAATCCCAGCACTTGGGAGGCAGAGGCAGAAGGATCTCTGTGATTTAGGCCAGCCTGTTCTACATAAGTTCCAGGTTAGCCAGGGATTCATACTAGAGGGACTTTGTATGGGGGGGGGGTTTAAACATATTAGTAAAATACATGACACCCCTTTTTAAAGACAGTACCTTGAAATGGAGATCTATCCCCCATTCAAATGGAGGAGGGAGAGTTAACATAATATATAAGAATAAAAACAAGCCACTGTAACTAAGTTCATTCAGATGCTTTCCCAACTGTATTTTCACTCAAGACAACTTTAACAGCATCCCAAACAACTTCATGGAACAAATTCCAGAAAGGTTTGTTTGATGTTAGCCTCTCAAACCCAGCAGGTATCCAGCCCACAACTACTACACAGATGATTTCCACTAAAAACAAAATGAAGAACACAGCTACGGCAATTGCCTAGCCTGTTAAGGCCTTGGATCAGGTCCCCAACAGGGACAATGATCAAAATACACACATGCCATTTCCTCTGTGGTGGAGATAACTCCTGAATTCTCCTGGCATGGCCTAGGGACACGTGTGTGTGTACTGACTGTAGCTCTCCTTATTTTACCTCAGCACCTAACTGTAAGGGTCGCCCTGAGTCTCCCCATACTGTGGAGAAGGAACAACAGGACAGCCACTGTTGAGGATGGAGGGGTGAGAGCTGAGGAGGCACACTTACCTAACTTCCAAATTTTTGTTTTCTAGGTCATTTCCTAAGGTGACCATTATATTTACATTATGCACTCATCTGAATGAGAGACAAGTCTGATTCAATCATCAACCATTACTGAGGGAACTCTTGTTTACCAGTCCTCCCATTACCAAAAGACCTCCTATTCTTTTCAGCTCCACTGAGGCAATGAAGACTCAAATATCCACTGTGAATCACTTGGGAACAACTGCTGCAGGCTGCTTATGCAATGGGAGGTGGAGGAGGGCCTTCATCCTTCATCGGTAACTTAGAGTGGCATATCTGTGACATAGGCGTATAGTCACCACTGCACGGCAACTACAGAACTAGAACACACTTGTCACTTTAAACACATGACTACTGCTGGGCCTAAGGACATATGCTTGCACATATGTAACCACAGCAGTTTGGAGGCTAAGTCAGGAAAATTACAAGTTTTAGGCCAGCTCAGACCATACAGTGAAAAGAAAAAAATAGTAAAAAGATGTTTAATTCTATTTTAAATGAGTATGCTTTCTATAAAGTACAAAGAGGAACATGGTAGCTGGCTAGGTGGATCCTATCTCTGCTCAGCTCCTTGGCTAACAGCTATCAAGACCCGTAGAGGTCTTAACATGTGCGTATCTGTGTGTGTCGCCCCCCCCACCCCGTCCACCCAGCATGTACACACAGTTATTTCCTGCCATGCAGTTGGCTTGCATTAAGATAGAGGACAGCCATGACTCAAAGGCTTTTAACAGCTGAAGTGCATAGCTGACACACTTCATTCAAACCAAAGAGAAGAAATGGACAGGGTGAACATACACAATTACAAGGCATTAAGAGGAGGTGAGCTAAGAGGCAGTCCTGGTGCTAGTGATCCAAAAACATGTGTGAGCATTGCTTACTTGTGAGACGTCCTCTTCTTCATCATGTTTGCAGATACTCCAGCATGGCCTACAAGAGAGGCAAGTGACAGTCAGCAAAAAGTGGATTAAAAACAAAAGCCTACTTCATAAATCCTAGAACAGGTCATTAACCACCAACATATGAGAGCCACAAGTTTATTTGACTTCTGAAAAGGAGACACTCTGAGTAGACAGAATGACAGTCCCAATGGTTCTCTGCTTCCATATCAGACATAAAAATAAAGCCAGTTACACATACAAAATCAGTAAGTGACACACCTGACCACAGGGAGAGCTACTTAGAAGAGAACTCCAAACCTCAGTGAGCTGGGGGTTAGCAAGGGTCCACACTCTGGCTAAACAGGAATCTGGATGTGAGTAAATTCTGAGAAATCACAAATCAATAAAGCTATTCAAATTCCATCTAGGCATTTCTTGGACTAATGAGGCAATCAGAAACAAAACAAAATAAAAAAAAAGATTCAAGAAATTAACAGCAGCCTACATAAACAGAATATCAAAAATCCATCCTCAACACTTGCTTGATAAACTTAATGCTCTTTAAAATGTAAAATGTCCAACTACTTCTCTTAAAACTTAAAAGACAAGAAAGGTCTAAGTATTTAACTCAAGACTGTCAGTTTGCTCTCCAATACACACACACACACACACACACACACACAGAGAGAGAGAGAGAGAGAGAGAGAGAGAGAGAGAAAGAGAGAGAAAGAGAGAGAGAGAGAGAGACCCAGCTTGGTGCCACATGCCAGCAAGGAGGTTATAATCAAAACAACATGTTTAGTTGTTTTTGTTTTACATTTTAAGGACATTAAAAGGTAAACACATCCAATTGATCCCTAGACTCAGGAAATATCAAGAAAACAACTGAAACCAGGATACAGTAAGTCACCCCCACTGGGGTGACTAGAAGGCTATGTAGATCAGTAAGGTCAGCCCACAGCGACACAAACCCCCCGAACTTACAAAAAGAAATAACTGAGAAATGAAACCAGCCCTGGAGATCCAGAGAGCAGCACCATAGACCTAGCACACGGGAAACCAGACTGCAATAAAGAGGAGCACGGGAAGCAATGGCAGGTGGAGCTGCGATGAAGCACATGTGTGCAGGCTGATGAACAAGCACAAGGCAGCTGCACACAGTACCCCTAAACTAACTTCTGAAAACCACTGGTGATATTTTCACAAGTGCAAAACAAACAAAAAGCACTTCTAAACGAACACATATGTACAGGGAAATTAAGATTTGCTGTAAAAAAAAAACTTAAACCAGACAACAGTGATTCAATCTTCAACCCACCTATTGAGAGCCAAAGTATCCTGTTCAGCAGCACCAAACAAGGACTGAGATAGATTTAAACTTCAGGACAAATAATGTCACCATGGAACACAAAAGACACTTCAAAAATGGTATGGTTAATTAATCAAAAAGCCACAATAACCTTAAATACACACAAGCCTAATTACAGAATACTGAAATCCATGAAAACAGGAAAAAATATCACATCTACATAATGTACACTTAGTTATATAAACTCTCTTCTCTTGCCAGTTGGTGTTAACAGGTGGGGAGAAAACCAGAAAGGACAAACACCTGAGCACCACAACAGACAGCTTGAAACCCGTGTCAAACGTATTTCCTCTGGACCGCAGAGCAACACTCACCCAAATACACTAGCCATATGCTGAGCTAGATGAGTCTAATAATATACTTAAACTATCCTGAAATCATACAGAATGTATTTGCTTACCAGGTCACAGTAAACTGCATAGAAACAAAACAGTCCTGACAGTTGAACGCGTGTTTTGAGCAGAATAAAGACACAGCACTGATCTTAGGGATCGCAAAGCGCAGCGCTTCCACTCATCGGATGCCTACGTCAGTGGGGCCAGATATGAAGAAGGCGTCAACACAAGGCAGAAGAATGTTTTCTGGGAGGCTTCTTCACTCTGTGCAAACTCCCTTCTCCCTTCCTTAAGTGAAGCCTCTACAGCTTTTCAACACTAACTAAAGGTACTAAAGCAGACACTGCAGCTCTCAGAGACTAAGATGGCATGTTGGGACCTGGTGCCAGGAGGGCCACCTGGACTCACTGAGGTAAGAACAAAAATAACAAGAAAAGGAAGTGTGTGAGAGCCACAAAGTCAGCCAGAAGTGGGAGCAAACATCCCTGGCATGTCCCTAGACACCTGTGACAAGGTGCAAAGAAAGGATTCCTCAAGGTATGCTAGAACTATATGTAATGTACCAAACATTCCCCCCCTCCCATCCCATAGTATCCCGCGCCTCTTAACCCATCCCCACCCCTCATGATCCTACTCTGGGCACACAGCATGCTGGCTTCTAGAAATGGGTACCTCAAATACCACACAGCCAGGCCACTGTCTCTCTGACCCTTCAAGAAAACCTTCACTGTAGCAGGCTTTCTTGGACCGCCAGTCCCCAAATTGTAACACGGAGACTTATTAACCTATGAGCTGCCCTGGGGCTCATTTACCTATCTAAGTACTTTCCATCCTGCTTTCTCCATGTCTGACCCTTTCCTCTCTGCCCAACAGCCCTGACCTAGTCAATCAGGTATCTCAGGCAGACAAGGAGAAACAGCAACACATCTTCACATAATCAAACAAATATAACATGAACAAAGGCAACACATAGTTGAACAATTATTCTGCAACACAAACAAATGTAGCAAGTCTTTATTTACTAAACAAATACTCTATTCCAGAACAGTTCATTGTACAGCATGTATGATGTCAATGTTGACTTTCTCACTGAGACCCTGCTTTTTCACTGGGTAAGAAAAGGTAAGTAAGCATTATGCCAAAATAACGGTCTTATCCTAGATATAAAGAAATGGTTGAAGCTACACAGTGAGACTGAGGCGCTGGAGAGAAGCAACATGGCTGCCTGGGATGATCTGAAAAATCAGAAGTGACTAGGAACAATGCAGTCAAGGGACTGATGATGAATGAGAGACCATGCAAGGAGTCCCAAAGCTCCTGAAAATTAAATTGCAACCAAGACAATCTCTAGTTTCTGGTCATGCTCATAAAGAGTTTAAGTTCCTCCTCTGTCCTTATCACAAGCAAAACACTAAAAATCTCAACAGTACTTCTTAGACTGAGCAGAGTCACAAGACAGCAATTGTCCGTAAATTAGAAAGAAGGAGAGAAACAGAGAAGATGGTACCTAGGCAGTGAGACCCCATCCAGGAAACCATGCAGGAGGAACCTCACAACTGGTGCTGCTGGAGTTACTAGAGCCCAGTCAGACAGTGGGACTGAGGATTACTTACTCTTAAAAAGGGCCTACACTTTAGTTTACCTCTAAAGGGTGATAATCTGGACAAGCTGCCCTATGCTCTTAAGGCAGGGTGGCTGAGATCACACACGGCATTCATGCCCAAGAGGCTGAGCAAATCATAGGACCAGGGAATGAATTAATGGAAAGAATGAGCAACATACAAAACCAGACAGGTAGGAAAGATGAAATCATTTTTTAAAAAAGAAGCCAGGCGTGGATGCACATCTACAGTCCCAGAAGCTGGCAGCAGGGCAGGAAGACCACATGCAAAATCAAAACCAGCACAGTCTACATGGTAAGTTCACGGCTACCCATGGTGATATCTGTAAAAGCTGGGCTTCTTTAAACTGAAAACACTCTGCAAGTTGGTCACGGCCCGGGCAACAATAACCTCATTTAAACTTTATCACGCACTTCTTTCAATGTTCAAATGCCTAGAAGGTTACATACTCAAGAGTTTTATTTATCAGCACAGCAGGTTGGTAAATGCCTTTGATCCTAACCCTAGGGGCCATAGGCAGGAGGATCAGGATGTTGGCTGGCTCATTTACTAATTTATAAAACATTCTGTAAGGTTACTTTGTTGTTGTTTGGGGAAGAGAGGGTTTTAAAAAACAATCAACATCTTTAAACTGGACAGTGGTGGCACATGCCTTGAATTCCAGCACTTGGAAGGCAGAGACAGGCAGATCCCCAAGTTCCAGGCCAGCCTGGTCTACAGAGCAACTTCCAGGACTGCCATGGCTACAGAGAAACCATGTCTCGAAAGTTCACCCCGCCCCCCCAAAAAACCTACACTTATATTCTTGTTACTTTCAGCCATGTGCCACCAAAAAAAAAAAAAAAAAAAAAATCAGAACAGATTCCTGTTTCAGGGCAAGGGTGCAAGCTTAGTTTTGGATTTAGTTTTATTTCTGAGACAAGATTTCATGTAGCCCAGGCTGGCCTGGAACTTGTTATGGAATGGAGAATGGCCTTGAATCCCTGGTCTTCCTGACTCCACTTCACACTGCTGGAATTACAGAACTCTTTCAGTTTAGATCCACACCAGTGAACTTGTTCCAAATAAACATTCTAAAAAGTGAGTTAAGATCCTCCTTTTATCCCAAAGCTACTCAATCTCCTAAATCTCACTAAATCCTACATTCTAACATTTCAGCTTCTTCGAGTAAAAATAAAGCCTTGATTTTATTATATTCTTAAACAGAAACTTGAAATTCACTTGTTAATTTTGCCAGTTACCTATAAATTGCTAGGTTATGCAGAAAATAGCATAGTGGTTCCCTTTTAGGAAATCAAAGCTCTTCCTTCACATACAGCAAGGTATAAAGCACCAGGAATGGAGAAGAACACACTGCCAGGTACTATGTGAAATCGCTGTTTTATGTTCTAAAATGTATACCACACTGAAATACATGCAGAGCTGCAATGCTTACCTGCATCAGCTCTGGACCGCTGGCCAGGTGTCTTCCCGAATGGGGTCTTCATTCATCTGTATTTATGTGAGCAGCAGAGCTGCTGGACTAGGGTGAAAATCCAGTATTTTCAGATACGAAGCTTCCCACAGCTCAGTATTCTTGTTAATCCACCATCCAGGTGTCTCCTTTACAAGTTCAGCAAAAACATGTGGACTCCCAAGCACTCTGTAAAATGAGCATCAAGACAAGAAAATGCCAGTGAGCCTCTAAATATGACAGAAAATTAAAACACAGATCTCAGGTAAAGGGCACTAATCCCCGAAGCAATGATGTGGTTCCCAGCAAAGGCAGCGCATGACGGTGTGAAGGGGAAGCCTGGGCCGAGTGCAGACCCAGTGGGGAGAAGAGTCTACACAGAGATGAGAGCTCTTTCCTGTTACAGCCGAAAGCACCTTGCTGCTAAGCATCAGGGCAGTGAACACCAGGATGTACTAGAGCACAGCCTTTTTCCTGGGGGGAGGGGGAATAGCAACGGTGCAGGTACTCAGGGAGGGCAGATGCAGCCGGGAAAAAGAGGATATAATTTTGCTTCTCCCTTCCTGCTCCCAACCTCTCAGAAAAAGATTCCACAAACCCAAGAGAACTCCCGAAGAAACTTTCCCACCCATGCAGATGCTAAATCACTTCACAAAAGTAGTACCATTTATATCAAATTTGGTTCCAGGAACACTACAGTCCAGATAGTAAAACATTACCACAGACATCAAAATCAAGACACTTTTTTAATGGCTATAGGGTCGTGCATGATGTTATTGGCTTAGATAACTGCTCCTGTGGCCAGTCTTTTATTTTAGAAGGCAACTTGTAACTGCTAAATAAACAATTCCAGGGATCTGTACACTATCACCCCTCCCTCCATTGTTTTACCATCTTTCCCTATTCACTCTCTAGCTGAGATTACAAGGAGGGTTCATCACAACCCAATGGTCAGTCAGTCTTACCTTGCCCGGCACCCTTTCTGCTGAGCTTACAAATAAAGCACTAAACATGAAGGTAAAACATATAAGTTTTTATGTCAAACCTAATTCTCTTGTAACCTGAGCAGCATTCAGCACTGCTAGTCAGCTTACCACATGCACTACAAAGAACTTCCCACCACCCCAAGAGCCCCTTGTTACTATAACACGGATGCATTGTCCTGAGCCCTCCAAGCTCAGTCCTGTCATTGGGTCAACCAATTCCAATGTACCTGTGCATGAATTTTACCACTAGAGTATTGGTGGCATAAAATAAACATGATATAGTGGCTCCCAACTCTGAAAGCTAACCCCTGGGGCTGGAGAGATGGCTAGGCCCCTAAGAGACCTCACTTGTGCCAGATTTGGTTCCCAGCAACCACACAGAACCCACATTTCCAAGGGATCTGACACCCTCTTCTGACCTTGGGCCTCAAGTACACACATGGTAAAGACACAGGAAGGCAAAACACTCACTACACAAAAATAAAAGCAAATCTTTTTTGCTTATTTGAGACAGTCTTATCTTAAGACAGCCCTGGCTGGATTCAAACTCAGAAACACAGATGCCTCTGCCTCCCAAGGGCTGGGATTAAAGGCGGGTGCCACCACATCTGGCTAAAACTAAATCTTAAAATCAAAATAAAAAAAAAAGCTATCCATACTCCATCCATCTTCTCTGCTCTTATTTACTAAACTTCAAAAACTATGAAAAAAAGTAACATATACATATTAACACGCTCAAGAGCTTCATTCCTGATATGAAATTTAAGGTTACTGATGTTCTGAAGTGTACATGTGTCCTCACTAGGAGGTTATGGCTATCCTGGCAAAATTTTCTGTTGCTATTTCAAGATGAATTTAACAGACCTTTAAGAGAGACTGAGGAGTTGCAAACATGGGGTCTTCTGCTTTCCCGTGCACGCAGCACAGGTGGGCAGAGGTCTGAGGACAGCCTGGGTGACAAGCTTCCCCCACCCTCTTTCAGTCTGTCTCTGTTGTCCTTCACCTGCGCCTGACCCGGTGCTTCCAGGGTTTCTCCTGCCCCCCCCCCATGGGACAGCTGGGATTAGACACCCATGCTGTGTCTGCCTTACATGGCAGGCACTCTTCACCACTGAGTCATTTTCCCCAGTTCTACAGGGGACTTTTGGAGCAAAATAATGTACGTAAAGTTCCTAGAAAAAAGCCACACCCACTGCTGACTAGACTGAACTTCATGGATTGTGGAATGAGCTGGAATGCTACAGATCCGATCTTAGCCTATCTTTAGCCTCCTTACAAACCATTCACTGTCCGCCTAAGTGTTCGATCAAACACCCTTATGACTATCAGATAAACCTTTCTTGTAATGTATAGAATGTCTTCATATAGCACCTGAAACCTTTAACAGACTCCCCCACTTTGCTGCAGCCTGCCTACCTGATGTTTCCACTAAATGTCTTGGTTTATAACTTCATTTTGTTCCTAAACTATAAAAATTCCATGAAACCATTTCCATACTGACTTGGAACACAGTGTTTAGAATAGCCTTAATCTCTATTCGTAGGCCAGCCATAAGAATTAACTCATACTCCATTTGAGGTTAAGAGTTGTGTTTACTGTTAATAACAAGGCAACATGACTACATTCTTGAGTTATAAACAGTGAATACAGTCTAATCTCATTCGAACTCATTTAAAACCATCCAAAAATGCAGCTGGCTCCCCAAGATACTGAGTGTAGCTGTTGGGCCCTGTTCTTATCTGAAGTGAGCCACCAGGTACTTTGAAATGTCAGTTAAAGAAGGGCATTCTGAAAAAGAACTGCTCTTTTGACTGGAACTCATTTAATTCACATTTTCTAAAGATACAGACCATCTTTAAGCTATTGTATTATGTGGTTAATTTAGTAAATAAAAACTAAAGGAAAAAGTAACAAATCTGTCCTTTCTAGAACAGCAGACACTATATTGGTCCCCTCTCCTACTCCAGTGCTGTAGGAAACAGTCAATGAGTGGAACTTACTTATAAGCTACTGAAAAAGATGAGGGGGCTGGAGAGATGGCTCAGGGGTTAAAAGAACTGTTTGCTCTTCCTGGGTTAAATTCACAGTACCCACGTCAAATACAGCTCACAGCCATCTGTAACTCCAGTTCTTGGGAACCTGACTTCCTCTTCTAGCGTCTTCTAGCATGTGGTACAAAGACAAGCAAAACACCCATAAATATATTTAAACACACACACACAAGATGAGGAATAGGGAACAGACAATCCTGACACAAACAAGGGAAAGGTTACCTGCTAACTCTCCCAACACACATACAAACACACACAGTGAGGTGGGGGTGGGGAGCAGAGAGAGGCTTTACAGTGGAAACAGGGCCTTCATTTCTGGGAAATAAAACAAATGATTATCCTTTAGTAATGATCCCAAAGTCCACTGTAAGATGCTGAAGAGACTCACAAACCACTGCACTGACTGGTCATAATATGGCAAACACTACTGCATGTGCTTTCCGTGGACTCTGTCATGCCTTTCACACAACATGCTGCACATACCACACACCACTATGGCATTGCTCTGCAAACTGGAGAGGCCACTGGAGTACAATAACCTTGTCAAGGTCACACACTACTGCAGCACTGCTGAAATAAATGCTCTACTGCAAAGAAATACAGAAATGAGCAAGCACATAAGTGAAGCCTGCTATGACCCCAGCACTGCAGGTGCTAAGGCAGGACACAGTGCCCTCAAGAGTCCGGACTACAGAGTGATAATGGGGGTACAGTGGGCACACCAAAAACCAAATAACATGTATTCTACCTTGGAAGTTAAGAAATGAGTATTTCGCCAGGCGGTGGTGGCGCACACCTTTAATCCCAGCACTCGGGAGGCAGAGGCAGGCGGATCTCTTTGAGTTCGAGGCCAGCGTGGTCTATAAGAGCTAGTTCCAGGACAGGCACCAAAAACTACAGAGAAACCCTGTCTTTAAAAAAAAAAAAAAATTCAGACACTAAGCATGATGGTTTGTGCCACCTATATTCTGAGCACAAGAGGCTGAGGCAGGAAGATCTCAAGTATTAGACCAATCTGGGTCCAAATTAACAAGCAGTGATAGCCATGTGTGAAGAAGGGGCATGAAAAGGCTTCTGCCAGCTGCTATCACAAACGCTATTTATTTATAAAAAGAAATCTGATAACTGCTGAGGCACAATCTTAACACCAGGTCCCCTGGTGGAGAAGCATATAGAAGTACTAACAGGCAGAAACATATGTCGACTCAAGTTTGAGCTGTCAACCAGTGTGTTAAAAGCTGGCTCCCAGAATGGCAACTACCAAGATGAGAGGTTAAAAACTTTCAACTTCTAACCTAAACCTCCCGAGGGGAAAAGGGCTAAAGACTGAGTCAGTTACCAATGCCCAACAATGTACCAATCTTGCCCAGGTAATGAGGTTCGCTAAAATTCAATAATCATCTCAGAGTTTCCATGTAGGTGAGCACATATAGGTGTCTGAAGCAGGTATCCCAGGGCATTTGTAATAAACCAGAAACCTAGCAAATTCACGCCTTTCCTGAGGCCCAAGCTATTCTAGCAAATTCTTAAACTTAGTAAGGTACAGCCTATGGGTTAGAAACAAAGACGACAACCTAGACAACACAACTTGGCATCGAGTATGTGGTCTAGGGGATCTGATACTGCATCTCCATATAAACAGTGTCAGAACTGAGTAAAACTGTAAAGCCAACCACCAGTCCTTGTCCACAGAGAACTTGTAGCTATGAAAAAAAAAGCACACACACACACACACTGGGTGACAGAAGCATTCTATGCTGAGTAACAGAGAAAAAAAAAACTTTCTAGCATGGTGGGAGGAACATACATTATCAAAAACATTTACACGACAAAGGGCATCTGGTTAAAAATTCTAAATACAAGATCTACCAGGAAAAGAAGGAAGTTATTTTCTTCGGTTACGGCACTCGTTTACAAAGAGTAACATATTTGTCTTAAAAGTGCCATGATGTCTACAATCTAAGGCAACTCTCAAAATCTTTGGTAAGGTAGGTAAAGCTGCACAGCAGCAAATGTAATCTTGATGAAGATGTCACGGCTTGGATCACTCAAGAATAATCTCAACCTTTCCTGGTCAGGAAATCTCCCTTTGACAGACAGTTCCAAGCCAGTCAGGGATACAGAGGCCTACCTTAAAAACAAAATCAACACAGGCACAAGTAGGGAAACACATGCTGTTGGTTTCCACAACTGCAAAATCCTGATGATAACCTGCTAATAGTGCTGGTGTTGGCTTTGGTCAGAAGGTGCTTTCTGCAGTGGACTACAAGTTACCACAGCGATCCTAAAGTGCTGGGATTAAAAGAGTACCGAATGCTTAACCCTAAACAGGACATCTTTATCACTCCCTCTGCCGCTGAAAGAATGTAAACATTAGAAGGGAGGAGTGTTATAGAACACTTCTGGACACAACATGGGTGTTTCACTCTTGAATTTTAGCAGCTGTCTGCCTAAGATCTGCACAAGACTGACCCAACCAGTTATGTCCTAGAGGGGGAGGGGCCTAAGGAATCTGAGTATCTACAGGCCGTTATTGTTGGAGAGGAGAAAATATTCTTCAGTGATGATATAGCCATTGTTAAGTTGCCCATGCTCCTGTAAATGACCCTCATTTCCTTGAGGTAACCTAACCCTAAATAAACTCAGTGAGTTGTAAAAAAGACATGAAAAGTAGAAAGGAAACTGGTTGGGAAGAGGAAGGCAATGAGCAGAGTGGGAGAGACAGGAAAGGGTGATAGGAATGAATAAGATATCCTCATATACAGGTATACAAATGTCATAATAAAGCCCCACTGTGTTTAATTAACACATGCTAATAAACAAACTACAGAAATTTCAGTAAAGGGGTCCGGCAAGATGGTTCAGTGTGTTAAAGCCCTTTCCTCTCAAGCCCGAGGAAGAAGAAACTCAGAGGCAGAAGACTGAGGACCCAGCCAACTTTAGAACTGGCTTCAGCAACACAGGGGGCTATGTTTTAAAGTATGTAACTTACTCTTAAGATTTTTTTTTTTGAGACAGGGTCTCATGTAGGCCAGGATGCCTCTGAACTTCTGATTCTCCTGCCTCCCCCTCCAGTGCTCAGATCACATATGTACACCATACCTGGTCTTATAATGAGAAGGAAGGAAGCCAGGGCTACATGCATGCTATATGTGTGCACTCTACTAAGTGAGCTACATCTCCATTCCATTACTGCTAATATAGTATTTTTTAAAAACTGGAGCTAGCAAAATGGTTCAGTGAGTAGAGACATGGGCTGCACAAGCCTGGCAATCGGATTCTAGCCCCACAACCAACATAAGATGGAAAGATTGTCCTCACCTCCAAATGTGCACTGTGACAAGTGCCCAAACAGACTCTGGAGGGAGCATGTACAGGTATTTACCTGTTCACTTCAGTTTTGAAATTTCCCACCATAAAGACAAGCGTATTGGAGATGGAGTTAAGAGGTCACCTAAGTCCAGGTGCCATCTTGAATGAGAGATCATCACTTTGGAGAATACAAAAGTCAAGAGCAAAAGGGATCAACGGGTTTTAGAGTCTGTAATTCTGAGAATGCAATTCAGAACCTTCTTAGAAACTAAATAACATTTACTAGAAAATCCAAGTAAAACTGTTTTGATAGATGTTGCCAAAGGCTAAATAAGTGCACATCCACTTCAGTGTTAACGTGAACAGTCAAGGGAGAGTACAGTACCTCAACGCCAGATCACTCCCATGTGCAAAACCCTGGATTTGATCCCCAGCACCACCAATAAATAAACAACTAAGTAAATAAATATACAAAAGGGAGAAAAGTGGTTAAATTATTCCAAGTTGCTAGAAAAAAATGGCCATCAATGGATTAGGGCTGCCAAGACGGCTCAAAGATTAAGAGCACTGACTGGCTGCTCTTCCAGAGGTCCTGAGTTCAATTTCCAGCAATCACATGGTGGCTCACTACCATCTATGATGAGATCTGATGCCCTCTTCTAGTGGGTGGGCATACATGCAGGCAGAACACTGAATACACAATCTTAAAAAAAAAAAATCATACTTTTTCAGTAGTTATCTAAGTTCTTCAAAGCCCAAAACACTCCTACCAATTCAAACAAATTCATCATTCAGTGTAAAACCACAGACACATCAAATTTTAACAATGAAGCTCTTAAGCAGGAACAAAAATCACAAGGACCAGAAACCCAGACAGGAAAAACTGCTACATTCTTTTTTTTTTTTTTAAACCTCTTCTGAACAACAATACCCCTTCCACAAGAAGACCCGGCTGGTGCACCTGACTCTCAAAAGAAGCCACAGGCATTACCATCCCTCTCTGCAAATGCTGTAGCTGTCAAAGCGCCCCAAACCCAACAACTATGACAGCTACCGACCTGCTACTCCAGAGAGTAGCTCTGTGCTGGGGCAGCAGGTGCCCAGACACTGACCGCAATGCAACTCTAGGCCTGGTTCTTGGCTACCCTGTAGAAGCAGAACTAGTGGCTACACCAGCTTTGCACACCAAAGCACACAGGTTTTCAGCCTTTGTGTAGATCTTCAAAAAGTACCCTCTACTCCTAAGTACATGACTGTCTCAGAGTCAAGGTGAGCTCTCAGCTAATCAATGCTAACAAAATGACAAGGGAGGTTGGCCACATCAGGAAGATGAACCAATGGACCAGAGGCTGGAGCTTTGAACTCCAGACAACAGCCAAGTATCTAGTGAAAGGGAGGCACTAAGTATCCAACCAATCAAGATGACACAAGAACCATCCATAGTCTGTGGACACACAGGCTCACGTGAGCTTTGTTGACTGACAGCTCTGCACGCTGTTATATATAGCTGTGCCAGGAGTCATCTGACCTGACTCCACAGGAGGATGCCCTCATCACCTTACCCTGAAAACCTCCTCTGGCTGGCCCTTTGTATCCTTTCTGACACAAAGCTATAATCATGAATGACTGTACTTTCTCTGTGGCTACTTTGTGAATTATCGAACCACAATGACGCAAGGAGTATAGAGCAACGGTGAGGTTTATTTCAGGGCTTCCTCAACTTTTGGGGGAGAAATTTTCACATGACCCTGGGTACAAGGGTATACAAGTACACAAATCACATATGCTGATTAAGTAAAGAAATTTACTTTGGGGCAACTATTTGATATACTCTAATTTTATTAAAAATTAGAACAAATTTTCATACTAATAAGAAGAATGTACTTCACTTTTACTCAGAATGGAATCTTAGCAGACATGTTTGAGACTGCGGGATGAAGAACATCACCATGTTTTCACCACAGACCAGGTTTCCTAACTCTATAATCATCACTGCTGAGAGTGCAGCATCACAGAAGGGCACAGTACAAAGAACGGTGCCATTTCAGAAATTTCTGAAGTTCTGTCCTAACCCTAAACCAAAATCTGCTTAATGATTTTTTATAAAATAAAACAATCCAAACAGCAATTTTAAAAATCAATTGCTAACACAATATAAACCAAAGCTATACATTGATTTGATATTTACAAGCTAAGAAATGACAACAGGAAAACAGCATCTGTCTTCTGCAAGAGCAGAAAACCTTTGCGTGTACAGTGAAAACACCGTGAGTGAGCTACTGGGAAACAACATATATGCACATCAAACTTGTGAAGCAATCCTCTAAAAAGATTCTACACCAAATTAAGATCCCACCAACCAAAAAGACTTTAATCTTTTGCTGAAAAATTAAAGGAAACTTCAAGTGAAAAAAAAGAACATAGCACCGAACAATAATACCTGAGTAAACAAATGAAATGACCTGTAGCTTTCAATCATATTAATCCAAAAATAAAGAAAATCTAATAGGCCTTTACCCTTATTTAACAGTCTTCCAAGTGGATTTAGGTGTTTAAACAATGTTTAACTTTTTAAACTTAAGAACATCAGGAAAGAGAATACTGGAAATACTGAACAAGATTTTTGCTCAGAATCCCTTTCATTAAACACCAGTGGCATTTGCATGCAGATCATTGTTACATAAAGAGGCCATCAGGATGGCTCAGGAAGTAAGCCTGAGTGAGTTGAATCCTTGGAACCCATGGTAAGAACTAACTCCCAAAAGTTGTACTCTAATCTCCTCACAGGTGCCCAATTCACAGACCCCTGCACTCTAAGAATAAATAAATGCTTAAAGTACCAATGATTATCAAAAGGGAATAAAGAACTTAAAAACTCAACCTAAGAACTAGTTTGAGAGACTGATAGTCAAAGGAACGCACCACCTTGCAAGAAGATGTAGGATCAGGGGTTTAAGGTTATTCCTGTCAAAAGAAACTGATACTGAGGTTCACCAGTAGGGCAAGAATGGACAGCTATACACTAAAGATACCAGAGCCTGAAGATCTGGGTTCATTTGGAGTTTGAGACTGATTTCAGCATATAGCAGCTGGTCAAAATACTTCAGATTTAACTAATTTCATCACCACTACAGTTAAGAATTTTTCAGAAGAAAAGCCAGATGAATTCAAAGTCAGTATTTACATATAGAGAAGAGAAAATGAGATTTCCCACTAAGGAAAATTAAGGTGACTCCCAGGGCGGGCATGGCCATGCTGGAACACAAGAAAGCAGTTTGACCTCCTGGCTTCCAGCCTGTCTGGTACCTCTTGCCTCACACAAGGAACAATCTCCCTCAACAGGACAGAGCAAGGGCAAGATCCTTTCTACCATAAGTAACAGTGACCTGTTAGGACTGAAAGGCATTTAGGCAACCCCTGTTTAAGCACAGGAAGAGAAGGTACTTTTTCTTAATAACTGCGTTCCTACTCTGCCCTGAAACTGTGTTCCGAGTCCCATTCCCCTCGGACAGAGAATCCCTCTCTGCACTAGTCCACCAAAATCTGACTTGGGATGCCTTGACAAAGCCATTCCCACTACAGAGACCTGGGTCTTCACCGGCCACCATTGAGTTTACTCTTGCACATTAGATGCTGTTTTTAACTATTTTTCAGCTCCCCTAGCCAGTAACATTCGTTCCTGGAGAGCTGGTCACAGGACTCAGGAGACAACCTTCCCTCCCAACAACCAGGAAAGAGGAAAATAGTTGACCAGGGTGGGAATTCTTAGTGGTGGAGCTGCAGAAGTGACCCAAACTCTTGTAAAGAAACCCAAATAAACTCTGGTTCACAAAATCCTTTTCTTTGGTCTGTTGGTGCCCTCTCTTAGCTGGGAGGAACGCATCTTTACATCTAGGAAAAGCTGAGCAATACCATCAACATTCCATTTGCACTATCACATCAGCGGCTAGAACGTCTACCTGGGTGTCTACCTGGGTTGCAAAGAGTTCTGTTTTTGCGGGCCACACAGGAGCAAGGTCAGAGACAACAGGAAATGGCATGAACATTGTCAGCAGCTCCCAACAGGCTCTTGCTCTTCCCACTTCCCACTCATCTTCTTTTCCAAATGCCTGCCTATGGGCTTCCAACTCCAACAGAGGATCCCAGTGGCTGCTTCTGCTGTCTCCTACACTGTCAACTCAACTTGCTGTAACAAACCCCTGGGAGCATACCCCTCACCCACTACCTATCCTAGTGGTGCTACTTCTGAATGGCTGGCTCCTCACCATGTGATTCTGAAACACCACCGACCAGAGGAAGGCTCAGAGGCAGGCAGTGTCAGGCATATAGGAAGTCCACATAGTCAATCTCCAATTTCGAAAAAAAATAATAGAAACTGTAACTGTTTACTTAACCATCACCACATGGTGAATACCTGTATGGCAGACTCCAGCCTTTAAAGTCACAGCCTTGACTTCCTTTACTTTAACCCTAGCTACTGCACTCAAAGCCCAGTGAACTACTAGAAAATTATGGGGAAACTAAAACAATCTCTGCTTTCATAGAGCACAACCGTTTTGAGAAATTTTATCAAGCAAACACTAATTTTGAAAAGAACCAAGAGTATTTACTTCAGAGAGGCCAAGAACTGCAAAAAACTGTTGGGAGCTGTAATGGGCAAATTAACATCTCCACTCCAATTCATACACAACAAAGTGAGGCTTGAGCAGAACACCCAAGGGAAGATGAAGCGTTTAAAGAAAGGCATTCCAAAATACCAAGATCCCTGAACTTCTAAGTAAAGAAGATAGCAGGAAAGACACCCAGGCTCCCTGTAGCTTCAACCACCAGAGCAACTGAGGGCTGAAAACATTCAGTATAAACTCTACACTACTGAGCAGCAAGATAAAATCGTACCCTATGCTGCTCAGAACAGTCATTACCCTCCTTCTCACCTACCCATGCTGCACACTAACTACCCACACATGAATCACTTGGTAGGTACAGGGGCCCTCAGATCCCCTATTGCAGCACCCGAGAGCTCATGTTCACATCTTACTTAGAGTACAAATACAGTGATGTTTTCAGTTTGAATATGCCAAAGAAGTCACAGGATACTTCCTTTAGCAAAAAGGTAAGAAGTTCCAGGCTTAAAGGAGAAGAAGAAAACAGAACAGTATGCCAAAACTGTTAGGTAAGAAGAGTGAATCTTCTGGGGCTGGAGAGATGGTTCAGTATCTAAAAGCCAGGACTGCTCTTGCAGAGGGCCCAAGTTCGGTTTCCAGCACCAACACAGGGTAGCTCACAACTGATTCTAACTTCACCTTCAAGAGATCTGATGCCCTATCTCTGGCCTCCATCAGGAACCACATACAATATACTGTCACACCACAAACACATTTCTAAGGAAATGAAAATAAATTTCCTTTATTTTAATCTTCAGTAGCCAGGCAATAGTGGTCCACACCTTTTATCCCAGCACTTGAGGCAGAGGCAGGTGGATCTATGTGAGTTCAAGATCAGCCTGGTCTACAGAGCGAGTTCCAGGACAGCCAGGGCTATACACAGAAACCCTGTCTCAAAAAAAACAAGCAAAAACGAAACAAAAAACCTTCAGTGAAATTGTAACAAGATTCATGCTAATTTGGCTGCTGAATCTCAAACTGCAAAAGTTAGTCACAACACAGGGACATGTGCAGTGCAGTGCAAAGTGAAGCACTGAACCTGTGGATGGAGAAACAAAAACAGCATTTCCACCTGGCAATACCTCAACTGCTCCAGAAGACTTACCATGAGTCCCTGAATTGCAGACATCAAGCAACCATCTACAATATTGAAAAAAGGAAATAAAAATGCATGTATTTCTATTTTCAAAACTCAAACACCCAAGAAGCAACAGAAACATATTACTGGGGCAGGTGGGACTGATGAAGAGCCAATGGAAATGACACTACGACTTATGAAAATTGTTCTGATTCCTGAATTACATAAATGTTCACAGGAATATGTGACACAGACCCCCACCCCCAAAAAGGCAAACAAAAACACAGCAAGAAAATTAAAGCAAGCAGCAGCAGTAGCCCACTCTGCAATCCCAGAACTCGAGGAGCTGAGCAAAGAGGGTCACAAGACCCTCTCTCAAAAGACTTTCAGTTAAAAACATTACATTAATCCTTAAAGCTAAGAAAGTTTAAGCATTTAACGCAAATAAACTATCAAGCTGGTAGCACAACTGAAATTTTCTTTTCAAGGCAGTATTGGGGTGTGTGTGTGTTTGTGTGTGTGCATCCGGGGGGGGTTGATTTCGCCTTCTACTGTGAGACGTAGAGATGGAACTCAGGTCGTCAAGTTTGCCTAAAGAAGTAGTGCTTTTCAGTACTGAGCCATCTTACCAGCCAGCTAATATTTTTAAATGGCTTTATGGTTCAGAATATCAACAATAAATACATCCTATGAAGTTAAGTTTTTAAAGACATAAAGAACTGTCAGTCAAACATAACCTACTGTTGCTCTACTTACTAATTTTATTTTCAAATGTCTATTATCTGTGTTGTAGAATAATGCAATTGCATTGATGTTGCTAAGACTACACATTTCAATATTAGAGAAAAAAGGATGTATTCAGTTTGAAACCTTAAAAAACTAACCTCGAGCCGGGCAGTGGTGGCGCACGCCTTTAATCCCAGCACTCGGGAGGCAGAGGCAGGCGGATCTCTGTGAGTTCGAGACCAGCCTGGTTTACAAGAGCTAGTTCCAGGACAGGCTCCAAAGCCACAGAGAAACCCTGTCTCAAAACAACAACAACAACAAAAAACAACAACAACAAAAAACTAACCTTGAACTAAAGGATTTCACATAGCATCAAAATGTATACATGTCCCAAGTCAGCCCAATGGAAGTGGCACAGTAGAAGCAGCACTAAGGACATAACAGGGCTAAACTCCACTCCCAACCACAGGAGCTAAAATAACATACGAATTTTGAGTAAAAGTACCAAAACAGGTCTAAGATCAACATGGCATGTCAAAGAAAGGCCTAATATGGCCAAGTTGGGATAAACTGTAGAAAAAGAGTAACTATATGATTAAAACACTGGATACAAAAAAAATAACGAAAGAAAGAAAAATCCATCAGTCTATAATAACCTATAAGTAAGCAAGTAACCACCCCACAACAGCTATTGCATAGCATCATAGTTTCTTCTGTTCCTGTGATAAAATACCCTGACAGAAGCAACTTGAGGGAGAAAGGTTTGTTCTAGGTCAGAGTTCAAGGGAACAAATGCAAATTAAGGTAGCAGGAGCTTGAAGCTGCTGGTTACATGGCAACAGCTTCAGGAAACAAAAAGATGAATTCATCTGCTCTCTGTTCCCTTTCTCCAGTCCAGGATCTCAGTCAGGGGTGGGTCTCTCCCACATCAATTAACTTAATTAAGATAATCTTGCACAAAACACAGGCAGCTCAGAGGCCCGTCTCCCAGGTGACCGTAGATCTGTCATGGTGACAATTCATAGGAACCATCACAAACAGGAAAAAGAATATTCTTTATCACCTGTGTCAGGACCCAACTCAAGCTACCTGTAGCAATTTCAGCATACAATAAGACTGACAAAAACCAACATAAAAACATAAAGTCTGGATCTTGCAAGGATGTGACTAACTACAGGCAAACCGCCAGGTGTGGCAATGCAAGCCTGGGGTCAGCACTTGGGAAGTGGTGGTAGGAGGAAAAGAAGCTTGAGACCAGCCCAGGCTACATGAGAGCCTGTCAAAAAAAGAAAAGGAAAGAAAGAAGGAAGACTACTACAATCTTAAAAAAAAAATCTCAAAGAGTATTTTTTTTTAAATACTTACTAGTCCAGCACAAAACCTGATCTTCAGCACTTAGAAAAATAACCTTTGGTTTTTCCACTTACTCTGCCAAAATATGGCTAAGGCCCACATGGGATGACATGAATATGATGAGTCCTGACCTCAGCAGGCTTCGCCACTTGTCTAAGAGGTCAACCCACTTCCCACATTGCTCTAGAACTCAAGTCTAGTACTGGTCATACATTAAGATGGCTTCCTGACATAAGGAACACCTGGCAATGCATGGAGGCTTGTTTAATTCCCACACTTACAAGGCAGAGGCAGGCAGATCTTTGAGTTCTAAGCCCTGGTCTATATAGTAAGTCCCCAGTTAGCCAGCACTACACAGTGAGACAATATCTCAAATAATACCAACTACAGTCTACTACAATGAAATATGGTATTCAACATCTGTTCTCAAATTTATTCTCATACAAATCAGCCACATGAAACCAAAGGTGATGATGCATCTCGGTGTCCACTGAAGTTACCATATGCCAGGAATTGTTGCAGGATATTTGACGGTACTGTGAAACCCTGAGACTATGTTAATAAAATTAAACTCTGGGGACAGAGCCAGCAACTAGTTGACAGGAATTAGCCAGAGAGGATAGAAGGATGGAGGAGCGAGGAATATGGACAGAGAGAACACAGGAAGGAGTAGGGGGAGACTTAAGAGATTTGCTTAAATCTTTCTGGTTTGGAGGAATGGAGAGAGGTTTCTCTTGCTGGGTCTCTGGCAAATAGGAAGGTCAGTTGACTGCTTCTCAGCCTCTCTGACCTAGTAGGTTTTCACCCCAACATGTGACTCCTGAGTATTGGTAAACAGATGATACAGACTTAATTAAAACCTACATTTGGTGACTGGTGCTGAGCCAGTGCTAGCGGGACAGGAAATCTCACCAGGCCATGGTCTGAGCAGCCGGGTGCTGACTGCAGACAGTAGTTAAAATATGAGTAGATTAAGGTGCAGCAACTAAACTGACAGGAAAACAAGGAATAAACTGTTACGAACTTTGGCCTATTCCTGATAAAGTACTTATGCCTCCTAAGAGTAAAAGGTAACATCTAACTTCTAGTTGAATATTCAAAGCCTGGACAGATGGAAAAATTTTTCCCACTGCAGACTATTAACTCCTACCAATGTCAACTCTTTCTGTCCCCACCTACCATTTGGACTTCTTTTCTTTCATTTAAATACTCTTAGTCCTGTGTAGCACATCTTTCTCTTCTCAGGCATTTGTGAACGTGTAAGTTCATCACACACACTAAGCATATACACTTCCTAATAAACTATTAAATTGGGAGCTGGAGAGATTAAAAGCATGGGCTACTGTTCCAGAGAATCTGGGTTCAATTCCCAGCACCCACACGGCAGCTCAGAACTGTCTGTAACTCTGATCTAGGGGATCTGACACTCTCACACAGACATGTTAGGTAAAACACCGATGTACATAAAATTAGATTTTTTTTAAAGAAATGTTAGATTGCAGACACACTGCTTATCATGTGCTTAAGTCCTACAGGACTCGTAGAAAGAACCTAATACAATCTATCATTTATTCTATCTTATATTCATGGGTGTTTTGCCTGTTATGTACATACATGTGCAAGCAGTGTCTATGGTGGCCAGAAGTGGGCAGTGGAGTCCCTGAAACTGGAACTACAAACCTCATTGAGCTGCCACATGGGTGCTAGGTACCAAACAAGAGTAGCAAATGCTTTTAACAGTGAGCCACCTCTCCAGCTCTGACTTAGGAAAATTTTAAGTTAGGCACCCAATAAGGACTTAAACTAGATTCAATATCACAACAGTTTGAAGCAAGCTGTTTACTTCCTCATAAAGACAAGGCACTAGTAACTGTGGCAGAGCTGGGAAGGAAGGGAAAAGGATTAACACTGACTTGTCCAGCTGTGTTTCTGGAACTACACTGGGAAAGACTTCCTCCCAGTCTGCAGTTCAGGAACGGAAAGCTTTAAAGTCTCCACTCCACATGTTTGACCAATACTGCAGAGGTGAGTTCAACACGAGAGGGGGAAATCCTGGCTTCCAGCCACACCACTCCAAAACATGCTTTTCACGACACCAGGCTTCCAAACTGAACAAAGCAGCTATTTAAAACAGCATCTTGCAGCTTCTCACTTAGAAAGAGGGAAGAAAAGCAGGGCGGTGGTGGCGCATGCCTTTAATCCCAGCACTCGGGAGGCAGAGGCAGAGGCAGGCGGATCTCTGTGAGTTTGAGACCACCCTGGTCTACAGAGCTAGTTCCAGGACAGGCTCCAAAGCCACAGAGAAACCCTGTCTCGAAAAAAAAAAAAAAAAAAAGAGGGAATAATATACATTTGTATTTAAAAGTTCCTCAGCAAACAGGTTCTACCAATGGGCACACAGACGTCACTTCCAACCCTAAAGACCCACCGTAGGTCTGTGCTGCCGAGACTTTAGTGTCCATCCCTTAATGCTGGGATGACAGGTGTGCCGCGCCTGACTCCCTTCATGTATTTCTAACATACTAGAAAAAATGCTGCAAATAATTAATGCTGCAGTTAGCTCAGGTATAACTGTGTTAGCTACCCCAAAGGTCAGACTCTACAAAAATAACTCTTCCCAGGAGACTGACTTATTAACGGGTAAGGGTGAAATTTTGGGACCACCCACAAAACAAGAGAGGCATACACACAACCATATCAATCCCAACACCACCATTCCTAAGTAATGGGAGGCACTACTGCCTAAGACACAGCATAAAGACAGTTAAGAACAAATAAAAAATAATTTTAAAAAAGAGGCAATGTAGCACGATTAATAAACCAGAGAACTCCAGAGACAGAAACTGGGGTTCAACCTGAAGGTCAGAAAAGCAAAACAGCTAGCCATTGGCTCTTTCCTCTATCTCAGTCTGAAATGGTTCCAGGAACCTCCAGGAACTCTGCCTGAGTTGTCTCCTCTCGTCTTATACTCCTCTCTAGTGCTGGGATTAAAAGTGTGCACCACTATCGCCCAGTTTCTATGGCAAACTAGTGTGGCTTCTGGGACTAAAGGTGTGTGTCACCACTGCCTGGTCTATAAGGCTGATCAGTGCCAGCTGTTTTCCTCTCTGAACTTCAGGCAAGCTTTATTTATTAAAATACAAATGAAACGTCACTACACCATGGTCTTCAAGATCAATCTTGCACTAGGCTTCAACAGACCAGATTACAAATCAAAATGGAGTCACTTCCTACTGAAGTTAGCCAAACTGAAACTAAGTTGTTATCTGTCCTTCAGAAAAAAAAAAACCAACCCAATTTCCTCCAGCAGGACCCTGCCCAATGAGGTACCCTCAGTTTTAAAGCTTGGTAAGCCCTGCCCTGAAGCGATCTGATGTGGTACTAGTAGGTTCTCTATTGACTTCTCCTGTTTTCCACTTTGCAGAGGAAGTAAACTTAAATCCACCAATCCCCTTCGTCTTTTGTTTTCAGCCCTTCTATGTCCCATAAAAGGAAGTTCCAAGCCCACTACTGCAGTATTTTTCAGAGTTCCCCAAATGAAAATGTGAATTGTGACCCTAAGAAGGACAGAGAATGGCAGCCACCTCAAGCACACACTTCCCCAAGTGTGACTGAGGATAGAGAGGTCAGCCCCTCTCTATCCACCCATCGGTGGCATGCAGGGAGGGGGCAGGTCAACAACATGAAAGAAATGCTTTCATTCCCTAAACAATCTGCACTACTTCCGAGAGCTACAGGGTAGTCACTTTGTTCTCCAGGAGGCGGAACCAGGAGTCCACCACGTGCAGAGGAATCGCTCTACCACTAAGCTCTCCCTCCAGCCTCCTTCCAACTTTCTGAAAATTACATTACCCAAAATGGCCTTGAATTTCCGATCCCTGCTACCAGTCCTTGGAGTTACACGCCGGTTGTTGCTAGGTCTGGTGATAGTATCCTAAGTAATCTTGGCGCAACCCAGTGTGAAGACTAGATGTGGAACACAGGACAGCAACCTCACACTACTGTCTTGAGATATACCATCTCCTTTGAACACTAAAAGTGGAATCAGACAAGTTCTAGAAATCAGTGAAAGTCTATTTTTTAACAATCTTAAGCAGGGCCCAGGTTTGATTCCCAGCACCTGCATGGCATTCAACTGTCTAACTCCAGTTCCAGGGGATCAGAGCCCTCTACTGGCCTCCCTGGGCACCAGGCATACATGCACTACACAAACAAATATGCAGACAAAGCACCCATACACATAATTTTCAAAATCCCTAGGCATAAAAATATGGTCCCTCATGATAGTGCGGCTTGCACTCCCGGACAATATCCAAGACAGGATATTGAATTTAAGTCTCCAGTCTAGAGTACAAGAGAAGTCACACAAATTAATTTAGACTGAAAATCCTTTCGCTTGATTCATTTCATAGGCATTTTAGTAAGATTTTAAGCTAATTTCATTTTACTTATTGCAAGAAACACTACACATTTTTATAACTATATTAGGTAACGTTAACTGTTATCAAACCTGATAATTAACATCCTATAAATCAGACACCGATTTTTTTTCCGTTTTCCCATTAACTAGTGCTGAAGGGGTGAAAAAGGCTAAAGACGAGCCTCCTCGCCTCTACCTTTCCAAAATTTCACCACCTCAAAAGTGTGCTCAGGATATGTAGGTAAAAACGACTAAGCTCGGGTTTCATTTTCATAGCCTAACAAAAGCTATGCAGAAGGCAATTACTCTCCATCAATCCTTTCAGGCTGCAGTTTCTTCCAGAAAATTCCAAGGAAAGTTACTGAGGCATTCGCTTTTCGGTACGGTTCCCATCTTCCGCACTAGTCACACTGAAATCCTTTACACTTAAAACGTACCTTGTACGGCTTTGGATGCACACGATAAATAAACCTTTAAGCCAGGAGTAAGATTTCAAACAGAATAACCCTTACAAAACCCGAAACCCAATTCGCTGATTATAAAAACCAAATCAATATAAAAACAATTGCGTAAACAAACTTTGTGATGCGCATGCAACGCCGTGGTTGACTGAAGCCATTTCTCAACCCCACACCCCCTCCTCCCGGAAAGGCCCAGAACGCACCAGCCGTGCAGGAAGCCACCAGGGACCGCGACCCCCAGCGCTGCGCAGTACCCGCACCGCGCCGCGCTTCACCCAGGCGCGAACCTGGAGGCAAATCCAAGGTCAAGCGGGCCCCAGCCCCGAGCCCCCAAGGCAGGGCGTCACCAGGGTGACCCGCAGCGGGGGTCCCGCCACGCCCCTCCCCCGCCCGGTTACGCAATGCCGCCGCCCCCGCCCCCCGCCCGGCGCGGAACAAAGCGCGCGGGAAGCGGTCGCCGGGCTGGGGCAGGGACCCCGCCAGCGCCATGTTGGCGGGGGCGGCGGGGACCGGGCGGGGGCGACAAACAAAGGAACTCGCGCACGCCCCGGCCCTAGCCCGCCGCGCCCCGGCCCCGCCGAGCCCGGCCGGCAGGGGGCGCTGAGGGGCGCCGCCCGCGGACAATGCGCCCAGGGCCCGCGGGCTGCGCTCACCTGGGTCCGCGCGCCGCGAGGCCCACCCGCTCTCCCCTCACAGTCCTGCGCCCGGCCCCACGCCCGTCTCACCTGCGGGCCGCCGAGGCTGCCCACGGGGCCGCCGTGGCTCGCTCGTGCTCCCCGCCGGCCCAGCCCGAGCCAGACGGCGCCTCCCCACCCCCGCTCCTCGCCGCGGCCGCCGCCCGCCCCCCGGCCGCCACGGCGCACGCGCACTGCGCCCGCCGAACTGCGACGGCCGCGCCGCCCCGGCGCCCGGCGCCGCCGGAGATACTGCGCAGGCGCGGGTAGGAGGCGGAGCCTTGCGGCGGGGGCGGGGCCTGGCGCTGCTCACCTGGAGGGTGGGGCGCGCACCCGTGGCCGCCAGGTGCGCGCCGGGAAGCCGCGGGTCGCGCGCAGACTCGGTCTCCCTTAGGAGCGCAGCAGGATCAGGGAGGCGTGCAGCCAGCCGCCGGTGTCCGGGCGCCGGCATTTGCACTTGCACAGGAGAACGGGTGTCAGGAACTAACCTTCCTCTTTGTCCTGGGACGTTACATCCGCTGTCTCCCGGCCTGGCTAGCTGCGGAGAAGCAGGGAGGCTGGGTCACGTGACCGTGCACAGCGCAGGTGCACCCTCGACCCTGCGGAGCAGCAGCTTTGGGTTGCAGGACGCGAGCCCTTTAAAAATATGGATGGGCTCGCCAAACTCCCTAGAAGACACACCGCCTCGCTGCACTCCGCACTGCGCAGAGGCTGGGAAGCTCGGCTCAGCTGCAAAGCCCAGGGCCTCCTGCGAACACCTGCTGAGAGCACCTGCTACAAACACCTGGCCTGGCCTAGCTGCAGCCACTGTCCCAGAAGTCACCCCAAGCTCCTCGCGAGGCAGCAAGCCAAGACTTCGCCCGATCGCACGTGAATCCGTGCGACTTCGGTTCGAGTTAAGACGCCTTTTGAGGATCTGCTTGGCTGTGTGCAGAAAGGGGGAGAGAGGAAACATCCAGAATGGTTTGGTTTCGAGGGGGTGGGGATCCAGTGCGGGATCTGGTGGTTCATCTGGATCTCACCTAGCCTGGCGTGCCCCTGTCTCCTAACCCCTAGCCGAGTCTCTGGAGCCAGGCGGTCACCGACCTGGTTCCTCGAGTGCTACTGCACTGCCGCATTGTCATAAGCCAGAGTGTTGTCAGGTCGAATTACGAGACGTTATTGGAAAGCCCTTTGCGCACTACAAACCCGCAGCACTGTTGCTAGTTCGCAGTGCTCTTTGGGCACCTTTTTTTTTCTTTAAAATAAGATTGATATGTGCCTGCTCAAATTAAAGTGCTTGTCTCAGATGACACTCTTGACAGAAGCAACATATTGTCAACCGGCCAACGGGAGGGCTAATTTCAGTGGAGACACAGCCAGCCTCGTGAGCATTGAGAGATGATTACCTTTTGTTGTTGTGTTGGATGTTTGATAGTGAAGGCTGATAGGAACAAGGAAGCGTGTGATGGGAAGGAGGCTAGAGTGGTAACACTTTGTTTCATTGGTGAAGCGCCTGGGTTTCTGTTGTGTTAGGGTTCTCTAGAGGAACGTGTGTGTGTGTGTGTACATACATGTATGTGATTTATTAGAATAGCTTGCAGGCTGTGGTACAGCTAGTCCAGCAATCCAGTAGTTGTTCAGTCCACAAGGCTGATGTCTCAGCTGGTCGTCAGTATACACTGATATCCCAAAGAAGTGGGGATCTAATGTCAGTGAAGCAATGGTCTTGCTAATGAGAGCAAGAACAAGCATACAAAGACAACAGGCTTCCTTCTCCCATGTCCTTTAAATAGACTGCTGGCAGTTGTGCCCCAGATTAAAGGTTTATCTCCCTACCTCGAAGATCTCAATCAAATGATGTAATTAAGCAAGAATCCCCCGGGGTTGTGCCCAGCCATTTGGGGGCTTTTAGTTTTAGATGTAGTCAAGTTGACAACCAAGAATAGACATTACATCTGCCTACCAGTATTGATTATTTGGGACCTGGTTATTGGGAGGAATAGAGTTTTGGGTTGTTTTGCTTGAAACAGGGTTTCACTGTCTAGCTGACCTAGGATGTGTTAGGTAAGCCCAGGCAGGCCTTAACTTAAGATCTTCCTGTGTAAGCCTCCCCAATGCCTGACTGGATGACTGGGTTTAAGGATGATTACCCTGTGCTCTGTAGGATGGCATCATCCCTGGCTTCTACCCATCTGAGGCCACTAGCAGACACTCCCCTCAATACTGGCCAACCAAACCCTCCATGTCTTACCTTCTCCTCTGTCTTCCTAACCCCTGGTTTAAATTTGCCTCTACTGATGGTCTCCAGCAAACTGTCAAAAATATATAAGCCACACCCTAGAGCTGTGGGTGCCTAAATTGGATCTGGGGACAAGGTTAGTTAGTTTGTTGTTTTTTGTTGTTGTTGTTTGGTTGGTTGGTTTTTGACTTTTGGTTGTTTCGGACAAGATCTCATATAGACCAGGCTGGCCTGAACTTTTTTATGTAGCCAAAGACCATCTTGAACTCCTTCCTCATCCACTTGCTTCCTTCTCCTAAGAGCTTGGATAACAAGCATATGCTACCACATCCAACTCAACTTGAACTTTCCTGGGTGGTGGTGGCACATGCCTTTAACAGCAGCACTCGGGAGGTGGAGGCATCCTGAGTTTGATCTGGAACCCACATACTGAAAAGAGAAAAACAGCTTCTGAGGGTTGTCATCTGACCGCCACACCTGCACTCTGCCACTCACACCAACCCAAATAAAACAGAATCTAAAATGTTTTATTAAAAATCTAATAAACTCTAGCTCTGCTTCCTACTGACTCTTCTTAAAATTCTCTTCTGCAATGAAGTCAAGGATCCTGCTTTACTTCCTGAGAGCGTCTTGAGGATTAGTGAGCTCCTCGGGCTCCTGGCAGTCATTCTGGGCTGTTCTGCCTGCTGACAAGGATTCTCACAGTTAAATGATGACCTACAGTGAAGTTCCTGCTAACTCTACGACTGGCACTAGCAACTATAGGTTTACTGGTCTGCTGGTCAGGCCCCTCTCACTAGAGGATCTTGATATGACTGGTCTCACAAGGACAGAGAGTTCTGTTGGGCCTGCACAGGTACTAGGGACAGAATTCTTAGAGCCACAACCAATACACTTTTGTTGAATTGGGCTTGGCCTAAAACTACCTCTATAGTAAGGATAAGTAAAGCTTGGCCTAAAGCAGCCTCCAAAATAGTCAACTGCACCCTTGCTTGCTGTGTGAACAAGGTGTAGCCTAACATAAGTGTGCTCCTGTTTACAAGCAAATCTCAGCAGCATCCCAGCTGAGCCTCTCCTGGTTAGATTACTGAGTACACCAAGCTCTTGTAAGGCAGATGTGGACTCTGAGTTACTAAGGTGTTTTCTGTCTGTCATTGCCTTTTCTCTAGCCACAGGCATAACCTGGATATATGGTAGGGCCAGGCATACTAAAGCAACTTTGGTTCAGAATGGTGTTTGGTTCTAGAACTCTGTCTTGCTCATTGCTTGCTTGATTGCTTTTTCTGACATAGAATGTCATAGTCTAAGGCTGTGCCTCCAACTCATTATGTAACCAAGGAGGAACTTGGAACTTTTTTTGCAAATGCTTCTACCCTCAAGAGTGTTGGGATTACAGATATACAATACCACAGCAAGTGTGTTCACTATTGGAGATGGATCCCCGGACTGTCAGCTTATCTGTTTCCCCAAAGACTTGACTTTTAGCAACTCAAGGTCTCTCTAACACTCATTACAAGGGCACCATGGGGGGGGAGGGGTCTGTGGAAGTCATTAGATCTCAGATCAGAAGGCTGCAGTGTAAGAAAGTGGAATCAGACATAGTTGGGCATAGCCACCCCTAGCAGTATCCTCTCCAGGTGCCCGTCACACGTGGTACCATAGGAAGCCCGAGGAGGTTAGGATGTGTGCCCGAGGCTAAAGTTATGTTTCAGGTTTCAGTTACTGCGCTTAAGAGAAATATAAAACAGAAACGCCTCTAACCTGTAAACTCCGCTTGCCCAAGAAAGACAACGTCCTGGAGTAGGAGGGCTGTTTGTGTAAGGTAACAAAAAGTCACCTGTTTTTCCTTCTGTAAAGAGCTTGGTTGCCGCAACTACACAGAATGTACTTGATCATATGTGGTGGGAGGTATGTCAGGATGTATGTTTGCCCCTGATTGGACAAAGGCAGTAAGTGCGTAGCCTTGTGGGGTTTGCCTCTATAAGCCTCTGACTAATGTAATTTAGTGCCATTCTCTGGGAACCCTTGGTGTGGACCTGGCCAGTGTCCATCGTCATGGCCAGTATTTAATAAAGCTTGCTTCAAATTCAGTTCAAACATTGTGGTAGTGGTCTTATTCTCGCCCGGTGGGATTAATAGCCTCTGTTACCTCAGTCTACCAGGTCTTTTCCTGTAAGCACCTTTGTTTCTGTCCTCTGCGATGTCTCCACTGTCCAGACCAAAGCTGTGCTGAGAGCAGGTGCTAACCCTGAATCCCCCCTCAGCTGTCTTACTCTTCTATTGCTATAATAAAACATCCCAGCAAAAGCAACTGAAGAAAGTGAGGGTTTGTTTTGCTCACAGTTTGAGGTGCAGTTCCGTCATGATGGGGAAGTCAGAGTGGAGGGAACGTGAAGCTGCTGGTCACAGTGAGGAATAGAGAGCAGTGACCCACAAAGGGCAAATCTTCCCACCTCACTTAACTTAAGATATTGCTCCCAGGGGCGTGTTCAGAGTCCCATCCCCCAGACTCTACAGCCTGTCAGTTGACAATAACATTATCCAGCCCTGATCTTGTACATCCTTGAGAACAGGATGCAAGTGAGCCCAAGTTCCTCTTCAAGTAGGCTGACTGAAACTAGTTTCAGCCTAAGATGGCTGCCAGGGTGACGACATGCAAATTCTAACTTCATTATAACCCCATCTGCATGCAGACGACTTAACTCCAAAGCCACACTAGTCAACAATTGCCATGACAACAAGGATGGAACTACAAGGAGAGGAAAAAAAGAACAGGGTTTGAATGCTAGGAAAATGTCCCCCCATTTCCAGAAAGATAGCTGTTCCTCCCCTTACACTAGCCTATCACCCCAAGGGTTGAAAAGTTGATTTGTGAGACAGTCTCTCTGCTACTGAATTGATCTTGATCCACATTTCTAATCAAAGGGGGCAAAACTGGGTAACGAAAGGGTTGATGACTACTGAAGGCCAGTCAGGACCTGTAGATAGACTCCTTAAAGTTTAAAATTGATCCTCAGGTGTATCCCACAGAGGCAGAAGCAAGTTACAAAATAAGGAACCAGAGGAAAGGACATGGGAAGGAAATGGAGCCTCTTGCCCCTGCCTGCTGAGAACATAGCAAATGTCATAAGGGTCAATATTCCATAAATCTCTCCCATTTTGTAAAGCTTGTTTTAGGCCTGCCATATCCCTGGAATTTAATGGTCTCCCCAATTTCCTTCATACCCTTTGTGCTGCTTCTTTTAAAGCTATCCGATCATTAAAGACTGGGAGACCAGACCCCAGCCTACAGGAGACAGATACGCCCTTCACCTGCATTAGAATAAAAAACAAGCGAGCTTTCTGCCACAGTGTGCTTGTTAGCATGGTTTGGGCTATGGAGGGAGTTGGATCACAGGCATGTTCCACCATGCCTGGTGTATGCAGTGCGGAAGTGAACCCAGGGTTTCATGCATGCAGTTCACACCCTGACTATATCCCCAGCCCAAAACAGTCATTTTCTATCAAAGCTCAAATGTCTGGCAACTAGACATTGTGCAGACACAAATACAATTCCCAACTCCTCCAGGATTCCCTTCTGTGGTGGTTTGGATAAGAATGGCCCCATAGACTTGTGTTTGAATGCTTGGTCACTCAGGAGAGGCACTCTTAAGAGGTGTGGCCTTATTGGAGGAAGTGTGTCACTGGGGGTGGGCTCTGAGGTCTCAGAAGCTCAAGCCAGGCCTAGTGACTCAATTCTCTTCCTGCTGCCTATGGATCAAGATGTAGAATTTTCAGCTCCTTCTCCAGCACCTCATCTGCCTACGTGCTACCAGGCTTCCTGCCATAACAAAAATGAACTAAACCTCTAAACCAGCCCCAGTTAAATGTTTCCCTTTATAAGACTCGCCATTGTTTTGGTGCCCCTTCACAGCAATAGAAACCCTAACTAAGATGTCCCAGTGTCACTGCCGAATAAAGAAAGTCACAGCCCTTCCACATCCTGGCCAATCATGTCAAATGAACCACAAGAGATCTGGAGGCACTATCCCCGGGGAGGGGACACTAAGTGTGCATGTTCAGGCATGTTTCTGCTGTGTTCGGGAAATAGCACTTGGTGGTGGGGATGTTTACTCAGTGGAGAGCCCTAAGACGTGCACAGCAATAGCATGGTCAGCCCTTCCCACAGCAAGCTGACTTCCTTCCCGTGTCCCCTGATACACTGCCACCATTTCGGCTACTTTCTACACAGCACACACATAAATGCTTTTAAGTGTTAGCCTCAGAGAAGCTTGATTTGCTCACCCTCCCCACTTCTCTCACCCATAGTGGATGGCACTGACCCCATCTGTTATGCCAGCGTTGAGTTTTTTGCTTTTCTATTTCCTGGGCCTTCACCCCATTAAAAAGGCCAAAGGGCAGGCATGAAATCCGGTTTTATTGCCAGTCTACTCCCTAGACAGCAGTTGGGAATCAACCCTTTTGTCATAGACGGCTGGGAATTGTCCTGGGAATACCCAGTCACATGAGCCTAAGAAAATAGTGGACATTAGGGGATAGGTTAAGTTATTCTTACTCACCCTTAAGGAGTTACATCAACTATCAAAAGTTCAGATGGTTAGTGAGATGGTTTGGTGGCTAAAGCACTTGCTACACAAGTGGGAGGACCAGAGTTCGGGTCCTCAGCATCCATGTGCAAGCTGGTGGGCTTGGTCATTGTCACGTGCTGTTTGTGCTCACTGAGAAGTTCACCGTTTCAGACTTTTTAGCCCGTTGGACTAAAAGCGTCCTCAAGGCCACTTGTCTAGGATAGGCTGGCCAACCCCAGAAAGAAGAGCAAAACAGTCCAAAATTAAAAATATTATGTCCTTGAGAAGAGATACAAAGTGAACCATCCAACAGAGGTTACTCTTATTTAGCACAGGATACAAACGTACTTACAGGGGGGCGGGGCAGAAATTCGCCCCTGGGAAGCCCAGCCATGGAGGGGAAAACTCAATTAGAAACCCAGGTGACTGCCTCAGCTTCCCCAGTCAGCTTCTGCTGTGAGAGGTGAGCACAGGGTTTGATATTATCTCTGTCTGGTGCTGGTTGTCCTTTTCCTTGGAAGCTTCCCCGCGGGGACACTGCTCTGCCTGGGGATTGTCTAGCGGGAACTCCAGCTGGCGGTCTCAATGAGGCTTCCTCAGCTAATGTCTGCGGGACGTTCTTAACGCCCAATGTCTACCTAGCCATCTCCCCAGCTCTTGTTATTTACTCTCTTGCTTCAGCTTGTTGTACACCTAATAAACTCATGCGGAGAAAACAAAGTATGCCTGTTGTAGGTCATTCCACACCACACAGAACACCCTTTGTGTTTCTGTTCACAGTGCCTATTGTTTTATGTGTGTGTGCATGCGTGTCAGGCCCAAAGGAAACTCCTTTTCCCCAAATTCCAAAAGGCAGAAGGGACAAATGGCTAGCTGTGGTGCCCATTAGCATAGCAAAGCACATGCTGGCCCCAGGCTCCTTCAGTATCACAAGTACTATTCCAGGGTTAGTCCCCTACCCTAAACTTCTCCAGCCCAAGGGTTCCTCTTCCCCACAGCTGCTCAACCTCTTTTTACAGCTATTTCAGGCACGTTCTCTTGGCTTACTTTGCCTCTCTCCTCTCCCATCATATCAATTGAGATAAAGGGGACTGAGGAGCTGGCTCAGATGATAAAATGTGTGTCCCACAAGTATGAGGACCCAAGTACAATTCCTAACATCCATGTAAACAAATCTGGGCTGGGCACAGGCTTGTAGTTCTAGGGCTTGGGAGGTAGAGAGAGGAAGATCCTGGAGTTTCCTGGCCAGCCAGCCTAGCCTAATCAGCAAGCCCCAGGTCCCAGTGAGAAACTATGTCTCAAACAATAAGGTGGATGGCTTTCCAGAAGAATGACACCCAAGGTTGACCTTTGATACCCCCTACCTTCCTAGGTGCACGCGCGCGCGCGCGCGCACGCACACACACACACACACACACACACACACACACACACACACACACACATACACACACACACACCCGAACAAATATAAGAAATCCTAGATCAGGTTTATCTGTGAACAATTTTCCTTCAAGCTCTGTAATACCTGAAGGTAGCCTGGATTTGAGAACTGTTAAAAAGTCAGGCAAGAGAGCCAAGACAGGCCCTGATATGCTAATGAATTAACCTGAAGGTGGCTATGCCATGCTTGTTAGTCAGCCAACCCAACGCTGTGAACCCTTACAGCACAAAGCTACTGCCCAACGAAAGGATACCAACATTAGAACTTTGGAAATGGTCTCTAGGATCACACTACCACAAGGCTCCTCTAGCCTCTGTGGTCATACCCATTGGCAAGAGGGCTTGAGATTGGCCTTTTTATGTGGTCATGGCAGCAACCACTGAACTTCCAACATCTTCCCTGGGCCTCCGTATGCTGCTCTGTCAGCACTAGCAACTGGCTGGCGCTTTCAAGGAACTTTTGAATCACCATCAGTATGCCATCTTCTCATCCTGCCACAGCTCACAGATGTCACAGCAGACATAGGCCAAGCCTGCAAGCTTCTGAAGGGTTCTTGCCAAAGATTTGTTAATCTCAATGGGCAAGACTAAGACCAGTACCACAAGTTTTGAGCCAAATTTGAAGCAAGCTTTATTAAATACTAGCCAGGTCCCCGGATACTGGTTAGTGCCATATCCAGGATTCCCAGAGTATGGCACCAAATTTCATTAGACAGGAGCTTTATAAAGGCAAGACCCACAAGGCTATGCACTTCCCTCCATTGTCCAGTAAGGGGTAAACATACATCCTGACGTACTTCCTGCCTATGTGTGTTCAAGCACATCCTGTACAGTTGGGATGATCAACCTTGTTTACAGAAGAGGAAACATGTGGCTTGTTATTTTACATGAACAGAAGCCCCAAGTATTCCAGGAAGTTACCTGTCCTTGGGTAAGTGGGGCTTACAGGTTAGAGGCGTTTTTGTTTTATAGATCTCTTAAGTGAAGCATGATTAATAAAAACTCAGAGACAGATATTGGGGTTCAACCTGAAGACCAGAAAAGCAAACCAGCCGGCCACTGGTTTTTACCTCAAACTCAGTTCAAAAATGGTGATCCTGCCTCCAGGAAACCTCAGAATGAGACTGAGACTGAGAGCTGCCTCCTCCTTTTTTATAATGCTCTCTAGATCTGGGATTAAGGGCGTGCACTACTACTGCCTGGCTTCTATGGCAAGCTAGTGTGGCTACTGGGATTAAAGATGTGTGTCATTGCTGCCTTGTCTGTAAGGCGGGCCAGTGTGGCTGTTTTACTTTTCTAATCCTCAGGCAAGCTTTATTTATTAAAATACAAATGAAATGTCACTAGAGTTAAGTACAGTAATTTAAACCTAATACATAATTTTAGCCCACCCTCTCCCCTTAAGTTGTATCCTGAGCCAAATCCTTGACTCTGTGGTAGGGCCCTGTTTACAGTGGGATCTAATAATCATCAGCTCAGTGCAACCAGACAGGAATTTATCTATCCATTTAAGGCATTAATGATGCAAAGGCCAACAGTAATTAGCAGAAACAGAAGGGTCAAAGTCCCTGCAACGGCTGATGTTAGACTTACTCTCCAGGAGGAGCCTGAAAATGAGAATAGAGAATAGTCATTTATTTCATATCAAGTCCTGTTTTAGCAACTTTATTTTTTTTTAACTACAGCCAAATTATCACTAATGATTCCCAGATGGTTTACATAGAAATGGAATTTTTTTTCTTAAAACCACATAACCCTCTTGTTCTGCAAAGAGCAGGTCAAATTCTCTATTATAGAACTACTTCAGCTAATAAAGCTACCTGTTGATAGGTCTGGGTTCTATTCATTTTTAACAGGTACCTTTCTGATAATCAGCCTAGAGGCCAGTATGAGTCCTGGTATGCCAATAGGCACTATAGGTAGGCATTTTGTCCCCTTTGCCAGGGAGTTTCCTTTGGACCTATAATTCTAGCTTTTTGTTGAGGATACAGGGCAATGTACTCTCTTCTGTAACTACTTCTTGCTGAAATTAGGACATCATTATAGGGCCCAGAGAGTCTGGAATGCTAGTCAAAAGTCAGGAGGGGATTCAGGCCATAAGGCATTCATCAGGAGCATCTGGTTCACTGACCCATCTGAAGAGACAGGGAGCATTTACATCAGCTGTACTCGTTCGCATCAGCTTTCAGCAAGTCCAGTGGTCATAGTGATCTGGAGTCTGCAACTGTCTCCTGGATGGTGTTTGTCATGGTTCCAGGTAGAAATCTGCTGGGCCAGATATAGACTAGGGACAGAAGTTAAAGTTTAGGAACTGAAAGGAAATCTTACATCTGGAGCTTCCAGGCTCATACTCCTGGTAACTGGGGGAGGGAAGGAGTCCTAAGACCGGGAGAGAGAGACCCTACACTTAGAAATAGGAATATGGGAAAACTTAGGCTGTTCACCTGTGAAAGGTAGTACTAGGACTTACAACTAACTCCCTTGCTTCTTAAAACTTACATGAATTTTTTAGTTTACAAAAAGAGATAGAAGTTTATTATCATTACCACTTTTTATAATCTGTACTGAAATCCACATTGTAGAAAAAGCAGCTAACAACTGTCTTTAAAACAGCTGGAAGAGACTCAAGTATGAACATCCTTTCCTCTGTCCAGAGGGCTGGATATATACATAGGACAGAGATGTCTTTAGCCCAGTGAGAAGCACCTTTAAGTTTATACTTAGAAGACAACCAAAGGAAATTTGAACTTTTGAGCATTTGACTATGATATAGTCAGTGATCTACCATGGTTAGATTAATAGCTTATCAGAACTCCACTGATTAATGTTAAAACTGAACTTTTGAAGTCTTAGTATAACAATATCATGGGGGGGGAAGAAATCTGGAATATTTTTTATTACTTTAAATCACTTTCTTATACCTTTACAGCTTACATTTACATACCTTAAAAGGCTTTCTTAGAGCCGGTTGTGGTGGCGCACGCCAGTAGGATTTGCTGAAGGAGGCAGAGGCAGGAGGATCACGAGTTCGAGGCCAACCTGGGCTACAAATTTTGCCAGGCAGTGGTGGCGCACACCTTTAATCCCAGCACTCGGGAGGCAGAGGCAGGCAGATCTCTGTGAGTTCGAGGCCAGCCTGGTCTACAAGAGCTAGTTCCAGGACAGGCTCCAAAGCCACAGAGAAACCCTGTCTCAAAAAACAAAAAAACAAAAAAAAAAGAGGCTTTCTTAGAACCTCAGAACTTATATAAACTTAAAATCTTTTCATACAATCATTTACTGTGAGACACAGTATTGAGAGCAGTAGTTGCAAAGCAAGTTTCTTTAAATAAAGAAGTACTAAAAAAGTTAAAGCTGAAACCTATTTATCTTTTAATATGAAGCCTATTAGCAAGGCAAATCTGTCTGCCTTTCTCAGTAGAAGACCTAGTTCCTCTAGAAAAAGCAAGCCCTGATTTTTACATATGACATGAACTAACAAGGTAGCTGTGGTCTTGGGGAAGGAGCTAGGTGCCTTCCACTGCCAAACTGACAAAGCTACAGTTAGCCATCAACACCATCAGAGATCTGAGAAGGATGGCTCATAGCAGGAAAAACCCAACCAACCAGTTAAACAAAAAACAAATGGTCTCTGTATTGAAAGACCCGGATAAATCCAGACCTCTCTAGCAGGAAGAGAAGAGCCAAAAAATCTAAGTTAGCCAGATCAGTGACTCTGTTTCAGGAACTAGCTGAAGATAAACTTAGATTATAATCTTGAGAATAATCTTGATAAACAGGGAGTTACCCCCTTGTGATTAGCACTGGTATTTTTGGAATTTTCCGATGACGCCCTCCCCACCCCCTTTGGATTACTGGGTTGTGGTTTCTTCCCTTAAAAACCTCCTCCCAGCTACTCGGGTCGAACTCATCCCCTGCACGGGATATGAGTCTCAGCCCCAGCGCTGGTGCCTGTCCTGTCAATAAACCTCATGTGATTGCAGCAAGGATGGTCTCTCGTGAGTTCCTGGGGGGTCGTGTTATCTCGAGACTTGAGTGAGAGTCTCCCCGATCTGGAGGTCTTTCAGTATCAATTAAAATGATAGAGATTTATCAGCTACTTGGATGATTACCCTAATAGGCTCCTGTGTTCTTGATGGCTCTCTTGTGGGGCAGAGGTCATAGATTTTCAGCCATTATACAGGACACCATTGCATCTTCAGCTGCTTCACAGGACAACATAGACCTTCAGCTGCTAGACCTAGAAAGTCTGAGAGATTTTCCTGTGGGTGAGGAACTTGGGCAAACTGGCCTACCTTGACTTAGGCAGAGTAGGGCAATCAACCTAACAGTGTCCACAGTTTGTCCAGGGCTCTAGCAGCAGACAAGGCATGGAACAGTTTTTCCCAGTGTTAGCATCACCACAATCAGGGTCTGTCTTCTTTGGAGACTGTAGGGTTGCCTCCAGGACCTTTTTCTGTCTACCATTGGATACTTTATCTATTAAACATTTTAAATGCAATATTCAGCAGATCGCTGAAAAATTTCGAGGACCAAGTATTAAGTATACATGATTTTAAACAACCAACCCTCACTTGTTTTTTTGTTGTTGATGTTGTTGCTGTTTACTTCAGCCATAACCTGGAAAACATACAGGAGGTTAAATAAAGCTTACTACCGTAATTAATCACATTGGTACTTTGCATGACTACAAATATAATTCTGAGAACATCAAAGAATTTGATCCTGCTGGGTGATGGTGGTGCACACCTTTAATCCTTGCCCTTGGGAGGCAGAGGCAGGTGGATCTCTGTGAGTTCAAGCCCAGCCTGATTTGCTAATGAGTTCCAGGACAGGCCCTAAAGCTACAGAGAAACCCTGTCTTGGAAAGAATGTGATCCTGTATGAAGTGACTGATTATGAGCTTGCATGTCTTCATCATCTTTAGCAGTTTATAAGTTAGTAGCTTTAAGAAAATTAACCATTTTTGAATTGAAGCTCTTTTAGTATCAAAATAAAACCGTAAATCATGAACATGGTCTGTAGGGAAACAGGCAACTTTGCTTAGCCTTTCATAGTATGCCATTACAGAATATTCCAGTTTCTGGTGTTTAATGTTTGGTGCTTATAGTTGTGGACCTAACTCTCCAGGCTTTTGTTTATTTTTTAAGATTACAGATTAATAAAGACATCATGATATAAAACATTTTATAAATTTAAAAATGTCCCGTAGCCTTATAAATTTAAATATTTAAAGAAAATACACAGTTTATTAATTTAGATTTTTATAAAACTCTAAAATTCTTTTTAAAAATGTTTCAAGTCAGCCAGGCAGTGGTGGTGCATGCCTTTAATTCCAGCATTTGTGAGGCAGAGACAGGCCGGATCTCTGTGAGTTCAAGGTCAGTCTGATCTATAGAGCTAGTTCCAGGACAAGCACCAAAGCTACAAAGAAACCCTGTCTCAAAAAACAAAAAGACAAACAAACAAACAAATTTTAGAGCCTCTCAACTGTAGGCTTCTACAGTATCAAAAAATGAACTAAGTACCTTTTTTACTATAAGAGGGAAGAAACAGGGCACATCCATAGTCCAGACAAGGCAAAACAAAAATCCAGTAGTACAAATAACTCAATGCTCAACATCTGAGATTCCCTCATGATGTACTGGGCTGCCCCAGGGGGCTCAGGTCACCTCTCTGACCCTACCCTCAGCAGCACATACCACTTGTCTTCCAGACCCCAACCTGTTCCATTTTATAGTGTCTGTTGTTCCTGGTGGCCATCACATGGCACCAGCATCTCCGAAACAGATGGGGTCCCTCTTCTGGGCTCTCTTTAGGAACATCAGCCCTTCTGTACACTGTCGAGCCTCAGCTGCTCTCCATGACCTTTGAAACCAATACTACCCAGGTGACTCTTGTAGCAGGTCTTTTTTTTTTTTTTTTGGACTGCCATCTCCCAAACAATGACACAGAGACTTCTTATTAATTATGAAAACTTGGTCTTAGCTTATGGTTGCTCCTAACTAGCTCTTAAAACTTGAATTAATATTAATTTATATTAATCTACATTCTGCTATGTGGCTTGTTACTTCTCAGTTGCATACATCTGACTTCCTTCACATCTTGCTGGCATTTCCTGCTTCTCAGATTCTTCCCAAAGTGTAAGCATAGAGCGCTCATTTGTTTCCTGGTTGCCCAGACTCAAATAATCACACAGATATTATATTAATTACAACATTTTTTGGCCAATAGCTTAGGTTTCTTATTAACTAGCTCTTATATCTTAAGTTAACCCATTTCTATTAATCTGTATAACAGCACAAGGCTGTGGCTTACTGGTAAAGATTTGGTGTCTGTCTCCTTTGGCATCTCTCTGACTCAGCTTACTCTATCTATATATCTCTGTTCAGATTTCCCACCTGGATTTCCTCTGTTAAGCTTTTGGCCAAAAAAGCTTTATTCATCAACCAATAAAAGCAATACATATACAGAAGGGCATCCAACATCATCTCCCCTTTTCTGTCTAAATAAAAAGGAAGGTCTATGTCACCACTAAACAATTAGTAGCAAGCAGTTCACAAACCCCATTTACGTGCAGGACTTCCTGAAATGCCAGAGTTTCATGCTACCAGCACAAACCAGGAAGCCAGATCTTAAAGAAGCCATGCAATTTTTTTTTTACCACTAACACTGAGTCAGGAAGACTTCTCTTAAAGTAGCTGTGCCTCTACTTGCCTCTAGCAAAGAGTCTATCTAAAAAAAAAAAGAAAAAAAATGCAGCTACCAAGAAGCTGTGCTTAACTCTATTCTTTTGTGTCTAGGATTCCTTCCCACACTCTCTCAGTTTGTATGTGGATGTAGTGGCCCCACACTGGGTGCCATTTTGTAAGCATAGACTGTTCATTTGTTTCCTGGCCACCCAGGCTCAAATAACCACACAGAAATTATATTAATTACAACATTTCTAGGCCAATAGCTTAGGCCTCTTATTAACTAACTCCTACATCTTAAATTAACCCATCTATTAATCTGTATATAGACATGAGGCTGTGGCTTACTGGTAAGAATCTGGAGTCTGTCTCCTTTGGTATCTATGTGGCATCTCTCTGACTCTGCCTACTCAATCTCTATATCTCTGTTCAGATTTTCCACCTGGCTTTGCTCTACTAAGCCATTGTCAAAACAGCTTTATCCATCAACCAATAAAAGCAACACATATACAGAAGGACATCTAACATCACCAGAGTTCCTATCTCTACCTGGAAGTCCTGCCTATCTTCTCTTGCCTAGCTATTGGCCACTCAGCTCTTTATTAAACCAATCAGAGTGTGCCTTAGGCAGGTGAGGTAAATCAAATATCCTGTACCGGACTCTTAGATTATAAAGTTTAGTTGGCAACTTGAAATACGTTCTTGTATATGAATGCATAGAGGTACAGCTTTAATACCTAATTAATCAAGCATTGTTTTTAAATCTTATGTTTCATAAACCTTGTTTTTATGCCTGTTCTTAGGACAGGAATTATACATAAAGTCATCCTAATTCAAAATATCTTGGAGCCATGTTTGTTGCCTCGTTGGTTGATTTATACAATGTGGTCACCTTTAATCAAGATGGCAGTGGAGTCACACGGCACTTATCTTCTCTAACCTTAGTAAAGAGAACAGCAAGTTCCTTGTGGCATGCCAATATGGCATCATGTCACATGGTTCCTTTAAGATATCTATAGATTTTTAACTATCAACCCTGTGTTATGAATATTAAGTTAACTTTTTGTTACAAATTTTACAGATTTTTAACCATACCCAATGAGTTTATAAATCTTGAGATATAGAAAATTCACATAATAGTCTTACAAATCATGGGATGAGGGGCTGGAGAGATGGCTCAGAGGTTAAGAGCACTGGCTACACTTCCAAAGATCCTGAGTTCAATTCCCAGCAACCACATGGTGGCTCAAAACCATCTGTAATAAAATGTGGTGCCCTCTTCTGGCCTGCAGGGACATATGGAGGTAGACCACTGTATACTTAATAAATAAATAAAATTTAAAAAAAAAACAAATCATGGGATGAGGTTTGTATCTTAGCAAAAGTTTTAGAAAGTTATATGAAGCCAATTGTCTAACTTTTTTCTTCTTAGCTGTTTTGTTTTGCTCTCTTTTCCCCCACCACACAGTCAGGTGGAGCACCTGATGCAGGCAGAGAAATAACTTTTAAAGAAGCATGCCTGGGTCAAGAGAAGAGAGAAGCATGCTTTTCAATGAAATAGAACACCATAAAACAACTTTATTATCCACACCCAAAGACAGTTGAATCCCTGTTAAACTGAAACCAGTGTCCAGAAACCTTAGAGATAAAGTCTGAGCCCTGGCCATCAAAGCATCCGTGGCATGCAGTATTAGCAGTGGTGCCTGGTGGCAGAGACAGCAAAAACAAAACCAATGAAAACATAACACAAAATGGTCACTCATTTGAAAGAAACCTGTCAGAAACAAAACATGCAGTGGCCACCATTAGTCTTACATTCCGTTGAACCCGACCCATTTCTGCTTCCATGTTTGCAACAATGGTGGCGCACGCCTTTAATCCCAGCACTCGGGAGGCAGAGGCAGGCGGATCTCTGTGAGTTCGAGGCCAGCCTGGTCTACAAGAGCTAGTTCCAGGACAGGCTTCAAAGCCACAGAGAAACCCTGTCTCAAAAAACCAAAAAAAAAAAAAAAGTCAAGACTCAAAACCAGACAAGGAACCTCAGGTAGACCATGCGACGTCTCCCTTTTTGCCCTAGATGGGAGATAATTGGGTCCCACTGAAACCCTCCTCATCCCAGATTGCATTCCCAACAGAACTAGATAGCACAGAAAATGACTATGACTTACCAGGGGAGATCTCCATAGATGCTTGCTGCTTTTCTCAGCATGGTGGTTCACTCTGATAGTCTGTGAAACCAAAAGAAGACCTGGGTGTGTTGGAACAGCTCAAGGTGCATATCTCCTGAGGTAGCCCTTCAGCCTCAGCGTAAAGTAAAAGTACATCTCTAGAATTTGGGTGGGTAGTCTGATATTGCTGGGGACCTCTAGAAAATGCTAATACCACCAGGCTAGAATAAGACCACTATCACAATTTTTGAGCCAAATTTGAAACATGCTTTAGTAAATACTGACCAGCATAGACACTGGCCAGGTCCATACCTGGGATTCCCAGAGAATGGCACCAAATTACACTACTCAGAGGCTTATAAAGGCAAAGCCCACTAGGCGACATACTTTCTGCATTTGTCCAATCAGGGGCAAGCATGAGTCCTGACATATGTACCTCTCACCTATGAGTGGTCAAGCACATCCTGTGCAGCCAAGGCAACCAACCTTGTTTACAGAAGAGAAAGCGGGCTTGCTATTTTACAGAAACAATAGCCCCCATCATTCCAGGAAGTTTTCTGTCCTTGGGCAAGGTTGGCTTACAGGTTAAAAGCGTGTCTGTTTTTTAGATCTTTTAAGCACAGTAATTTTATCCTCAAACATGAGATTAGCCCTCACAGATTCTCCAGTGGAAACGCCGAACAGCCTTCTTTCGTTCAATCAGCTGTCACTGGCTCGGTGAGATGTCTGCGTAGCTTCTATGGCAGCACAGCACGGTAAGGAATGTTTGTATGAATAACCTGAACATATTCAAAGGACAAATCTTGTGTGGACACCCTAATTGCCCACGGCCCATGCTCTCTTTACTGACACTGCAAGTGGAGTTTCTCAGGCAGTATTTGCTTTAATAGGTGCCTGTACAATGCTAGCAAAATGTCAGTTCTCTGTCAATGGCTAGGTGAGTTTTTCACATCCCATGGTAGCGTGGATTTGCATTTTTCTTAGCAAAAAAGAAGTTGGAGAGTGGAGTGTGATGGTGCATGTCTGTAACTCCAGGACTTAAGATGTGGAGATGGGAAGATCAAAAGGTTGGGGTCACCCTGGGCTACATAGCTTACTAGAGAGCAGTAGGGGCTATATCAGATCCTGTCCAACCCATCTCCAAAGAGGTGAGGATGAGGAATTGGGCTGGGGATTGCGGCTGGTGGCAAAGCACTTGCCTGGTACATGCAAAGCTTCTATCCTTACCACACAACACCACCACCAACAAAATCTGTTGAGTTTAGTGCTACATGCCTGTAATCCCAGCCATTGGAAGGTGGAAGTGGGAGGATCAGGAATTCATGAGTAGCTCAACTGCACAGTGAGTTTGAGGTTAGTCTGGACTACATGAGGAGCTGTCCTAGAAAAAAAAAAAACTACAACAAAAAGCCACATTCTTTTCATGTTTAAAAATGAAAGTTGACCAGCATGGTGGTGCTCAACTTTAATCCAGCACTCAGAGGTCAGAGGCAAAGGGATTTCTGTGAGTTTGAGGTCAACCTGGACTATGGAGCAAGTTCCAGGACAGCCAGAACTACATAGTGAGACTTTGTCTCAAACAAGCAAACAAAAAATAAAAGCGGAGGTCATTTGATCCTAAGGAATCCAATAAAAGCCATTAGAACTAGTAAATGAGTTCAGCAAAGTTGAGCTGTGTAAGATCGATACACAACAATCAATTTCAGAACACCCCTTGCCCCCCAAAAGCAGGCTGTGAACCTATAATCCTAGCACTCGAGGCAGAGGCAGAGGCAGAGGCAGTAGGATTAACCACAAGCTTGAGAACAACTTGGACTTTACAGTTAGACCCTGTGTTTTTTTAAAAGACAAACACACACACACACATACACACACACACACACACATACACACACACACATACACACACACACATACACACACACACATACACACACACACATACACACACACATACACACACACACACATACACACACACATACACACACATACACACACACACATACACAGAGAGAGAGAGAGAGAGAGAGAGAGAGAGAGAGAAATCAATTCTACACAGTAACAATGAGAAAGTTGAAATTAAATTATAAGATAGCTCCATTTAATAATAAATCCCAAAGTAATAAAATTATGCAACAATAAATTAAACAGATGAAAGACAAACATGACAACTCATATCTGTAATCCCCCACTTAAGGAATGAAGGCAGGAGACTTGCTTTTGTGTCAGAAACACACACATATCATCATCATCATCATCATCATCAAAGAAAGTGCAAAATTCTTGAAAACTCTGAAACATTGCAAGGAATTAAAAACCTGAATAAGCTCAGAAATTATCCCAGTAGCTGGGGAAGTCAGGGTAGGACACTTGTCTATTGCCTGCAAACCTTAGATTCTGTTCACAAAACCACAAAAAAGAAAAGTAGATAGAGAAAAAGTCCACATTCCTGAATCAGAAGAGAATTGCACAGAAGCTGAAAACAGACTCCTAGATGATGATATTGAGTGTGGAGTAGGATGGGGAGAGGTAGAGGCGCTTTTGCACAGGATGAGACTCTTGGAGTCACACAGTTTTGTACTGTTTCAATTGGTTTTTAATTCAGCTGTGACCTTGGCAAATAAACCCTTCCTAGAGTTGCTTTCACCTGGAATTTTGTCACAGCGACGAGAAAAGTAATATGGCACCTCTAGTTTCTTGTACATTTTTTGCAGAGCTAAGGAAGGAGAACCTTGTAAAGTAATTTTCGATGTAAAAACAGTGTTTCCAACAAAAGACTATTTATTCTTCACTAAAAGAAAGCAAGCTATAGAGTGGTGAGACACTGAGGAGCCCCTGCCCTACTGTGGAGGTTTGACTAGGAATGGCCCCATAGGCTCTTTTATTTGAATACTTGGTCATTAGAGAGTGGAGACCCTTGACAGGGATTAGGAGGTATGGCCTTGTTGAAGGAAGTGTGTCATTGGGCTTTGGGGTTTAAAAAGCCCATGCCAATCTCAGTGTTTCTCTCGTCTTGCTGTCTGCCTATCCAGAGATAGAACTGTCAGCTCCTTCTCCAGCACCATGTCTGTCTGCATGCTGCCATGCTTCCTACCATGATGATAATGGACTAAACCTCTGAACTTATAATCCAACCCCAATTAAATGATTACCTTTATAAGAATTGCTGTGGTCATGGTGTCTCTTCACAGCAATAGAGACCCAAGCTAAGACACCAGCTGTGCTGTTTTGAAAATGATCTATTCCAAAATCCACTGAATGCAGAGCAGGGTCACTACTTGCTAAGCATAGAGATCTCTGTTTAAATTTCTAGTGAAACCCTTTCTTTAAAATTAGATATCCAGAGGGCTAGAGAGATACTAAAGTAGCTAAGAGCACCAGCTGCTCTGCCGGAAGAGTCAGGTTTGATTCCCAGCACCCATACAAGTGGCTTGCAATTGTCTGTAACTCCAGTCCTAGGGGATCCAACTCTCTCTTCTGATCTCCTCAGGTAATTAATGCATGTGATTCAGAGATATGCAGGTAGGAAAAACACTCATACATATAAAAATTAAAAACCTCAAAAATTAAAATGAATAAATAAGAATAAAGCAAAATATCCAATCATATTGGGCATGGTGGTGCATTCCTATAGTTGTAGCACTTGAGAGGCAGCTTAAGTGCCTGTGCACTGTAAGCACAGCACAGTGTCTGTGCAGTGCAGTGTCCATGCAATGCAGTGTCTGTGCAGTGTAAGTGTGGTGCAGTGCCTGTGCAGTATAAGCATAATGCAGTGCTTGTGTGGTGTAAGCACAGTGCAGTGCTTGTGCGGTGTAAGTGCAGTGCAGTGCAGTGTGAGCACGGCACAGTGCCTGTGCAATGTAGTGTCTGTGCAGTGTAAGTATGGTGCAGTGTAAGTGTGGTGCAGTTCCTGTGCAATGTAAGTGTGGTGCAGTGCCTGTGCAATGCAGTTCCTTGCAGTATAAGTGCAGCATGGTGTCTATGCAATGCAGTGACTGTGCAGTGCAGTGCCTTTGCAGTGTAAGTGCAGTGCAGTGACTGTACAGTGTAAGTGTGGTACAATGCCTTTGCAGTGTAAATGTGGTGCAGTGACTGTGATGCAGTGCCTTTCAGTGTAAGTACAGTGTGTTGTCTGTGCGATGCCATGCCTGTGAGGTGCAGTGCCTTTGCATTGTAAGTGCAGTGCAGTGCCTGAGTGGTGTAAGTGCAGTGCAATCCCTGTGCAATGTAAGCATTCACTTGGATGCTGGAAATTGAACAGCTGCTGAGCTAAACACGCAATGACAACAAGCACCATTTTTATACACAATTTCCTTGTTTAAAAAAAAAGAAAAAGATGAAAACTAACTCTCCTTCCCTTGGCAGCCATTATTTGCCAATAGCGCCTCAGCTGGGGTGGAATTTTATTTATGCCCCTGTTGGAGGCCCAAAAATGTGAGCCTATTTCCACGTTAATCAGAAGTCAAAGAGTTGAAACTTATCTCTAGTCCTTCAAGGTTATTGTGTTTCTATGCAAACAAAGGTCCTACCTAGATTTACAACAGAGATTTCTGCTCTCTCAAGGTTATTGTCAACAGGTGTACCTAATACCCAGACCTTGTATTTCAAGTACAGAGAAGTAGATTGTTCCTACCTCAAACAAAAGTCTATGGATCCAACTAAGTTCTAGTTCCTTTAAGGAGATAACAATGGGTTCCATCCAGGGAGTGGTTTAGCCTACAGAATATTTTGGTCTAGGGTGTGAGTGTGACTTGTTTTATTTTACCAACAGAATGTTTAGCTATGGATATAGCCTGCAACATTCAACTGGCCTGTTTATTTCCTTGTATCATGTTAATGCAGTTTTTGTCTTACTCCTACCTTTTGTGATCAGGAGTATTTTAAGCAATTGGAAATTAAACATGGGCGAATTTCAGTTCTCACTGGAATTCCCTCCTGATACTATTCTGTGTTTTTCCATTTTATTATTTTCATTTCATGTCTTCGGATTCCTTACTATATTTCTAAATCCCCATGCCTCTACCATGGCAAGAGGTATCTTTTTGGAGGCTGCTCCCCGAAACGTTCCTCCCTCCTCTATGCTAGAAGCTTGGCTGGCTTGATCTTGCACATATCTTGTATATACAATCACAGCCACTGTGAATTCGTGGTGTACAATGGTCCTATTAGGTCCAGAAAATACTATTTTGCAGAATTCCTCCATAACCTCTGGCCCTTACAATCATTTTGAAAAATTATCTTAAGAGTTATTTGAGAATGCTATTATGTGTGTTTAGGTTTTGGATTTTTCACTCTTGAGACAAAGTCTCTATGCAATTCTGGCTGTCTTGGACCTCACTATGTAGATCAGGTCTCGAACTCATAGAGATTCATCTGCCTCTGTCTCTTGAGTACTGGGATTAAAAGTGTTTTACCATGCCAGATGCATACAATTTATTTTCTTCATACTCATCCTCATCTAGTTCATTTACTCCTTCCAGGCCCATCCCTATCTCCTTAACCATCTCAATTTTATGTCCTCTGTTTAAATTACTATTTAATAACTCATCAACTCTAGTTTTTACTGTCCATATGGTTTGGGTGTGGGGCTGTCCTCTGGGGCATGGCTGACCTATCAGGACCTTAAAGAAAACCAACTCTAGCCAGTCAGTGGTGGCACATGCCTTTAATCCCAGCACTTGGGAAGCAGAGGCAGGTGGATCTCTGTGAGTTCGAGGTTAGCCTGGTCTACAAGAGCTAGTTCCAGGACAGGCTCCAAAGCTATAAGGAAACCCTGTCTTGGAGGAAAGGAAGGAAGGAAGGAAGAAACTCCACCTCCTCCAGAAGTCATGAATTGTTCATAGCTCCTCAATTAGAGGTGGGACCCATGAATTCCTTTGTATTTCATGCTAGAATGTTGAGTAGCTTGATCCCATGTGGGTCTTGTGCAGGCATTCACAGCACTCTGTCATGGCTGCTGCAGCCGTTCCGTGTCTAGAAGACACTTTCCTGCTGTTCCCTGAATCTCCCTAATCTCTGGTTCTTGGTCTTTCCACCTTCTCTTCTACAATGGTCCCTGAGCGTGGGGAGTGATGTCATGTAGATGTCCCACTTGTGACCAAGCGCTCTCCAGTCACTCATTTTTGCACTTTAACCAGTTAACCACCATTCACTACACAAAGCAACCTTTCTGATGAGGTCTAAGAGCTGCGCTAATCTATGGTGTAGAGATATGAAATTAGAGGGCAGTGATACTATGTCTATTTAGCAAAATAGCAATAGTATATTCACCCCAGGGGACCATGAGCTCCTCAACCATGTGCTTTTTGCCTGATTTGCAGTACTTAGCATGTGTTTCCTCCTGTGGATGGCCCTTAAATCCAACCAGAAAGCGGTGGGTTACTACCATGACATTTGTGCCTTTATTGCACCCATGAGCATATCTTACTATGCTGGTCATTGTTGTGGTTCACATCTGGGTAAGTCCTGTAATAATTCAGCCACGCAACATAACTGACACTTCTGGGTTCCGGGACCAAGTGTGTACGGACAAGCCTTCAGGAAGAAGTGCCTAATGGCCCCGGGGAATCTTAAAGGACCCTGCGTGACCCATGTGCAGCATGGTTGCATCATCTACATATGACACATCTGCATGAGCTTCATCATCTGCATATGATATAATCATGCCATCCCCCTGTGTGCGTGAGCTAGGCAGCCCTTAAAAGCTGGAGGTGCCATCTTCAGCTCTTTCTCTCTTTATGCACACCGTCCTTCACCAGGCCTGCAACCCTCCCCCCCTTAAACTACTAAGCGGTTTTGTTGCGTGTTCTGTGTTTCCTTCTCACTCGTGCCAGGTAATTTCAAGTCTGCTGATGAATTACCCTGTCCCATGGTCTGCATAGCACCAGCTAGTACTATAAAAGTAGCCAGCAAGAAGGAAGTTTCCTGGTCAGTACCAACCTGACTTTTTCATAGTGTGTCACCAGTGTGTGGAGTCTTTAGCAATAGGATCCTACAACTGAGTTATTGTGGGCAACCAAGTGTCTCTTACAGTCTTCATGTTCCTTCTGTGATGATTCCTGAGCCTTGTTGGGGGGGGGGTGTGCGATAGGTTGCCCATGCCTCAGTGGATGGCCCTATACCCATGTACATACTGACTATGCTGTGCAGACTTTTCACCCTGTTGCCAGTGATGTCTAGAAACCCGTGGAAGGAAGGAATGAGGTTTATCAATGTCCTTTCCGTATGTCACTGGGTGATCTTCCCATTCTTACCTGTGGACCTAGGGGTGGAACGTCGGGCCTTATGCATGCTAGGCAGGTGCTCTGTCACACAGTCTTCTCATTTCAATGACTGAATCAGAGACTAGAAGTCTTTCAAGTGTGGGAGCCCATAGAAGTGGATCCATTCCACCTTGACTAAAGGTCAGAGAGTTCAGGCCTAGTCTTGTTCTGTCAAGGTTATTGACAGGAGATTTGACATAAGGTCTTGACCTAGGGTTTGGGTTACTTGGTGTTTTGGTATTAAAATGGTAATCACTTTGTTCCTTGTATCATGATAAAAAAAATGTCTTTTGCTTTCTTCCTCTTTTTTGGACTGGGGTATTTAAAGATCATAAGAAATAAACACAAGTACATTTAGTACTGCCCTCCTGATACTGTCCTATGTCTCTGTATTTCATTTGTATCTCTGTTCCTCTTGCCTAATATTTCTAATCTATACGCCCCTGGAACGTACAAACTCATCAAGGCTGGTCCCCAACCGATGTTGCCCCAATGTGTAGCTATGACATTCAAATTGATTGGCTCAATAGAATAAACCCCACTGTAATTTTTTTTCCCACAGCATTTCTTTCTCTTCTGTTCCTTCCTCTTTGAATGATATCAGCATGGTACTTTCCTTTTTCCACTCTTCATTTTCTGTTTAGGGTTAAATAAAGTATTCCACTTCTTACAATAAGATTGATGTTTCTTTAACCCCATCTAATCCATACGTTTATAATTTCAACTACTGTTAATTTCTGCTCCTTGCTAATTAAGATGGCATTAATAGAGCTGCTACACTCTGAGTCACTTTGTGGAAAGTCTGCTTCTCATCTATTTGCCAGTGTGACAGAATATCTGAGCTTATCAACTTTGTGAGAACAAAAGTTCTCCTTTGTCTCATGATCTTGACAGTTCTAGTTTATGGTAAGGAGCAGTGTCCTTCCTACTAACACTCAGCCTCGCTGTTTTCTTGGACATTTTACTGTAAGGCCTACTGAAAGGGACACTGTGTAAGGCAATCTTAGATGTAGAAATTTTAGGGGTAGAACTCACCTCCTGGCTGAGAAAGAAACAGGAAGAGACCATGACCCTAACTATGTAATCTCTTTCCTTAAGGCCCCACCACCTCCCAGCACCGTCACTCTCAGTCTTTACTAGATGGGCCAAGCTATTGTATATACCAATTAATTCACTTTTAAATTGATTTTATTTGCTATTGTGTGCATTTATGCACAGTGGGGTATGGTCTAGTGTTGAAGGGGAGAGGCTGCTAGTTGGTTCCTGGCTGCCCAGCTAGCTTAGACCCGAAATAATTACACAGAAACTGTATTAAATCATTGCTTGGCCCATTAGCTCTAGCTTCTTATTGGCTAACTCTTATATTAATTTAACTCATTTCCATTAATCTGTATATTGCCATGTGGCTGTGGCTTACCAGGTAAAGTTCCCAGCATCTATCTCTGGTGGCTCCATGGCTTCTCTCTGACTCTGCCATTCTTTCTCCCAGCATATAGCTTAGCTTTCTCTGCCTAGTTCTGTTCTTCCCTGCCATAGGCTCAAAGCAGTTCTTTATTCATTAACCAATAAAAGCAACAAACAGACAGAAGGACCTCCCACAACAGTCCAGCCATTCATATGGAAGTCAAGACAACTTTGTGGGGTTCATTCTCTCCTTTATATTTATATGGGTTCAGAGTATAGAACTCAGGTCATCAAGTTTGCACCACTGTGTGGCAAGAGCTTTTTACCCATGGAGTCATCTTTCTGGTCCTCCCTCATTTTCTTTTCATGGCAGCTTTATGAGTTATACATTCTTACTGTGGCCACTTAACAATGAGTAAGTTGGGACCGGGAAGGATTGAAGAACTGACCCAAGTCTCTACCCGAATTCAGCAGATCTGAGCTCTCAAGTCCCATGGCACTATGATCGGTCTTAAAACTGCACATCTGTTTTCAGCTACTATCAGAACCTGGAATTACTAAGTGCTTATGATATTGCTATGGTCTGAATATTCCTTTCTCAAAATCTATATGCCAAAGCCTTGACCTTGAAGGTGATGTTAGGAGGTGAGACTTTGGGTGGGACTGAAGTCACAGGTCCTTGTATTAACTATTTTTCCCTTCTATTTTTTTTTATTTTGCCCTTTTTTGGGGGGACAATTGCTTCTTATAGCACAGGCTGACCTTAAACTCACTTTGTATCCAAGGATGACCCTGAGATCTTGAACCTCCTGCCTTGGCTTTCTAAATGCTGGGAGTATGTCACCATGCCCAGCTAGTTTATTTTCCACACATATAATGACATATCTGAAGCTGGATAGCTTATGAAGAAGATAAGTTTTCTTAGACCATAGTTCTGAGGCTCAGGGATATGGCATAGGCAGTGGTTCAGCTCTATTGAGAATCTCATGGTGGATGAACTCACAGGAGTGCGTCAGAAAGGGAGAGACCACATAGTGAGACAGAGGCCAGGGAGGCCAGCGAGGCCATGGAGGGCCATGGAGGGCCAGGGAGGCCAGGGAGACCAGGAAGGGCCAGGGAGGCCAGGGAGGGCCAGCGAGGCCAGAGAGGCCAGGGAGGGCCAGGGAGGCCAGCAGGGCCAGGGAGGTGAGGGAGGGCCAGGGAGGTGAGGGAGGGCCAGGGAGGTCAGGGAGGACCAGTCTTGATCCTCTATTCCGGCCTTTTCCAGGTCTGAGCAGGGGCCTATGAGAGTCACATCAGTTCCTTCCATTGTCTGATTACTTTTTACAAGGACTCGTCTCTCAACAAGTTCATGCCACAGGCGTTCTGATGAAATGGACCCATGGTGCGGGGATTGTGGGTACACATTCTCGAAAAGCTGGCCAATCACTGGAGCCTGGGGGTTCTAGGCCAGGCTGGCCAATAGAGAGAGATTTTGTTTCAAAAATGAGGGAGAGCCAAGAAAATCACCTTAGCAAGAATCCTTCCACTCCAACAGCTAGCTGATCAAGCCTCCAAGTCCCACCTTTGGCGAAGTGGTATTTCTAGGTCTAAGTTCTTGGCCTGACTTTGGCAAGATTCCTTTTGGACCAATGTGTTATGTCAGTTTTGAAAAACCACCCAAGATAGCTCGATATGGTGGTATATGCCTGTGATCATGATAGTCAGAGGCAGGGGGATTGTAAAGTCAAGGCCAATCTGAGTTATATGCCAGATCCTGTATCAAAAACCAGAGTGGAACCTATGAGATGGCTCAGTTGATAAAGGGGCTTGCTATGTGCACAAGCCTGGTAAGCTGAGTCCAATCTACAGAATCCACATTAAGGTAGAAGGGGAGAACCAGATCCACAATGTTGTCCCCGACACACACTAACAACAAGCTACAATTATTATTATCATTATTAAAGTAAAAAGGGTCTAAAGAGGTGACTCAGTGGTTAGAAACACTAGCTGTTCTTCCAGAGGACTCAGGATTAACTCCCAACATCCATGTGAAGACTCACAGCCATCTGTAACTCAAGTTCTGGGGCATTTGATGCCCTCTTTGGTGACCTCCGAGCACCAGGCATACGTGTGTTACACGTACAAATGTGCAGGCTGTAAGTGCCCGCACAGTGAAACCACTGAGCCAGACGACTCTGGGCAGAAAGAGGTTTGTTGGAGACCAAACTGCTAAGGCTATCTCTGGTGTGGGGAGTGTTAGGAATAATCTTAAAACGAGCCTCTCCACCGACGAAATAATTCCAATCAGACCAAATTAGACCGAATAAAAGATGCCCACATTTACTGTAGTGCTCCCGGGCTGCCTGAAGAGCATGGAGGGGTGGGGACCACGCAAAACCCAAAGATGGCGGCAGCCTAAATAGCCTGTGGGAGTGGTCCTGACCCTCCCTGGGGAGGGGTCAATGCTTGGCGGGCTTTTTGGAGGTGGAGTCCGGACCAAGGAAACTTCAGGGGGAGGGGGCTTCCAAAGATGGACACTGGGTATTACAGGGAGGAGGAAATTTTGGGGAGTACACTTTGGACCTAACGCAGGCAAAACACGAACATACATAAAATAAAAATAATATAAAAATACATAAGTAAAAAAATATTAAAAGTTGGTTTGGGCTGGCAAGATGTCTCAGTGGATACTACACAATCCGGAGGACCTGGATTGCATCCCTGGGACCCACAAGGTAGGGGAGAAGCAACCTCTGCAAGTTTTCTTTTGATCTCCATGTTTTCTCTGTAGAATGTCTCTCTCTCTCTCTCTCTCTCTCTCACACACACACACACACACACAAATGATAAATAAAATGCAATAAATATGTTTTAAATTAAGTCCTTATAAAAAATAATGAAAAATACATATGCAAGAGCTGACAGTGTAGAATCCTTGCCTAACATTCAGAAAGCCCCGGATTAATCCATAAAACCACCACGAACAAGCAAACAACCGCCTCCAAGCCGGGCGGTGGTGGCGCACGCCTTTAATCCCAGCACTCGGGAGGCAGAGGCAGGCCGATCTGAGACCAGCCTGGTCTACAGAGCTAGTTCCAGGACAGGCTCCAAAGCCACAGAGAAACCCTGTCTCGAAAAAAAACAAAAAAAAAACCAACTGCCTCCAATAAAAGCAATGTAATCATCTTGCAGAGAGAAAAGGTTTGTTTTGACTCATGGGGTCAGAGGTGCAGTTCGCGGTCTCTTGGCTCCTTGTCTTTGGACCGGTGGCATGGTAGGTGGAGGAGGCTGCTCTCCTCATGGCAGCTGAGAGGAAGCAAAGGGAGAAGAGTCACGGGTCCCTAAGTTCCCCTCAGGGCTCAGCTCCAACAACCTAGTTTTCTCTGACTAGGCCAGGTATCCTAAGGGGTCCCTCGCTCCTAGCAGCACCACAGGCTGGAGAACAAACTTGTAACTCGCCGGTCTTCGGAGCACCCAAGTCGTAGCAGCGCAGCTGGGCAGAAGCCTCCCACACTTGATGGCTCTTCTTAGGAATTTTCCATTCTCCTCCCCCTACCCTGAGCTTTGGCTATAAATCCCCAGAGCTCTCTGTTTCACTGGGAGTTGAGCCCATTCTCTCTTCCTTATTGCAATAGTCTTAAATAACGATTCCATATTTGGGACAGGGGAGATGGCTCATCAGTTAAAGCGCTTGCAGCAGTGTAAGAACTGGAGTTCTGACCCCACCCCCACTCTCCCAAAAATCCATGTAAATGCCAGGTGGGCTTGGCTGTCTGCTTGTCATTCCAGTCTTGGAAGGCAGAGAAGGGGATCCCCGGAGCAAGCTGGCAAGCCAGAACTCTTGGGTTTGGTTGAGAGCGCCTACCTCAATTACCTCAATGAATAATGTGAAGGTTATAAGGGTTCAAGACATCGACCATGCTCGCACACATGCGACAGCATGCTTACACACATGCACCCACGACACACACACACACATACATATACACACACAGACACACAAACGCGAAAACTGTAAAAAGAAAAGTAAGTTTTCCCTATTCACCTGAAATCCAAAAATACCTGAGAGGCTGAGGCAGGACTCTGGAGTGTAAATTCAGTTTGGGTTGATAAGAGAGACCCTGACGTGTACAGGCACACATGCACACACACACATTCTCTCTCCCTCTCTTCCTCTCTCTCTCTCTCACACACACACACACAAACACATGACTTTCTCCCTCTCTCTCTTTCATGTATGTGTGTGTGTACCATATATGTGTATATGTATACCTCTTACATACTGGAATAATAATGTTCCTTTCACATGGCTGAGAAGGAAGTGGGAAATGGCTGCTTGTGTTCCTGATTCTGTTCATTCCCTTGACTGACCACCAGCAATGTGACTTTGGGGAGAAAGCTGCCTGTTTCTTTACTCAGTAAGCGAGCATGGGTCTCGGATTCTTATGTTTTTCTACGCCCTGACCCAGGAGTGAGTGGGCAAAGAATGCATTTAGGAGGGCAGATGTGGTTATCCCCAGGGGGGTTGGTAGGAGAGTAGGAAGTTCAAATTGAAGTGTTTACTTCTTCATTCTGAGTCAGAGGTGAAGCAGGGAGGCAGCAGCCTGGGGTGCTGGAGGGAGAGGAGGTGGGGGAGACTCGAGGCTGGGGAAAGCGGTGTGTGAGCATGTGTGAGTACACGAATGTATGTGCATGTACACTGCACAGCAAGTCCCCGGGTTTATGCTGCCAGCATGTGGACATGGAGAGATTTATTCTGTCCAACTCAGCTGCTCTCCATGTTTGAGATTTATTACATGGGGAAGAGTTTTCCAACTGCTCCCCCTTGGAAAAAAAATTTAACAACTCTTTTGCAAAGAAAAAGACAAGAAAGAAATAAAAAATTGGATTCATTCTTGTACAAACACAAGTCAGGTATAGATATGTCAATGTCACTTTCATAATCCACCATTCAAATAGTGCTCAGTAATGCAGATCAGTCAATTAAGAGAAACAGTGTGTATCTGATGCAAATATTGACACTGACTTAAGTCTCTATGAAGTCCGGGCACTCAGTGCTCCTAGCTAAGGAAGATTGATCCTCTGTGCAAGCAAATTATACTGTGAACTGCTCATGAACATTCTTCTCTGGGTGGCTTCTCAGCCTGTGTTCAACTTGCACAATCTCCATTACCAAGGGAGAGGGGTTTCAGTGTCTTTTGAAGCCTAGTCTCCGGTAGCCCAGACTGGCCTTGAACTTGCCAAATAGCTGAGGATAGCCCTGGACTCTTGACCCTCCTGCCCCCTGCTCGTACCACCCTGCCTGGTTTTATGCAGTGTTGAGATTGAAATCCAGCATGGTAGATAAGCACTCTACCACCCAGGTCTCCAAAGATCTTTGATAGACACTTGTTGATGCTGCTTTAAGGGAAGCTATAGGGTTAGGGCAAAAGAATTCTGAGCCATCCTCATTAACAAGACCATCAAACTGTAAACTGCCCAGGTCATGGAACACATGATCTCCACAGCTAAACAAATTAAAGAGTTCTGGGGAGAATAGATTCCAAATATGACATACTATGTATAGAGGAAAGTGATTCAAAGTGCTCACACATCACACAGTTCATATTATTGCTTGAAAGCGTTGCCTATAGAGATCCAAACAAGACTGGAGTAGAAAAGTTAGGGTCACTCGCCCTGCATGGCAAAATAGTTGAATAAAATAAATACAAATCAGAGTATAAATGTCTGAACTGAAACTTAATGTATGTATGTGCAGATGGATGAACATTTGTGTGGATAGATGGATTTAATGTGATGCTAAGATGGAACCCAGGGGCTCGTGCTTGCTAGGCCCGTATTCTTTTGCATTTTGGTGAGTGTCGCTTCTTCTTGACTGTGGGCCCATATTTCATACAAGATATTTACAGGCAGGCACCCTGGCCATGCTTAATTTCCAGGGCAGCTGCAGACCTGCCAAACAAGCTAGCCACATGACAAAGGCCAGGAGGTGTGGCTCCTTCCTCTTTATTATGATGTAGATCGCCTGGGAAGAAGTGTTGATTCCAAAGCTGGTGAATTAAGTTGCAGGTGTTTTTGGTAGCCCTGCGTCCCCCTGAAAAGGAATATTAATGAGTATTCCACTTTGGTTTACCTGTGGGATAAGAGGTGTTTTGTATAATAAATGCAGGTCGATCTTCAGGAATGAAGGGAAGCCTGAGATGCCCTTCCAAGATGACTGTGTGAATTGTGTCTCGTTATTCCACGCGCCTCCGTACCAATACACTTAGGGTAAAGTAATAGTTTCTATGTTGGGGCCACGGACCCTGACACTTGACCCAGAGACTGGGAGAGAGATCCTAACTGTCAAGGAAAAGCAAGAAAAGGGGAAGTAGAGGCAGCTACAGAAGAGGCACAGCTTTCATTTTAAAACCACAGTCTTTGTCGGGGAAAAGGCAAAGCTATAAATAGCAGATTGGTTGAAACAAAACAAAGTACAGTCAAGCATCCAGATATTTCTCTCCTGGAGAAAGACCTTCTTGCAGTTACTCAGAAAAGATTTCTAGGCAATTGGGTTTTCTAGCCAAGCATGGATGTGAGCTCCCGAAACCTTGATAAATGTTTAGTTTTTATAGGCCCAAGTTGTTTAGGGTATTGGGATTCAAACCCAGGACTTTCTGTATGCTAGACCCATACTCTGCCACTGAGCTATACCCAACTTCTCTCCATCTCCCAAATCCTGGTTTCAGAAATGTGGAGGACAGCTAATAGAATAGAAGGCTCACACTTTCACAGCTGGTACAGTGTATGGTTATTAAATCTCTCTCTCTTTGTTTGTGTGTGTGTGTCCATACATGTGGAACAGCATGTGTGCAGAGGTCAAAGGAGCATGAAGCAGCTGGTTACACTGGGTCAGCATTCAGAAAGCAGAGAACATAAGGAAACAGGCCTAGGCTAACAAATCTCAAAGCGCAAATCACTTCTTCCAGTGAAACTCCCCCTTTGGAAGGTTCCACAATCTTCCCAAATCCTGGTGACTAAATATTCAAACATATAAGCCTGTGGGGGACATTTTAAATCCAAACCACAATAGAAGGGTCTAGAAGGGCTGGCTCTCTGGCATCTGAAATCCTCCTTGGGCCTGTTTTCTTTTGCTGGTCTTTAAAGGGCAATCATGTTTTGGAGATGCCGTTCTAGTTGGGTATAAATTTTAACCAACCCAAGACTGGAGAGATGGTTTATTGGTTAAGAGAGTTACTGCTCTTCTAGCGAGGATCCCAGTTCTGTTCCCAGCAGCCATGTTGGGCATCTCACAGAGGCTTTTAACTCCAGCTCCAGGTTTCCTACACCTCTTCTGGCCTCTGAGTGCACAAGTACTCACATGTACACACACAGAAAAAAACACACACTTTAAAAAAAGAAAGAAAGAAACACACACTTAAATGTAACCAACTAACTAACTAAATAACCTTGAATATAGTTTGAGCATTTTACAAGTGATTGACAGCAGTGTTCTGCTAAGGTGTTTTTGAAGTACTGCCGGGAAAACCCAAGGTGCAGGTGTGGGATAGCAGGCATGCATTTAGGCATGCTCAAAGGTGACAGAGACACCCAAAAGAAGTTAGGAAAAGCTGGGCAAGGTATTGCACACCTTTCAATCCTAAATCTTGGGAGGCAAAGGCAAGCAGATCTCTATGGGTTTGAGGCCTGCCTGGTCTACACAGAAAGTTGCAGGAAAGCCAGGATTACACAGTGAGACTCTGTCTGAAAAAACAAAAGTTAGGATAAAGCATTTGGTAGAGGTTCTCAGCTCAGCACCATGGTTATGGCGTCTGCTTTACTATTGCTTCCTCGGGTCCCCCATAGCTGTTGAAACCACCTGCAGAAGACACAGAGAGAAGCTGATTCTTTGGTTGGTTGGTTGGCTTTTGTTTTGTTTTGAGACAGGTTCTTATATGACCTAGGCTAGCTTCAGACTTGCAGTATAGCCCAAGATGATCTTGAACTTCTTGCTCCTGTCTCCACCTCTAGACTTGCAGAATGCACCAAGCCTTGTTTCTGCCACAAGCACTACTAACTGAGTTACATCCCCATTGTACCATTTTAAAGTATATATCTGTCTTTTTGCAATGTTGGAGACTTGTGCACACTAAGCAAGCGCTCTACCGCTGAGCTATAATTCCTAGGGTCATAACCTGTTTTGTTTTAAATTAATTTAATATAAAACACATGTAATATAAATGGAACCACTGTCGTCATTGTTGACAGGTAGTTCAGTGGCCTCTCCATTTGCAGTGTAAAGGAGGAGAAAAGCCTTTTCCTTCAGCCTTTGCTGTGGGACAATGGTCTTGTACCCTGTCACTTATATTGTATTGTTTTAATAAAATGCTGATTGGCCAGTAGCCAGGCTGGAAGTATAGGCAGGGAGATCAAGCAGGAAGTATAGGTGGGGCAATGAGAACTGGAGAATTCTGGGAAGAAGAAAGGCTCAGTCTGCAGTTGTCACAGAGGAAACCAGACACAGAAGAAGCAAGATGAGAATGCCTCACTGATAAAAGGTACCAAGCCATGTTAGAAAGCTAACACAGACAAGAATTATGGGCTAATTTAAGATGTCAGAATTAGTTAATAAGAAGCCTGAGCTAAAAGGCCAACCAGTTTATGATTAATGTAGACCTCTGTGTGTTTCTTTGGGACTGAACTGCTGCAGGACCGGGTGGGACAGAAACCTCAGTCAACAAGCCTTCGTAGGTTTTCCACTTGGGGCCTTGCAAATTAGCCTGACTGATTAGCAGTAGAAAAACAAGGACATTACAACATGTAGTGCACATGCTCATTGCAAGTGTGCAAGAACTCAGTGATTTGAAATCAGGTCTATATGTTATCTATATGATAGATGCGTGAAGAAGTGAGAAGAAGGGGGGCAGGGATTTCTGCTGTTGCCCGTGTTCTGAGAGGGCAGAAACTAACAGCACAGAAGGGTTGTTTCCATGAGGTCCCACATCCTCTGCAGTTCTGTCTCCACGCTGAGGTCTCAGGAGAAGAGAGGTTTCAGGCAAATAAAGACTGGCATGTGCTGCAACCCGTGTCTTCAGCTCAAAATAAGAATTGTGCCAGAGACATGTTTTGGGGATGTCGTAGTCTTATCCCCTCCCCCAAATAAAATGTTATCCTTATTAAGTAGAAACTGCTCATTTACCCTGGCTTTATCTTACAATGAAAAATCTGACAAACGTGTCAGAAATTCTTAAACCCACCTGTTCCCCAAGTTCACCTGTGTTGTCTTCTCCTCCCTGCCCCCATTTCTTGGTACTCGCTCTCTACGCCTCTTGATCTTTTGTGTGTGGTGATCCTTGATTGCTTGTTAAAAGTGGGCTCAGGAGTTTATGAAATTGTTTTGCAAGAAGGTCATGCCCCATCTTTGTAGAGGGGGCTCAGGGAGCCACACACTAACTGGCAGCAGATGTCGCCAAAGGGTGTGTGACAGGGCTCAGAGGAATGGGTCCTTTCTGCCTTGCCTAGAGGTCAGAGAGCTGGAACTTACTTCTGTTCCTTCAAGGCTATTGTAAACAGTCAGACAACAGGTGTGGCTAATATATCCAGACCTAGTATTTCAGGTATGAAAAAGTAGATCTGTTTCTACCTTAAACAAAAATCTAAGGATCCAACTGGTTTCCTACTCCCTTACAGAGATAACAGTGAACTCCACCCAGGGAGCACTTTGCCTACACAATGTTTTGGCAACAGATTGTTTTTTTTCCATGATATTTATTAAGCTCTACATTTTTCTCTGCTCCCCTCCCTGCCACTCCCCTCCCTCCTTCAACCCTCCCCCAAGGTCCCCATGCTCCCAATTTACTCAGGAGATCTTGTCTTTTTATACTTTCTATTTCCCATGCAGATTAGATCTATGTAAGTCTCTCTTAGTGTCCATATTGTTGTCTAGGTTCTCTGGGATTGTGGTTTGTAGGCTGGTTTTCTTTGCTTTATGTTTAAAAACCACCTATGAGTGAGTACATGTGATAATTGTCTTTCTGTGTCTGGGTTACCTCACTCAAAATAATGCTTTCTAATTCCATCCATTTTCCTGCAAAATTCAAGCTGTCGTTATTTTTTCTGCTGTGTAGTACTCCATTGTGTAAATGTACCATATTTTTTTTAATCCATTCTTCGATCGAGGAGCATTTAGGTTGTTTCCAGTTTCTGGCTATGACAAACAAAGCTGATATGAACATAGTTGAGCACATGTCCTTGTGGCATGATTGAGCATCCTTTGGATATATACCCAAAAGTGGTGTTACTGGGTCTTGAGGAAGGTTATTTCCTAATTTTCTGAGAAATCGCCACACTGACATCCAAAGGGGTTGTACCAGCTTGCATTCCCACCAGCAATGCAGAAGTGTTCCCTTTTACCCCACAACCTCTCCAGCATAAGTTGTCATCAGTGTTTTTGATCTTGGCCATTCTTACAGGTGTAAGATGGAATCTCAGAGTTGTTTTGATTTGCATTTTCTGATGACTAAGGATGTTGAACATTTCCTTAAGTGTCTTTCAGCCATTTTAGATTTCTCTGTTGAGAGTTCTCTGTTTAGGTCTGTACTCCATTTTTTAAATTGGATTACATGATCTTTTGGTGTCCAAATTCTTGAGTTCTTTGTATATTTTGGAGATCAGACCTCTGTCTGATGTGGGGTTAGTGAAGATCTTTTCCCATTCTGTAGGCTGTCATTTTGTCTTGTTGACCGTGTCCTTTGCTTTACAGAAGCTTTTCAGTTTCAGGAGGTCCCATTTATTGTTTCTCTCAGTGTCGGCAACAGATTGTTTAACTAAGAATGTAGCCCATAATCCTTCAACTGGTCTGTTTATTTCCTCATATCATGTTAATGCAGTTTTTATCTTACTCCTACCTTTTGGGGTGGGGGTGTTTAAGCAAAGGGAAATTAAAAGCCAGCGATTTTTTCAGTATTCACTGGATCTCCCTCCTGATATTATCCTATGCTTCTGTTTTATTATTTTCACTCGTGTTTTTGTTCTCTTTACTTATTTCTAATCCCCATGCACCTACCCTGGTAAGTGGTATCCTTGTTAAAGTTGGTCTCTGACAGGTGTGTTCCTAGGGGTTCACAGATGAAGAGGTATTTCCTTGACCAACACCACCTGAATTTGTAGCCCTGATTTTGCCTGTTACTCAATGTCTGTTTTTAAAACCTGTGGTGTGTGTGTGAGCACATGTGTGTGACTGTGGGCACATATGTGTGAAGGTCAGAGGTCAATGTGTCAGAGTTGGTTCTCTCCTTTTACTGTTGGGTTCCAGGGATTGAACTCAGGTCATCAGGCTTGGGGGCAAGCATCTTGCCAGCCCATACTCAAAGGTTCCAGAGAAGGACTTTTTGGCCAGGAATGATGGCAAACTCCTGTTATCCAGCATGCAGGAGGCTGAGGCAGGGGGACAGTGAGTCCAAAGCCCACGTGGATTAAAGATCAAGTCCCAGGTAACCCAGGTGACATGCTAAATCCCAATGCCAACTTCTGCTTTCCTACCCCTAAGAGACAACATCCATCATGTATCATTTGTTTCTTACCGTGGTAGTAAGAGAAGCAATTGAGAGACTCAGCCAGGGCAGTTGACTCTCCTACTTAGTCCCAGTTCATGTTTCCTGCACCCTGCATCCTGTCTCTCACTCTGAGATCACCTTACTAAAACTTGAGTCAACCACAGACCCACACATGAAGGTGGTCCTGTGAGATTACTAAAATAGAGCTGGAAATTCCCACTATCCAGAAATCTGGAGCCACCTGAGTTTGTGGAAGCACACAGTAGGTTCGTAGAATAATGAATCAACCAATGATGTTCCTCAGACCATACCCCATCACTAAGTTGTACCCAGATGTCAGTTACAGCATCTTTGTATCCGGTTGCAACTCCTTGCAGTTCCTCAGTTTCCCATTTTTGCTCATCCCTCCTCTGTGTCCTGACACCTCATTCTTGCTTCAATATCGTAGAGACAAAGAGGCAAGAACAAAAGGACCTAAAAGCAAAATTCCTTACTGTCTAGTTGCAACTCCTCACTGCTCAGAGCCTGACCCAGTGACTCGTAAAGCCTGACTCCTAATGGCCCCTAATGCCTCACCCCAAATGGCTGCAGTCAAGGAGGACAAGTGGCCATTAGAAAGATTTACTTCCCCGAGATATTGAGTGCCCCTCTTGAACTCTTCTCACCATGCAGCCTCACTCAAATGGTCCAGAGGTTGGGCTGGGTCACTTTCCTTAACTGCTGTGAAAGGACTCATTCCTCCCCATCTCTATCTTTCTCAGAAGTCACCCACTGTGTTTTTATCCATGGTGTATATTCAATATTAACTATAGCTATAAATATATAAATATAGTTAATTTTACCCCCACGCCTTGGGCTTGTTGTTCCTGTCGTGACTTAGAACCCTCCATTTTGTGTTTGAAGCCTCAGGAAGACAGAGGATGAGGACATGGTGTTTTCTGTCCTCAATTAGAATTTTTTCTTTTTAAAACCTATGTGTGTGTGTATGCATATGTGTGTGCATGAGCATGTGTGTTTGAGACAGTATCTCCTTATTACTTGCTGCTGTGAATGAAATCGCTGGTCTACTAGAGTCTGGGGATCCTCCTGTCTTCTCTCTTCTCACCCAGGAGCCTGGGGTACAGATATGTACTACTGTGCCTGGCTTTATGTTGGTTCCTATCCTTGAACTTGGGTCCTTATGCTTGTGTGGCAGGTGCTTTATCCACTGAGCCATTGCCCCAGCCCAGGAGTCAGAACTCGACATATCCTTTTAAATCACCCCACAGTTTGCTATACTCTGAAGATGCCACAGCTTATTTAAAGGTTCAGTGTGTATTCTCGAATATATGTGCATGCATGTGCCTGCGTGTAGGTGAATGTGTAGGCACGTGCATGTGTCGCCAGAGGCTGACATGAGATGGTTTCATCCGTGGCTTTCTATCTTGTTCTTTACAAAAGGGTCTCTCAGTGAATCTCAGCTCCTTGGTTGGATAGCTCACTCCAAGGACTCACCTGACTCATAAAGCTAATGCCTGCAAATAATTTTGCTAACGAATCTATATCCGTTTCCTATCAAAATTGTGTGAACATATGGTCTTTTCCCCCATGCAAGACTGTGAACTGAAGTTCCTCGAAGAAGCCACTGAAGTGGAGTCTAGAAGATTGACCAACTAGGATGTAGTGATTGTGCAGAGTTAGAACATTAAAGATCCAGTCTGGGGCTATTTTAAGTCTCCAAGATTATAGCTACTCTGCCTGGCTTTTTATGTAGCTACTGTGAATCTGAACTCAGGTCCCCATGCTTGTGCAACAAACAGTTTGGTGTCTGAGCCATCTTTCCAGTCCTTGGGCATCCTTTTTGATAAGTGGTATTCTTTTTTAAAGATATAAGGGGGGGGAAGGCCGGTCCCATGAGGGGTGGCAGTCCCAAGGCAGATGACCCGAGGCCTTGGCGGGTCCCCCAGGCCCCAGTGAGTTCCCCTGAGTCCTTGGCAGGTGGGAGATCGCAGCGGGTAAGAGACAGACAGATACATTATATAGAGAGAGTTTGAGTATAGAGTTTATTCAGTGGGTTATGGAAGGGAAGGGGAAGGGGGAAAAGGAGAAGGAGGGGGAGGAGAAAGAGGGAGGGAGAGGGAGAGAGAGAGAGAGAGAGAGAGAGAGAGAGAGAGAGAGAGAGAGAGAGAGGAAGTTACCTCTTTGGGAGAGAGGAGAAAGAGAGAGCACAGGCTGGAGGCTGGATATTTGTGTCCCTTGGTGGAAGGGGAGGGGTTGGGAGAGGGCAGGGCTTGTCTCTTAAAGGGACAGGGTACCAAATTATAACAATAAGTATTAAGGTTTCATTCACATGGATATGGTGCTGGGGCTGGAATTCAGGGTCCTGCTAATGCTATGCATGCCATCAACTGAAACAGGCATTACAAGCTGCATTTGCTAAAAGCATCGACTCCTCACTTGAGACCATGAGGTGTCTAAAAGCAGATGAAAGACTGCTTTGAGGGTTCATTTCATGTCTGCATTTTGGTCAAGGACACAGAGACAAACAATGTACCCTCAGCAATTAATACAATAACAACTTAATTCTCCAGCCACGTGGCAGGATAGAGCAGAGCCAAGGTCAACAGTGGGCAACACCATCACCTGACCCGGGCTGGACATTTGTGCATATGGCATGCTCTCTATTTAAACCTAAGCTTCCTCTGGGCTTTTGGCTCTGAACTAGGGTGCTAACCTGGCACACAAGCCTGGGTGTGATCCCAGCACCTCAAAAGTATTCAACCTAATCTGTCAGTGCCCTGAATATGATCTTGGAGTTCCTCTTCTCAGTGTGGTCACACTGGATAATTTTCCTCTCAGCTTTCCCCTGTTATTGGTTTCTTTAATTGGTGTCCTAGAGACTAGTTACTGAATGTAGCTTGTTATGGCTTTGAGAGAGTCCAGATTTTTAGTCTAAAAACTGTGGTAACTGTACCAGAGGGCCATCCTGTGACCATGCTTCCCTTGTCCTGTGTGATGAACACTATTTCTCTAGTCACCTGTTGAAACACAGATGAATGTTACTATGTGACACCTTTGAAGAAATATAGTTGCTTTCATCAAATATATTCATATAAAGCTAATGCCTGCAAATAATTTTGCCAACGAATCTATATCCGTTTCCTATCAAAATTGTGTGAACGTATGGTCTTTTCCCCCATGCAAGACTGTGAACTGAAGTTCCTGGAAGAAGCCACTGAGGTGAAGTCTAGAAGATTGACCAATTAGGATGCAGTGATTGTGCAGAGTTGCAATGTTACAGATCCAGTCTGGGGCTATTTTAAGTCTCCTTAACAGCTATTCATTATCTACCTCTGTGTGTGGCCTAGTACCTTTGTGACTGTCAGATAAGATCTTTCTGAATGTGGTGTCCTAACAGACAACCAGCCCTAAAGCTATGACATCCTAAAGAATGTCATGGGATAGCATCTAAGCTCCCCACCCCCAGCCAGAGATTTCCCCAGTTTGCTGGAACCTGCTGACCTATTATCTCCACCAATACACTTGGATCCTGTTATATACTGAAATGTCTTGTTACTGAACTTCACATTGCTTTGGGCAGTCACTGTAAAGTTCTCACTAACCAGCTTCCTCATTGCAATACTATTGGGTCAGCTTGAATCTGTGCTCCCAGGCTGTGATCACTTGTAGCAACTCAGGAATAAACTCTGTCTTGTTCTCTTTGGGGTGAGACCTGTGCTTGGCAGGAATAAGTTAGGTACACATGCCCACGCCAACACTGCATTTGCAATCAGTTTCAGTGTTTAGCCCTTTTAATTAGTTGAAACGATGCTCACTGTTTTAATGCATATTTCTCCCATGGCGATTAAGTCATGCCCACCCGTGGGCCTTTTGTAGTGTTTGTTATCTGAGCTGTTTCCTCACGTTCTAGGGTGTCAATTCCTACCAGGCTGTGCTTTTCCATTGTTGCTAAGCTTTATTTTATTTTTAATTACGTGAGTGTTGTGGGATATGTGGATGTAGGTACGGGTGCCTATGGAGGACAGAAGAGGGCACCAGATTCCCTGGAACTGGGCTTACAGAGGGTTGTGAGCAGCCATGTGGGTGTTGAGAATCAAACCCTGGTCCTCTCAGTGTCTTAAAACCTCTCCAGCCCCTGTAATTTACTTTTAAATTAATATATTTTAGGACTTTGATCAACACACTTTTTTTTTAAAGATTTATTTATTTGTTATGTATACAACATTCCATGTATGCCTGCACACCAGAAGAGGGCACCAGATCTCATTTTGGATGGTTGTGAGCCACCATGTGGTTGCTGGGAATTGAACTCAGGACCTCTGGAAGAGCAGTTAAGTGCTCTTAACCTCTGAGCCATCTCTCCAGCCCCAACACACTTTTTAAAAAGATTTATTTTTATTTTTTATGTACATATGTGTTTGTGTGAGTGAGCACCATGTTCGTGGTGCCCAAGAGGCCAGAAGACAGTGTCAATGGGATCCCTGTGAGCTATCCGATATGGGTGTTAGGAATTGAACTCAGGTTCCCTGGTTGAGCAGCCAGCACTCTTAACCACTGAGCTATCTCTTCAGGTCCTCAATAAAAACTTTAAGGGCACTAGGTGTATAGCTCAGTGGTGGCATGTGCTTAGCATGTACCAGGTCCTGGGTTTAATGCCCAGCACCAATCAAAAACAAACAAACAAAATGCTGTAAGTTTTGTTTTGTTTCCAAATGGACAGACCATTGTCTCAATTCAGTTTTGGCTCTGATTCTGTTTTTCTCTCCTTTTTAATATGTTTTTATTAGAATTCTATTGGTTCTGTTTTAGTAGAGAACCCTGGAAAACATAGATGCAATACAGACAGTTGCCAGCTTCTGGTGGTTTAAGGTTCAGTTCTTCAGCTTTAAGACTGTGGAAGTGGCATGCTCTAAATAGAAACTGGACTTCTGATTTTAGGGTTTGTTTTCAGCACAAAAGTCCTTGAGCCCCTAGATCACTAGGGCAACCAGGAATGTTAAACACACAGGGGCCTCTTCTCAATGGAGGTGATAAAATACCTGCTTTCCTGACCAGAAGACTGAAGGCTGAGAGTGAATTTTGTTAACGACCTGGTGACCTTTTTGATGTCTGTGGAGGCAGACCTCACCCGCCTTTTGATTATAGAGGCAGACCTTACCCAAATTCCCCAGAATGATTGTCCCAGACTCTTCCCTCTCTAAATCATTACCCATCCTTGGGGGGATATCACGTGTGCTCTATGCCCCTCTATGCTATCGGTCAGAGACCACACTAGATTCTAGACCTTTTAGCTATAGAGCCCACCCTCATGGTCACATGCACTATGCAAAAGAGTCTCGATGTAGTCTTGCCTTAAGCTTTATTGTGAACATAGAATTGGACTGATTGGACTGATTGTTGCCTGGAAACATTTCCTTCCCCAAACTGTACTATGTTTTCAATATGGCAACAATGAGCCGCCTGGCATTAAACTCCTCGAAGTCTGATCCAGACTGATGGAGTCGATCTGCACTGGGATTTCATTCTCCTCTCTTGAAAGGTTAGCTTCCTGTGTGACATCCGCAGGGACCCCTCAGGGTTTTGATTTGTCTAGGTTTATGATAGACTTATGATGCTCTTCACATGCTGGACAGTGAGTCAATGCTCTGAGGCAGCCGCGTGGTCACAGAGGTTAACAGTGACCAATATGCCACCCCTGCTCCCTGTTGCTAGGATATGTGTTAGGTCAGGTAGAGACTCAATGCATTTCCAAAGAATGGTGTTTACAACTCAGTGAAGATTTATTGGGACAAAACTTTTTTATAAATGAAAGACTATGTTCTTGTGGGGAAACTAAAAGTCAATAAGGTTAGTGCTCTGTGAATGACCTGTGTTGGTAATGTTTTTGGTTTTGAATGAGTTTATTAAATATATAGCAAGCCAAAGTAAAAGAATAGATAACAAATAGGTAAACAGATAGATGGATGAATAGATGATAGGTAGGTAGATGATGGATGGATGAACAGGTGATGATAGATAGATAGATAGACAGAGATAGATAGACAGACAGATGGATGAATAGATGATAGATAGAGATAGATAGACAGATGGATGAATAGATGATAGATGATAGATAGATAGATAGATAGATAGATAGATAGATAGATAGATAGATAGATGCTAGACATAGATAGACAGACAGATGGATGAATAGATGATAGATAGATAGATAGATAGATAGATAGATAGATAGATAGATAGATAGATAGATAGATGCTAGACATAGATAGACAGACAGATGGATGAATAGATGATAGATAGATAGATAGATAGATAGATAGATAGATAGATAGATAGATAGATAGATGCTAGACATAGATAGACAGACAGATGGATGAATAGATGATAGATAGATAGAT
>PVIU01000837.1:0-72500 GCA_004026605.1 Ondatra zibethicus
CCCCCCCCAAATAAATATCCAACCTTACTCTGCATGGCATGCCAGCCATGTCTCTGTGTCTTACCCGCCTGCCACATGTCTCCCTGCCTGGGACCAGCCACTGCTCAGGGACTGGCAGCTGTCTCTGCCTGGGACTGGCTGCTGTCAGGGCCTGCTGCCTGCTGCCACATGGCCCGCTACCACCGCTTAGGGACCTACAGCATTTCTGCTGCCTACCGCCGCTGGGGATCCTGCAGCATTTTTAATTTTTCCATTACAGTGTCATTCAAATAAATCATCACAGTAAGTGACAGGAAGGGGAAGGTCTGTTGAGTGCTCTCCCTCACTCTCCTCTGTCATCTCCTTTCCCAACCACACCCTCCCCTCCCATCCCCTGCTCTACCCTGCCCATACCTGAGAAATTCCAGGCAGGAGAACCACAAACTAGAAGAGAATCAAGAGTTAAGTCCCAGGCCTGACAACCTGAGCCCCATTCCCAGAACCCTCTTTAAAAAACCTGGGTGCAACCGAGACAGCAAAGAGGACCCTAAGAGAGACAAACATGGATCTAATCTACATGGGACATAGAAAAAGACAAGATAGGAGTAAATTGGGAGTGTGGAGATCATGGGAGAGGATAGAAGGGGAGGGAGGAGAAAGGGAGGGGAGCGGAGAAAAATCTATAGCTCAATAAAAACAAAACAAAAACCTGGGTGCAATGGCAAGCATCTGGAATCCTGACCCTGCTACAGCACAATGGAAGACAGAGACAGGAGACCTGCCCCAAAGCTTGTGGTTCGGTTGGTCTGGAGTCCACACAGCACAGCAGCAGAAACTAGAGAGACCCTGCCTCCATAAGGTGGAGAGAGAGTTGTCTCCAAAGCTTGACCTCTGACCGCCACATGTGCAATGTGTCAAACACACACACACCTACACACACCTGCATGTGCAAAATATTGAGAAAGTGTGTGTATGTCAGCTCCTGAACAGGGCTCACAGGTGACCTGGAGGCGATCCCCTTCCCAGAGTAACCAACGTCAAATAAGAAAATGACAGGCTGCAGGAAAGGATTGGCAGACTTCAGAACAGAGCACATTGAGTGAGTTTTAGACAGAAAGGTCTGAGGATTCCTAGAATTGGTTAAAGGATCATTTTTGGCCTCCAGAAGAGAGAACTAAAAATAGGGATTTTGGAAAAGTAGGGATTCTTATTTTTGGCACTTCTACATTAGTGGCAAATTGCGTATAACTCACAACAACAAGCACCAAAGAGAAGGGCAGCCCCCCTGAGCCCTTTGCCTTTGCTCTGTGTCCCCTTCATTGTGAAGATGCATTTTCAGGCCTAGAAATCAAAGTGGTAAAAAAAGAAAGACAGGAAAAGCCACCAGCTAGGCCACAGCCACAGCTCTCGGGAGATTAGGTGCCAATCTTGACGAGGGTAGAGTTCCCCTAACCCCTAGCCAAGAATCGACTGCTCCAGGCTGGCCAGACCAAATTAGGAAACTACATGACCACAAGGCCTGTCCCACAGCTCTCTTTACTTCCGCGTCCCTGAATTGGCCTCATGGGACACCCAGGAATGGGAAGAGGGTGGGTGACAGGCTACAGCTGCTTAAGAGACACTGCCTGATGACTGCAATGGTTCAGCCAAGAGGGGTATAAATAAAGGTGTCCCCTAAACCTGGACTCACCACAGACACTTGAGCCCCAGGCTCTTTCCCCTCTTCACAGGCCTCAGAACCTGGAGCTTCCTCAGAAGTGGTGACTTTTTCTTTTCCAAATCCACCCGTCCACCCCACCAAAAAGACCTGGCACAAGACACTCCAAGACCAAGTTCTCAGCACAAAGGAGATTTGTTTGCCCCAGGGGGACAAAGGGCAGGGAATAAGAGACAAAGACAGCAGATCGAGGATGCGGGAGAAAGGGAAGAGAACAAGGTAAAGGGGGGGAGGGATATTTGCCCCCAGAGGGACAAAGGACTGCCTCTGGATAGAGAGGGGGCAGACAAGGCCCATAGGCAAATGATGGTTTATAAAGGTAAAAAAGGAAAGCCTGTGTTAGGATGAGATGTTTCATTTTAATTGGGCATGTTAATTAGGACAGCCAAAGTGGGCTTTTGACTGCTGGACTTCAATACTTCGATAGACCGACCTTGGTAGTCAGTCTCGGGAGAAGGAAGTGGCCAAACAAGGGAATAGACCTTGGTGGCTAGCTTTAGGAAAGTAATCTAAAAGTTTAGCAAGGGGAGAGGGAGTGGAGATGGGGCAAGGCCTGCCAGAACCAGGTTTGCGGTGCTAAGGGTGGGTAGAAGCCCTTCACCCACCCCCCACCCACTTGATGTGGTGTTCAGGTCCATGAAATGGGTGGTTATTTATCAAGCCACAATATGCTCCCCGCCCACAAAAGTTTACACACAGCCAGTGAAACTAAGGTGCTGTGGTGGGTGAAGGAAGTATGGGGCAACCCGCTGAAGTGCAGAAACCCAGCCTGGATGCTCAAGAGTGGTTGAGAAACAGCATCGAAAGCAAGAGCAGCCTTAGGTACCGATCAGATAAGGCAGCGGCAGTCAAACCTCGGACTTGAAGGAGCTGTATAACGTTCTGACTCCTGCGCGGTATGCTAGCTTCACACCTTCCCAAAGGCACAGAAAGCCTGCACAGCTGCTGGTGCTCTGAGAGACGGTGGGAAGGGAAGGAGAATCGTGGCTTATGAACGGTGACACATCACAGCATCCACCCTGCTGGCATTTAGACAGAAGGCAGAACTACTTTGAATGTATTTATGCACAATCCTAAAAAAAAATATAAGCATAAGACGTTCATAGATTCAGGATATGGGAGCCAGCACTAACCTGAACAATATCATATTGTTTCCAGGCGGCTTTACTTGATCATTTCAAGTCACATGTAATGATGGCAGAGAAGGGCATCGGTTACTCTCCTAGCAGGTCATGTCACACTTATGTTTCCTCGGGGCAAGGATCCTTCATTCCCTAGCCTTGCTCATGAGACTATCGATGCTTGTAAACTGAGAGTATGCTTGAGGTAGTGATGAAAAGGGGTGGGATGGGGAGCGGGGGTGGGGAGATGGGAGGATGTCCACTGTGGGTTTCTGTCCCCCAGTTCCTTCGCTCAGTTAAAACAGCAGCAAGACAGGCTTGATCAGAATGATTCCTGGGAGCCTTAGGAGATAGTTAATTCAGAGGCGCCGCCCTGTGACATTCTGCCTAAACAGAAGGGAAAGCTGCATCCTGAGTTGCTCAAATCAAAGCGCAAGCATTAGATGTAAAAACACAACCAAGAGCCCTTTGTTAATCATTTGCCAGGAAGCAGCTGTGAAGGGCCTGTTCGTTTTCTCAGGTTCATGGCCAGTTGAACACCGGTCTTTCTCAGAGCTATTAACCTTGGGGGACAAACAGAACCCTCTGTACCTGGCATTCCCTGTTGGTGGCTGGTGCAGAGTGATTCCTGGACCCCAGGAGTCCAGACCCCATTGCATTCTTGGCTCTCCAGCTGCTGGTGCCCAGGTTGCTATGCGGGACCAGAAGCCAGAGTTTGTTCCAACTGGCTTCGGCAAAGGGCCTCTACAGAGGTGTTTCCAGATTCCCGAATCATCGGGAACGGAGGAGGAATGGAATCCTAGTCCTGCCCGCCAGGATAGGGTCCCACTACCTGTGTTTGCCACAGTGCTCAATCCAAACCAAAGAATTCTGGAACCCTTCAAATGGACCTGTGGCCCTGGAGAAGGTACTGGGATAGTTGGGAGACCCACTTTTCTCCTGTTAAAACAGTGTAAAGCAAAGGCTAAGGGAGTGAGCTCCCGCGGAGACTGAACTACCCGCAGCTGAAACAGGAAATAGAGGTTCCAAATTCCAAATGGCTCCAGGCATTTTTCCCCCAAATCTGGCTATTTTCTGTTTATTTTTTACGTTCATTTGCCTTTGTAGAGCCTTGTTTGTGATCACAGGTTTAAGAAACAGTTCTAGTTTATCTAAACTTTAAACAATCAGCAGGCTGTGAATCAAGCCAGAGGTCTCTCGAGATCGGGTATGCGGCAGCCCTCTCTCTTGACCCGGGAGCTCCCAGCCTTTTCTTTTTTTTTCTTTTTTTTAAAATGTTTATTTATTTATTATGTATACAATATTCTGTCTGTGTGTATACCTGAAGACCAGAAGAGGGCACCAGACCTCATTACAGATGGTTGTGAGCCACCATGTGGTTGCTGGGAATTGAACTCAGTACCTTTGGAAGAGCAGGCAATGCTCTTAACCTCTGAGCCATCTCTCCAGCCCCCCCTTTTTAAAAAAATATTTATTTATTTATTTATTTATTTATTTATTTATTTATTTATTATGTATACAATATTCTGTCTGTGTGGCTCCCAGCCTTTTCTACTCTAGTAGCAGAGGTCATGCCAGCTCCCTGCAATAGCCTCTGTACAGTGTCAGAGGACACCCTTAAGTCATTTAGGTCATGGGACAGAATCTTAGGACACCTCACCACGCATCATCATTCCCTCCCGCTGATGCAACAACATTATCCATGAGGGAAAGCTTCCCTTATGCTTTTTGCTGGTGTGTGTAGGTTGGTTGGTAAATGGGTTGTTGTTTGAATCAGTGTGTGTGTGGCGGGGGTGGGGTGGCGTGGGGTGGGGTGAGGTGAGGGAGTGAGTATGCTACCATGTGTGGAAATCAGAGGCTAATCTTGAGTGCAGGTCTTCACCTTCCACCTTGCTGGAGACAGGGTCTCTTGCTTGTAGCATTGTATGTCAGGTTAGCAGGCCTGCAAGCTTCTGGAATTCTCTTGGGATTCCAGACAAGTGTTCCCACATCCAATGTTTTACAAGACTTCTGGGGATTTGAACTCGTGTCCTTATGCTTGTGTGGAAAGTACTTTAAACCCTAAGAATTCTCGATAGTCCGGGGTTTATTGTTTAGGTCTGTTTTTAAGTTTATGGACATGAGTGTTTTGCCTGTCCATATGTATATATGTATGCCACATACATGCAGTGCCCAAGGAGACCAGAAGAGGGCAATAGATCCCCAGGAAATGGAGTTAGAGACTATTGTGAGCTACCATGTTGGTGCTAGAAACAGAAACAAGATCCTCCGCTAGCACAGCAAGTGATGTTAACTACCAAGCCATCTTCCGGCCCTGTGTTTAGTTTTTTTGTTTTGTTTTGTTTTTGTTTTTTAATTAGAGGACATAAAACAGGTTTACAGCTGAATTCCCTTTGACAAATTTGTATTCTATGAAAGTCAAAAACATATCCTGACTGGGTACAGTGCTTTGTAAGTGGTCTTTTTTTCTCTCTTTTGATTTTGTTGTTGTTGTTGTTTGTTTGTTTGTTTGTTTGTTTTTTGGGGTTTTTTTTTGAGACAGGGTTTCTCTGTGTAGCCCTGGCTGTCCTCACTCTATAGACCAGGTTGGCCTTGAACTCATAGAGATCTGCCTGCCTCTGCCTCCCAAATGCTGGGATTAAAAGTGTTTTGTCATTGTGCCCAGCTCTCGCCTCCCTTTTTCACAGAACACCAGCCAGTTTTGGAGGCTGACAGGCATGGCTTTTATCCCAAGTATATGAGGTCAATAAACCTTGAACAAGTTACTGAACCTAAGACTCAATGCTTTTTGCTATTAGCATTTTTTTCATAAGGGGCAAATAAATGATGCACACAGAACACATTAAGCCTGCAGAGAGGAACTATTGTCAGGGGTGATTCCAGTGCCCTGCTGTCCCTGAGGAGTGCTAAGCCACTGTGGCAATAACATCTCTAACTCTCTTCAGGGCAAAGCTTATAGCTGTAACTCAGACTCAGTTTAGGGGAGCTAAGATCACAAACTGGGAACAATGGCAACTGGGGGGCTGGGGGTACTGCCGTGGAAGCAACTGGGCATGCTCAGCTCACGCTTGAAAGAAAGGCTCAGCTCTTTCCCTGCTTCCTCAGTTGTTTCCAGCCATTTCTGACCCTTCTCTGAGATGCAGCAGGAAGCGAGGTGGGGCTGTGCCCTTCCTTCCCCTGCAAACCTTCTGGGGGAGCACTTTGCTGCCTAGGTGGCTATTACATCTCCTCACATTATCACACTGCCCACACTGCCTCTGAGGCACGCGTGTTGCTGGCTCTCAAGTGGGTATCACATCACTCCTCAGAAGAATTTCCTGGGGTCTCTGCTCTTGACAATCACTCTGCAATTTGCAGGGGCACTCCCAAACTTGTGTAGTGATCCCCGTGGATACGACCTTTCCTCCAATTATAGTGGCTGCTTCACTCTCCTAGGAGGAAGGCAGCTGGGGCTGACACAGGAGCAGATAAACAGCGGGGCGGTTGCCACGGACTGGCCAGTGTTTCAGACTCTTGCACCTGCCTAGGGCCCACAGTGAGGGAGACATGGGGTAGGGGGTTGTGTGCTAGTCTTCCCTGTCTGGAGTATCAAGCTCCCCAAAATGTGGGGATCACCTCTTTCCATCTGGGAAGCAGCCCCCCATTTGTCTCCTTAGCTCCCACTGGTGCCTCAACACGTTCCAATCTGCTACCTCCCTCCAGACCCCCAGTGCGTTGCCCAGCTCTGCCAACGACCTCACCGAAGTGTTTGGTCTCCTCTCCTCTGTCTCTGAAGAGTTGTGACCCTAAAATGATGACTGATGACTGTGTTGCCCTCGCTGTCCTCAGGCCCCAGTGACTTTATGTCACAGACAAAATACCCATATACATCATCACAATAATAATATAATTGATAATAATAGTAATAATAAAGAACACGGCAGCTAATCTCAGATCTATGCTCTGGAGAGACAGTATAGCAAGAAGCATGACTTTAGTATATGAAAATGCAAGGGTAGATAAGATCACCATGGCAGTTACTGGAGCAGCTGGGGGACGACATTCTCTCCCTTGCTCTGCTGATGCTGAGCCATGCCCAGTTTCTCTTATTGCACTATTCCAGCATCATTATCCTTACCTGAGACACTACAACGGCTTCCTGTATAGGATCTATTTATATTTATATGAGTATTTTACCTGCAGATATGTATGTGCGCCATGTGCACAGCCTGAGAAGGTCAGAAGAGGGCGTTGGATTTTCTGGAACTGGAGCAAGAGTTGATTGTGAATCACTGTGTGGGTGCTGGGAACTGAACCCAGGTCCTCTGCCAGAGCAAATGCTCTCAACAGCTGAGCCAACTCTCCAGGACCCTACAGTAGTTTGTTTATTTCCATCTTTGCTCTGCTGGGCACCAGACTTAACATACTTCATTCCTGGCTGGTAAGAAGCAGGTAGAGGAGCTACCAACCCTGATGATCTAAATTTAACTGCCAGAGCCAACTTGCTCCCACAAACTGTCCTCTGACTCCTACATGTACCTCCCTTACCTCCACACCAAATAAATAAATGTAAAAATAAATTTAAAATATATATTTTATTTCCCTCATCTTCCTTCCAGTATTTTACGTCCTAGTGAATGTGGGTTGGAAGGGAGATGGGGACAGAGGACGGAAGAACTCTGCTGGGAGAAATAGGTGCTTCTCCTCCTATTGCTCGTAAGCAAACAATCCAAAGCAAAGAAGGAAGTAGGAAAACTTGATCCCAGAGCATGAATTCCAGAGTTTCGTGTTTAAAAAAAGGCTAGCACTTTAGGACCCTAGACGGAATATTGCCATTTTATGACCTTAATTGTATTGCGGTATAACTTTTTGCTATGTGCTTGTTTTTTAAGAACGCCGAAAGGGAAATGGCTGAGCTTCGGTGCGCCGCAGAGAAAGGCCTGTAGTTTGGACAGAGGTGCGGGACCAGCTGAGGGGGTGGTGGCCGGCACACTGTGAGCCCTTTGCTCAAACCAGCATGGGGTAGGAGGAAGGGAATGTCAGGGCAGAGTAACGGCTCATGAAAAACAATCGCTTGTTCAGTTTCTGTCAGAAGGGTATTATTTCAGTCTGGCGAGAAAGCAGCAAGTTAGATAATTCTTCTTATAACCATTTAGCAAGCAGTGAGATTAAGACTCAGGAATAGGAGTCAGGGAAAATTCCCTTAGGTGGCACATGACAAACTCAGGAGTTGAGTCCAGCATCTCTGGACCCCAATGCAATGCTTTCTTGGGTGAAACTCAGAGAGAGAGAGAGAGAGCGCCACAGGTGTAAAAGCCTCTACAGAGCTCAGGGGTCTCCAGACCCAGGATCTTAGGGGACAGGAAAACTGGCCTCTCTACTCAGGGTGACTGGAGCGTCCTCTGGGGAAGCTCTGATAGGATAGATGGTGTCAACCTTGGAATCAGCAGAAGGGACCAAAGTTTAGCCTGACTGGGTGGGTGGCCTGTTGGGCAGCGTTCCACTCAGCGGCCTTTAGGAGCTGCAGGAGATGACCTGTGAGATGGGGTGGAGAGAGCAGCCTCCTGCAGATTCAAAACACAGCCCCTTCTTCAGAATCATTAAAAATGGCAAGATGGTGACAGCAGAGGAAGGCTGGGACCTCCTAAGTGAGTGGCTCTGTGTGACTGCACAGGCCACACACCTATCATGTGATCCAGGGAGCCCACAAGGATGACCATTCAAACACAGTTTATAGCCAATCGAAAGTCTTTATTCCAGCTGGCTGGGACCACACCCAAGTGTTCAGGGGCCTAGGTGTGGCTCTGAGTGTCCAGAACACATTGTTTTTTTGTTTTTTGTTTTTTTATTTATTATGTATACAATATTCTGTCTGTGTGTATGCCTGCAGGCCAGAAGAGGGCACCAGACCTCATTACAGATGGTTGTGAGCCACCATGTGGTTGCTGGGAATTGAACTCAGGACCTGTGGAAGAGCAGTCAGTGCTCTTAACCGAGCCAGGCAGACACCACATCTTGGCATCTCACTTGATAGCTGCAGGGGGGCTTTGCAGAGTAAGCTATTTGAAGCAAGCAGTTTTAACAGTAAGCTGAGAAAAGTGGTTAGCTGGAGGGGGTTCTGCACAAATGGGCAGCTTAACAGATGCTAAGACAAATTAGCTAGGACATCCTGACTGCCGGTTCCTAGAATAGAGTTGGGTAGTTTTCTACAGAATTCTCCATCAAGGGGATCAAATTCTAACTAACCCTGAAATGGCCTTAGCAAGAATACAAAATAGAGGAAATTTTGCATTGTCTTACCCTGTCACCTTATGCATGTGTCTGGTTTGGCTTCCAGCTGCCGTTAGGACTGTGTTGCAATGGAAAGGTAAACACAGATTCTGACTTTCCCCTCCTCTATTCACTGAGAACACCTGAATTACAAGAGCTAAGGTCTATCAAGTGCACAGCATTTTCCCTGACATCTTAGCATTGCTATCCAGAAAAGCAAGGCTACCTATGGCAAGCCCCACACACATTTGGAGAAAATCCAAGTCCCTGACCAGGCCTCTGGATCTGAAGCTCTCTCTTTACTCAAGCACTATGGGAAGCTATAGCTTTAGGGAATCTTCATATATTACTTTTTTCATATATTACTTTTTAATTTTATCCAAATTCTCAAACCTCCAATGCTGCTGTTTACTATTGTCTTTTTACTATTGGTTTACTGTCTGTTTGGTTTTATTGTCTGTTTACTATTGGTTACTAGGTTTTATTGCTGTGCTAAAACAACAAGATCAAAAACAACTCACAGAGGAAAGGGTTCACTTCGAATAGACCTCTCAGCTCACACTGCTTTGGTAGGGAAGTCAGGACAGGGACTCAAACAGAGCAGGAACCTGCAGGCAGGAACTGATGCAGAGGCCACAGGCAGGTGCTGCTTACTGGCTGGCTCACCATGGCTTGCTCAGCCTGCTTTCTTGGAGCACCCAGGACCACCAGCACAAGTGTGCCACTATCCACAGTGGCCCCAACCTTCACACACCATTAGCTAACTAAGAAAATGAGCCTCAGGCTTGCCCACAGGCCAGTCTTTTTCTTTTCTTTTTTCCCCCTCCAAACAGGATTTCTCTGTGCAGCCCTATCTTTGAACTTGTTCTGTAGACCAGGCTGTCCTTGAACTCAAGATCTACCTACCTCTGTCTCCAGAGTGACGGGATTAAAGGTATGCATGGCTTAGCCACAGGCCAGTCTTATAGAAGGATTTTCTCAGTTGAGGTTTCTTCTTCCCAAATGACTCTAACTTGTGTCAACTTGACAGAAAACTAGCCAGCATGGTATTTTTCTTTCATTTTGATTCACCTTTTAAAAACTTACCTCATTTATAAAAATTAAAATAAAAACTAATAATGCTACTGTAAACTTGGTACACTGACTATATGCTTTTGCTTGTTGTTTGTTTGATTTTCTTTTCTTTTTTGAGACAGGGCCTTAGTCTAAAGGCCAGGCTGACCTCAAACTCATAATCCTCCTGCTTCTATCCCCTGAATTCTAGGAGTGGAGGCATATGCCACCACTCAACCTACATTTGTTTTTCCTAACACACATTAAAATAAACTCTTGGACCCAGATATTCAGTTTTTGTGAGTTTATCCTAGAATTATGTGCACAGATGTATGGATGACATACATATGCTTGTCTCAAAGTTAATATGGTAGTGTGCAATTCAAAACAACCTGACTATCACCCTTGGCCTAGACTGGTTAATACAATGGAAAGCAGCACAGCCATAAACAAGAAATGAGGAAGCTGTCTTCTGATGAGGCGGTAGTGCCGAAAGAAAAGAGCAAGATACACTCCCAAGGTCCAGTCGAAGAGCAGAAGGTGGGAGAAGATGAGCAAGGAAGTCAGGACTGGGAGGGGCTGGTCCACCAACTGAGACAGTGTGCCTGATCTAAGGGGAGCTCACCAAATCCATCTGTTCTGGGACTGAATGAGCATGTGGTCAAACTGGACTCTCTGAATGTGGCTGCCAATGGGGGCTGACTGAGAAACCAATGATAATGGCACTGGGACCTAGCTCTTCTGCATGTATTGGCTTTCTGGGAACCTAGTTTATATGGATGCACAACTTCCTAGGGCGGGATGGAGGGGGGAGGGCCTTGGGCTTCCCACAGGGCAGGATACCCTGCCCCCTCTTAAGGAAGTAGGGGGAGGGAGGAGGGGTAGTGGGGGAGCGGGAGGGGACTGGGAGAAGGGGAGGAAGTGTAAATTTTTGAATGAAAAATAAAAGAATATTGAAAAAAAAAAGAAAAGATCAAGATACAGAACGGTGTTCCACACCTTACGTGTGTAAAAGGGGAGAGGGTGGTAAACTCCATCCTCTGGAAGAGTGTCGGTAAGTTAACAAATTATTTCCCATGTTCAGGAAATATTTGACAGTGAGGACAGTGTCGGGGACCAGCCTCAACAAAAATACCTCTCGTCAGGGTAAAGGCGTGGGGATTTAGAAATATAATAAAGAATATGAAGACGCAAACAAAAATAATAAAATGGAGAAACATATAGTATAGTATCAGGAGGGAATTCCAGCGAGTACTGAAAATTCATCCGCATTTAATTTCCAACTGCTTAAAATAACCCTGACCCCAAAAGGTAGGAGTAAGACAAAAGAATACATTAACATGATACAGGGAAATGAACAGACCAGTTGAAAGTCCGGGGCTACATCCGTAGTTAAACATTCTGTTGCTAGAACAAAGCAAGTCACCACGGTCACGCTCATACCCTAGACCAAAACATTCTGTAGGCAAACCACTCCCTGGGTGGAATCCAAAGATATCTCCATAAAGGGAACTGGAACTTAGTTGGATCCTTAGACTTTTATTTGGGGTAGAAAGAGATCTACTTCTCTATTCTTGGAGCACAAGGTCTAGCAATTAGCCGTACCTGTTGACAGTAACCTTGAGAGAGCAGAACTCTCTGCTCAACATCTAGGTGGGACCTCTGTTTGGTAGAAGCACCATAACCTTGAAGGATCTAGAGGCAAGTTCTAACTTTCTGACCTTTGGTCAACAGGGAAACAGGCTCACGTTTTTGGGCCTCTGGCGCCCAAATGTGGAGACCAGTCCACACTTTTTGGGATCAGTCCACCAGCCGCATGGCATTGAGCACTGACTCTCCCGATGATGTGGCAGGCTGCTGCTCAGCGCTCCCCAGCTCGTGACCCACATACCACTGCCTAAATCTCTGTTAACAGGCCTCCACAGGACAGAAAATTCTTCCATATTTAATTTTTGAGCTATGTAAATATATACTTTGTCCAAGATTAAATAAATTAAAATAATACTGCCAATATATGGAAAAAATATTTATCCACATACTAAAATCATCTTGTAAGCTGATAATAGTTTACATCCCTACTGGCAGATGTGTCACTCTGGTGGTCACAGGAATGGGGTGATGGCCTTTGTATGCACCCTCAAACTCTGCCAATTGTCCTCAGACAAGATAACAGATTCAACGCTAGTGCAGGGAAGGGAATGGAGGGCCTGTGTTATGGAAGGATGCCCCGTAGGCCACTTACTGATGAAGAAGTTCCGCCTCAAAAAGGATGAGTGTCTTTGTGTAGGCAACATCTATGTCTGCTTTGCCAACTGAACTATGAGCAGATGGGAGAAAGGAGGAAGCTGGAGCCTCGCACGCAGTAGACTTTGAGTTCAGGTTCCAGGGCAAGGGTCAGGCTGGGCGCTCTGGATGACACGGAAGAGCAGCTGCTGGAGGGAAAGGATGTGAGAGTCAGGTGTAGGGCCGGTCTCCCAAACTGGCCCAAAGAGAGACGTCCAGACCTCTGCACGGGTGGTTGAGTCAGAAGCCACTAAACCCCAAACTTGGTTGTGTTGTTGTTGACACAGGCTGAGGCTGCCAGCTCTGAGCAGTCACATGGTTTCAATGCTCAGGCAGGCTTGCAGTTGGCTCACACGGCAGAGCTTCTTCCAGCGTGCTGTTCTGGGAGCCCTCTGCTTCCTGGGTTTGCACCAGAGAGGACTAAAGCTTGGGAGGACAGTTGTTTTCTTCCTACCAAACTTCAACCTGAAGGTCCTGCTAGTCCCAAGTCAGGGTGTGCCTTACATTATTTCTGGTGCTGGTGGCCTTGCTCCAGGCTTCAGGTGGTTTGCAGCTTGTGGAATTAAAACAAAACAAAACAAAAAAACCCACAAAAAAACCCTAAAGATGTAAGGTGACATTAGTGTTAAGAAGAAAGCATAATATTTAGCCTCAAAGCATTCTAAACCAATCTTGTCTTGTCTAAGGGATATCTGGCCCAACTATCTTAGCAATATTTACACACTTTCCTGAATTACCTCCCACAAATGTCCTTTTGAAAAAGGAAAAGAGAGAGACTGGAGAGATGGCTCAGTGGTAAAGAATGCTATGATCTTGCCGAGGACCCTGGTTCAGTTCCCAGCAACCATGTGGTGGATCACAACACATCCAGTTCCAAGGGGTCTGATACTTCTCTGACCTCCTCAGGCTTCTGCACATATATGGTGCACATACATAGACTCACACAGACACACAAAATAAAATTAAAAGAGAAAGAGAATATGTTTTGACCGGGGCTGTGTTTAGTAAGTTCTGGGGTGCCATACCCCCTTTCCCTGAGTCAGTACAGGACATAACCAGACGCGCCAAATTCTTAGGAGGCAAGTGGGAGGGGCGGCTACAAAGGCAGACAGCAAGCAGTAGCAGGAGCAAGAAGGAAAGCAGGAAAAGCAAGCGAAGGAGCCAAAAGGGCTGGTGTTTCTGTAGGAGTGGATTTTTAAGGAGAGAAAGGGGGAGTCTGTTCTAGACTGAGTTGGTAAGTCCCGATTGGACATGTTAGCCAAATAATGAATTTTGATTATTAGACCTTGGTGTTTTGTCTCAGGAATGAGCCAGTGGCCAAACAAGGGAATGGACCTTGGGGACTAGCTTTTGGAATATAATGGCTTTCAGGAAGGGAGAGGAAAAGAAAAGGGCAAAAGGGCAAAACCTGTGAGCACCATATTTGCCATGCTTGGGCCTAGGAGAGCCCTTCAAAAGGTGCTATGCATCAATCAATATTTAACACAGAATTTAATAATCAATCAAATGATAGCCATGAAAGATACAGTGGGAAGCCAGATGAAACCAGACCTGAATCCTGCACTCCCGAAGCATGCGGTTTAGGTGGGAGACTGACATAGGGAGAAACAATGTCTCAGGCAGTTGTACTTGTGATGTGAAACAAGTGTGCAGTGCCACACGCATGCTTACACATGTACACGTACACAGAATCAATAAGTAAATGTTAAAATTCAGGTATAGTAGCTTATACATGCAATCCTAGCACTTGGGGGGCAGCGGCAGGAGGATCACTGCAAATCCCAGGCTAGCCATAAGAACAAAACAAAAAATAAAATTCAGCATTTGTGCCTGAACCCATCAGAACATGCTCCCTGGGGCAGCATGGGAAATGTGGTACCTCACATTGACTCAGGAGACGGGTACTGGAACAGAACTTGGGTTCTGACAGAGGATGCTGGGGAAGGAAGAATGGCTAAAAGTCCATTGGCTAACAGTGGGGGCAGTGACAAAACAGCCTGGTTCTGCACAGGGGACAATAAGTACAAACTGTGACTCACAGGTGATCAGAGAGAACTGTGTGCTGAGACAGAGGGGGGGGGTCACATTCAGGGGTCACAGAGGCCAGCTGGGGAAGTGAAAGATTGAGTAAGAAGTGCAGAACTGGGTGGGGGACGCTGGAGCAGAGGGAGTCACCCTTGCAGTTGGGACCCAGGGAGGGATGTGCCTGCCCAACAAGGAGTTTGGAAAGTGTTTTCACAAATGTGGTATTACCTGTTTGAGGTGGTATAGTGGTATACTGTTGAATAAAAATGCCCCCCAAAGGCTCATAGGGAGTGGCACTATAAGTAGGTGTGGCCTTGTTGGAGTAGGTGGGGCCTTGTTGGAGGATTATGTCACTAGAGGCAGGCTTTGAGGTTTCAGATTCTCAAGCCAGGGCCAGTGTCACTGTCTTTTTGCTGCCTTCAGATCGGGATGTATAACTCTCAGTTACTTCTCCAGCACATGTCTGCCTGCAGGCTTCCATGCTTCCTGACATGATGACAATGGACTAAATCTCCAAACTGTAAGCCAGCCCCAATTAAATGTTTTCCTTTATAAGCATTGATGTGTTCATGGTGTCTCTTCACAGCAATAGAAACCAAAACTAAGACAGGAGGATTTTAGAAACAGTCTGAAAGCTGCATAGAGAAGGGAGTAGGTTTTAGTCAGAGATGGTCAGGAGACTATGTTAACTTGGGATGATGATAGCTTAGCCTGTGTGGTGACAGGGATTGGAGCCCAACCCAATCGCTTATACCCTGAGAACAGAAGGGTGAGTTATCTCCAACCCCAATTTCTGCCCGGGAGTTTGAGGTCTGTGATGGGGTAAAAACATAAAAGCATATGGAACCCCATGAATGAAGAATGGCTGTCATATGGGAGGTGAGGCTGATGGTGTAGAAGTTGGGAAAGAAGACCACAGCGTGGGCTGCAGCCTGTGGGCCTGACTTCAGGGCAACTAGAAGAAGACGTAGGAGCTTGCCTTGAAGTTTGGGCTGGGTGAATTTCATGCACAGATTTGAAAGGGCAGCTGAGAAGAGGAACTAGCCATAGATGCCTACACGGAGGTAGAAAACGAGAACCTAAGGCCTGAGAGATCACTTGGAAGTTTTAATGTCAGGCTAAGATGATAATAATGATGATGACCAAAACATTGCTTATGAAAACCTAGTTTGGCTACAAGTCCACTTGATTTTCCTGAGAATAATCTCTGTGATGGTCAAGTTCTGATCATCCACTGGATAGAGCCACAGATGTGGCTATGACCTGAGTGTCATTTCCTCTCACATGATGTAGGATGTCCTTCTGTATGCAGTGAATATTGGTAATAAAGAAGTTGATTTGTCCAATAGCCAGGCAGAATATAGCCAGATAGAAAATCCAAGCAGAGATAAAGGGAGGAGGAAGGCAGAATCTGGGAGACACCAGCAGCTGCTGGGGAAGCAAGATGTGAGGTAACAAGCCACGAGCCTTGTGGTAAAATACAGAGTGATAGAAATCGGTTAATTTAAGTTGTAAGAACTAGTTAACAACAAGCCTGAGCTAATAGGCCAAACAGTTTGTAATTAATATTAAGCCTCAGAGTGGCTATTCTGGAACTGGCGGGTGGAAGAGAAACCTCCAGTTACACTCATGCATGCTGGGTAAGAACTCTAGCACTAAACTACTTTTCAGTTTATACATTGAGACAGGATCTTTCTAGATTGCCCCAGCAGGCCTTGAATTTGGGATTCTTCTGTCTCAGACTCTCAAATAGCTAGGGTGGCAGGCCTTTGCCACCAGGCCTGGCTCTACCTCCTTCCATCATTTCTTAAGAGTCAGTCAGTGTCAAAGATCTGAGAATAAAAGGTAGTGTCCCAACTTTCAAGGGACCGAAGAGCTAAACAAGTAGAAAGAAAATACAGTGTAGTGGATCTTTCTCTACGCTATCTGGGAGGCAGCTCCCAAATAACCACACAGACACTATTTCATACTATTAACTATGAAAGCTTGACCGATAGCTTAGGCTTGTTTCTAACTAGCTCTTTTAACTTAAATTAACCCATTTCTATTAATTTACATGCTGCCATGTGGTCATGATTTGTTACCTTATCTTCATGTCATGCTTCCTCCATGTCTCCCCACAACTCTTCCTTCTTCTTTCCAGGGTTCTCTTTGCCCCCAAACTCCTACCTAGCTATGGGTCATTTAGCTTTTTATTAAACCAATCACCGTGATATATATTTTCACATCGTGTAAAGTAATATTCCATAACATTTCCCCCTTTTTGTCTAAATAGAAAGGAAAGGTTTTAACTCTAATAAAATTATAAACAACAAGAACAATTCTCAAGCAAGAATTATATTTACAATATCTAGACCATTTGTATTTGGCAGAGACTCATCAGTCATCATACAGGAGCCATGGCTTCAGTTTCCACAGGCAGGTGATAATTATTATCATGTCTGCTTCCCGGTTGGAATATTTACAAGAAACCGAACTCGCTTGAATTCTATTAAAGTTATTTCAGACCTGGATGGACACTCAAGACATCCCATCCTGTCTCAGAAATGCGTAGCACATTTTTTTTTTTCCCCAATATTTTGAAGCTGAAACAGAACAGTAGTACTTACACACCTATAACTCCAGAATCTGGGAATCTGAGGCCAAGATAGGAAGTTCAGGCCAGCCTGGGTTGTATCAACAGATGTGTCAATGGACCACAAAGAAGCCTGTCAACAGCCCCAGACCCAGAGGACCAGAGCAAGGAGTAAAAGAAGCAGCAACAGGGGCATGCCTGGCCAGACCTGCTGAGGTCCCTCTGACCTGAAGCTGCCAAAGATGGCGTGGGAGGCAGAGATGAATGGGAGGTGCCCAGCATGTAGAGAAGCACTTAGAGGAACTGACTGGCCCTTGGCAGGCAGCATCTAGTATACTTCCCCTTTTCCAGCCCGCCTCCTCCAGCCCTCTCCTCTCTTTCCTTTTCTCTCTCATGCTAGCTTATGCGTCAGTTCCTGAAAGGTGGGGAAACTTCCTGACACTATGAAGTCACCCAGAGGGAGGCTAGACCCCATTCTGAGCGCTAGGTTGGTACCTTGAAGCCTGGAGTGCCCTGCAGGTAGGCGGAGAGATACCTCGAACTACTTCCCTGCCTGCTGGTACACAGCTAACCATGTCCCTGGCTGAGGCCATCAGACTCTGGAATGAAGGCGTGCTGGCAGCCGACAAGAAGGACTGGAAGGGTGCTCTGGAGGCCTTCAGCGAGGTGCAGGACCCCCACTCACGGATCTGCTTCAACATAGGCTGCATGCACACCATCCTGGAGAACATGCCGGCAGCCGAGCAGGTGAGTGAGGGGCCCCTGTAAACAGAGCTTTCCTGCCCTCTGAAACCTCACTTCCCCAAACTCTAAAAGAACAAAAGCTCCCCAGAACTACCCCGGGAAGCCCCTTCTAACTGCCCCTGGCCAGGCAGACAGTTTTAAAAACTCCCGGACAGGTTTTCTGAGCCACCCGATGGGTGGAGCTCTGCAATTTCAAAGAACATCCCCAAGACGGCTTGTTACGCCGCCGTCGTTTACCAACTCCCCTGGACGCGTGCTTTCTCTGTCTTACCACCCTGCACCCGATTGTAAGATGCCCTTTTGGGCTTCCAGGCACTTAGCGTCCCATCAGTTTGGCGCAAGCAATTCTGACCAACAACGCAGGGTGCTCCTCTAAGGGTTCCGAGGCTGGCTGAATGAAGTCCATGTAGGGTATGGGGCATTTTAGCATTTTTTTTTTAAATCCCCGGTTTTTTGAGACAAGATTTCTCTGTGTAACAGTCCCGGCTGTCCTGGAACTCACTCTACAAACGAGGCTGGCCTCAAACTCACAGAGATCCACCTGCCTCTGTCTCCCGAGTGCTGGGATTGATTAAAGATATTTGACATGACCACCCAGCTTCTTTATTTACTGATTAATTGATTGATTGCATATGTATGAGTGTATGTATGTATGTATGTGTGTATGTGTGTGGGGTGGCGCACCTGTTAAGGTCAAAGAACACCTTTGTGGAGTGCTCTTTCCTTCTTTACCTGGTTCCAGTGATCAACCCAATTCTACAAGATGGCACAGTAAGTGCCTTCATTTTATTATTATTATTATTATTGAAGTAGGGTCTCTTATTGACCCAGAACTTGCCTATTAGGCTAGGCTGGCTGGAGATCCTGTCTCCATTTCCCCAGCATTGAGGTTAAAGGCCGGGGCCTCGCACACCTGGCTGAGGTCACACTCAGGCTGTCAAGCTGCGTGCCTTTTACCTACTGAACCATCTCCCCAACCCCCAGCGCTTCTAAAGAAGCAGTTCTCGCCAGTCGTCCCCTGACCGGCAGGTGAACGAGGGAAAGAACACTGTCCACACGTCCACATCGGGGCAGGAAGAGAAACAGCAACTCCTACGCTCAAGCTCCCTCTCAGTCAGCGAGCGGGTGGGACAGAGAGTGCGCTGGCCCCGCCTCTGCCTGGAGGGAGAACGGCCCCTCCACCTCCCCTCAGGGGCGGGCTGCAGCCTGCGAGCTGTGGAAACAAAGCACACTGTAGGGAGAGGAGGCGGTGACCCTGGATGAAGCTTTCCCTGGGTGCTCGTACTTTGGCCTGGACCTGGGTCTCTTGGCTAACCTGTTCCACAGGCCACCTCACACAGGCTCAGATCACTGACTTCTACCGTTACCGGCCAAGATTTTTTCTCCCATTTTTCTATTGCTAGTTCTCTCATCCCCTCTGCCCTTGTTTTCCTGTTTAATCTCTTATTAATATTATATATGTATTCTTGTTATTATTTTTGTGATATAAATACTTATACAATAAATTTATATAAAACAAATACAACATATATTTTAACTCTATAACTTTCATTTTATTTTTATTACTGTTTTTTGACGGGAGTGGGCATTTTGATAGCATGTATGTTTTGATACCATGTGCATACCTGATTCTCAGGGAGGCCCCTAAAGCTAGAATTACAGACGTTGTGAGCTAACATGGATGCTGGGAATTGAACCTGGGTCCTTGGGAAGGGCAGCAAGCACTCTTGACTGCTGAGCTATCACTCTAGCCCTATCACTTATTTCACAGAGGAAAAAAAAATGAGGTTCAGAGAGGTTAGGTAATTTACCACAGGCTACAAAATGAGGAAGCAACACCCCAGGGCATTGCAACCCAAGATGTCTGTACCTCAGGCCAATTTTGTCACGTCAAGTTGCTGAATCATTATGACACACCTGCCTGCCTCTCCCTGGGGCTACTCTTTTTTTTCCCATATTTATTGAGCTCTACATTTTTCTCTGCTCCCCTCCCTGCCTCTCCCTTCCCCCCTTCAACCCTCCCCCAAGGTCCCCATGCTCCCAATTTACTCAGGAGATCTTGTCTTTTTATACTTTCTACTTCCCTGGGGCTACTCTTATACTTCCTCTCTGCCGGGCTCTGTGACCGGAGTATGGACCCTTCTTCCTGCAGGCCTTCACCAAAAGCATCAACAGAGACAAGCACTTGGCAGTGGCCTACTTCCAGCGAGGAATGCTCTACTACAGCATGGAGAAGTAGGTGGTCCAGGGCTACCCCACTGGGGGTGGGGGGGAGTGAGAACAAGCTCCGTGGGTCTTTGAGCTGGTATACCTAGTATTCAGTAGGTATTCTCCAGCCCCAGTGGCTAGCTTTTTCTGGGCAGTTATGCAAGAAATAGCATGCTAGAGACTTTTCTGGGGAAGGGAGGCAAGCCTGAGCTCATTGTGGGTCATCCCGGGCAGGAACCACAATGAGCTGGCTGGTTGTGAGCTGCTGGACCCTCCCACCAGTGTCCTTAATGAGGACACCCATTGTGCCTCTCTGTGAGGGACTCAGCAGCCCCCAGACAAGGGTCAGTTGTGAAATCATGAAATCAGATCAACAGCTGGCTTCATCCCTACTGAGTGTGTCTGCAAAGCCCAGTTTAAATTATTAGGTAGAGGTAGGGGAAATGACCCAATCACAAAAATAAGAATACAGACTCTTAGCAGTGTGTGTATAAGTTAATACAGACAAATAGTATATATACTCTAATAGAAAAAGTTCACAGTGGATAGCAAATTTTAAAAAGTGGTTTCAAGGGGCTGGAGAGATGGCTCAGAGGTTAAGAGCACTGCCTGCTCTTCCAGAGGTCCTGAGTTCAATTCCCAGCAACCACATGGTGGCTCACAACCATCTGTAATGGGGTCTGGTGCCCTCTTCTGGCCTGCAGACATACACACAGACAGAATACTGTATACATAATAAATAAATAAATATTAAAAAAAGTGGTTTCAAAACATGTGTTAGTGCAAAACCCATGTGTTGCACAGACTGTAGACTGGAAGGGCATCATGGGTCAGTGTATCATCCAGTAGGTTCGGGATGGTAGGGTGTAGTGAAGTCCCTTCCCTCTATCACACTGTACACATTCTGGGCTATTTATAGTCAATAAACAGAAAAAAGACACACATACACACAAAAAGAAAGGCAGGGAGAAAGGAAGGATGAATGGAAGGGAAGAAAAGGAAAGAAAAGAAAAAGGGGGGAAGCTGGACTTGGTGGTACATGCCTTTAGTCCTAGACACTTGGGAGGCAGAGGCAGGTGGATCTCTGAGTTTGATGCCAACTTGGTCTACAGAGTGAGTGCCAGGACAGCCAGAGCTGTCTTGAACAGAGAAGCCTGTCTTGAAAAACAAACAAACAAACAAAACAGTAGAAAACAATTTAATTTAAACAAATGAATTTAACCTTCACCCCCTATTCTCCCCTCAAATGCCCAAAGACCAAGTATATAAATAACAAAGGGATAATATTCAAAGGTGAATTTTAGATACTTTGGGCAAAGTCAAAGAGCCAACTGACTCTGGAAAGTGTCTGCCTGTGTGTGCATAGGCACTAGGGAAGAAAAAACTGGCTGAGAGGAAGGAAGAAACTTTCCAACAGGGAAACTGGCCCGAGCATGGTGAGGGTGGGACACTGGGCATAGAAGGGGACAGGGGAGGCAGCAGAGGATGGCCTGAATGGGGAGAGAGCCGGATGCTGAACCCCTGGAAAGACTCAAGCAGATCATGCAGATGGGGATTTTGAAGTCACTCTAGAATAGGAACAAAGGGAACAAGACAGGTATCCTGCAAATTGATTTGGAAGTGAACACGGTTGTCCTCACTGCAAACGAGGACCTGAATCGGGGTGGCACTGGTGGAAAGGATAAGAAGGAAGGGGACTTCAGAGGCGACCCCCCTGACAAGGTCTGGGGCAGGCGTGCTCACAACACACAGCAGCTGGCTGGCTATGTGTGGCGGTGAGTCCTTTGAGGGAGGGTGGACCTTAAGGTTCACAAATGGATTTCCACATGCAAGTCCCCTAAAACCAGGTGTTAGTCAGTGAAAACGCTACCAAAGGATGGAGCAAGAGAAAGGAGCTAGGTCGGGCTTGAGAACATGCCCGACTTACTGTTATTTCCTCATTAGAGAGCTGCAGAAGTGAAGATTAAATCTGGTAGATGATTTTTCTCAGTTTTAACCGTCATCATTAAGGAGGCATCCTGCATCTTATTTCTGGGTCTTTCCCACCGCTTCCCTTTTCTCCTTCCTTCCCTCCCTTCAACCTCTCCACCCCTGTTTGCTTTGGAGACAGGGTTTTATGTTAGCCGAGAATGACCTTGAATTCCTAACCCCTTGCCTTCAATTCCCAAATTCTGGGACTATAAGCCACCATGTCTGACTTTTTTAGTTCTAGATTTTTTTTTTTACTAAGTCATTCAAAATCTTAGCCTTCCAGGCTCTGAGACTTTCAGATATTTTCGTGTAGAAATTCCTTCTGGCAGCCTGTCTCTTTTTCTATTGTCGCTGCATCATAGGTTATTAGAGCCAATGAAAAGGAAGGCCCTGGAGTTTATCCTTTGAGGTTAAGTAGTCTGGGGGTGGGCTGGGCTGTGGCTGGCTGCTGTATATAGTCTAGACTTCTGGAGAGGATACTGGATGCAGGAAGCAGGGATGAGAAGGGAATATTGAGAAGTGAGTGACCACACTGTCTACAGAGGCAGCCGCCTCCACCTCTCCCCTACCCCAGGGCCCTCTCTCTCAGGAGGGGCTCTGTGTCTGTGACATTTTTCCTAGAAGACTTTGGTTTTACTCTCAGTCAGGTAACTGACTACACGTGTGGCTGCTCTTAGCAACAACTGAGCACTCAACTTTTCAGGCTGACAACACCCTCAGATCAAAGCCTTCCAATGTGGCCCAAGGCCAGAACTCACTCACTAAACATGGATTTGACCACTTTGCTCATCTGGCTGACCAGTAGGTCCGCATGATCTGTCTATCTGCCTGTCTCTGTCTCTCCAGACCTGGGATTACAGGACATTCTGCCACGCTTGGCTTTTATTATTATGATTTCCTGTGTTTGAGTGTTTTGCGTGCAGGTGTGCATGTGTATCCCGTGCATGCCATGGAGGCCCACGCTTGCATCAGACCCTCTGTAACTGAAGGTATAGATGGTTATGAGTTGCCCTGTGAGTGCTTGGCAGGAAACCCCAGTCCTCAGCAAGAGCAGCTAGTGCTCTTAACCACTGAGCCATTTCTCTAGTCCTGTGCTTGACTTTGTTTTTGTGAGTCCTTGGGATCTGAACTCAGGTCCTTGTGCTTGAGGAATAAACCCTTTACAATTGAGTGCCTCCCCAGTTCCCTCTTTTCTTTTCTCTTCTTTTATTTTTTTCTCTTCTCCTCTCTTCTTCTTGTTAAGTCATTTGTTTGTTCGTGACAGTTTCTGTAGCTGAGGTTGGCCTTGATTTCTTGGTCCTCCTGCCTCCACCTCCCAAACTCTGGGATTACAGGTATATACTATGTCCGGAAATCTTTACAAACCCACCCTTGTTGGATTAGTTAAATGACTCTAAGCAAGTTTCTGCTTCGAGGAAGGGATAGATTAAAGGGAGAAACCAGTCGCAAGGCTAGTGATGGTAGTAACAGAGCAAAGCTGGGCTGGTGCTGTGAACAGGCTTGAAGGGTATGGTGATCTGAAGGGGTGGCTCAGTGCTGAGTAGGTTGGGCATTCCTTCCCACGGCAGTGAGGTTTGTTTTTTAACAAGGGTCACACCAAGGAAAGTTCTTTCCCCTCAACCACCCCCTCACCTGACTCCAGGGTTGCATTGCTTTCTTGTCTTCAATTCTAGCAGAACAAAGTCAGAGGCATTTCCCAAGCAGCAGATGGTAGCTCAGGGTGATTCCCTCCCTCCCATCAAACTTCTCTGTCCCCAACTTTGCCACCCCAAAGAGGTAGGGTCTGTAAGCTGTCTTCCACACCATGGACCTTCTGGCTTTTAGGGCTGCGGAGATGAAAGCGTGGTGAGATCTTTCAGAATAAGGCGGAACTGGCTTAGAAAAGGGAGCAGGCCTACTTCCTGCTGGGTGGAAGGTGGGAGGACTGGGCCTGTCTACCTGTTGGAGATGCACGGGCAGCATCCTGAGACTCTGCTATCCCGGAGAGTGTGCATATGAGCTCTGGGATGCTTGACTGTGTGTGTGTTGGTAGCAGAAGCAAGCAGCAGCTTCAGTGGTTACTAAGGCATCTCTGCAAGGGCCTGCTACAGAAATGGCACGGAAAAGTCCTCTGGAGTAGAGTCTGCCTGCGCTAGACTTCTGAGGAAGCTTTCAGATGGCACAGAAGAGAACTCCGAAGGAGGCCAGCAGTAGCCAGAGCTGAGCCTCTTTCCGGCTTCTCCTAAGTACTGACCCTTTGCAGTGGGGTCCAGGGCTGTGTGAAAGCTGAGACCCTCGCCATGTGAGGTCCACAAGTAATGGGGTGAGGGGAGGAGCTGCAGCAGGGGAGGAGGGGGCTGCCAAGCAGATGCTTTGTGCAAAGACAAGTTTATAAATGGGCGTTCGGGCTGGAACTATAGCTCAGCTGGTAAAGTGTTTACCAAGCATGCAAGAAGCCCTAGGTCACTTGATCTCCAGCATAACCTGGGAACAGTCCAACTTTCAGGAGGTAAAGGCAGGAAGATCAGAAGTTCAGGGTTATCCCAGGTTGCATACTGAGTTCAAGACAAGCCTGGGATACATAAGACCCTATTTCAAAAGATAAACAATAGCAACAGATGGACTTTAGCGGGGTTAACCCCACCCAGCTTTTTCACACAAAACAAGCACTCTGGATAACACGTCCTTTCTTCTTCACGCTGTAGACATCTTGATGAGACAGAGAATGAGGTGGAGGCCTTTGCTGAGTCCCTACAGTGCCAGGCAGATTCAGGGCGTCTCCACAGCTGAAGTCCACCTGCTCGGCCAGCTCCCCGGGGAGCACGGCACATTTGTTAATGCTGCTGACACTTTAAAGTGTGCCCTCTGAGATTCCCCTGCTGCCAGACAGGCTGTGGAACACAGTGGAAATCGCACCTGCTGGGGGACCAGGACACCTGTGCCTCCACCTGCCCCCTCCTGGCGTCAGAGAAACTGCCACACAGGGCCTGTGCATTCATGGAGAGGGGTCCAGAAAGCCTAGGCTCTCCTCCTCCACAGGATGGCCCGAGATACTGGTGGGAGTAACTTTTCCTTCTTTCCCAGCTTGGGAACAGGGGGCAGAAGGCTAGCTACAACCTCAAGAGCTAATGTGAACTTAGCAGAAGACACAGGAGGAGGTAGCAGGCAGGAGGAGGGCGCCCGCAGCTACGGCTGTGACAGGGGGTGCTGGCAGCTGTGGCAGGCAGATCTGACCTGAGCGAGGGTGTGAGGTCTGCTTTGAATCTGCCCCAGAAGCTTCCAAAGAGAAGCAGCGTGGGCAGGGGCGATACTGCTTGGAGCGCTCCAGGGAGAGTGAGAGATGTGTTTGAAGGTCACCGAGGTCATCAGAAACTGGAAATTGTGTACACAACCCATAGACAAGAAAAGCCCCATGACTGTCATAGACTGAGGGTTTCCTGGTTGCAAAATTACAGCTCATCTGTAGTGTAGAATCTTTGGTCTCAGGGTTGGTGGAAAAGTAGAACTGGTCAAGTGAAATGGGCTTCTTCCAGTGGGATGGATGGAGAATGGAGATTCTGTATTTCTTCCTCTGTGACCTGGACAGACTGACTTACTTCTCCCTACCCCCTCTCCCGTCCTGCAGATATGACTTAGCTATTAAAGACCTTAAAGAGGCCTTGACTCAGCTTCGAGGGAACCAGCTTATAGACTACAAGATCCTGGGGCTGCAGTTCAAGCTGTTTGCCTGTGAGGTAAGGAGGGAGGGGACAGGACAGCCTGGAGAGGACATTTCAGAAACACACAGAAAGCACCTGCTGAGGCGTGCGAAGTCCTGATGACTCCTGTGCCTCGAGACTCAGACGCCCTGTTAATGAAACACCCAGAGATAAGGTGTTTGCCTAGTCTGTGTGAGGCCCAGGACCTGATCCCAACCTTGGCAGGGGGAGGAGAGGAAAGAGAATGAGAGGGGAGGAAAGAGAGGGGAGGGGAGGGAGACACAATGGCTTCAGGCTCCTCATAGAGTAATTAGTTACCTGAGAGCGAGCATTTTCTTAATTTCAGACTCAAAAGCCTGTGCAAAAACAAGGTCATCATGTGCTCTGGAAGGGCGAGCAGACAGAACGCACCAGCCTGTGAGAATATTTATTTGCAGGAATTTGCATGTTTGATTTAGCGACTCAAGCTGGCAAACTATTTGTTCAGCATTTTACTAACAGATCCAAAATCACGGGCTCTCTCTCTGTCTGAGGAACTCGCTGTAACCCATCTGGGTACTTAATACTCAGAAACTGTGGGTCATTCGGTACAAGTCTGTCAGCGAACAGTACAAAGTACACAGTGTGGTAAAGTTCTCCAAACAAGGACAACCTCTTTCCTGTATTACCAAAAAGGACAGGCATGGCTGGCTTTGGCTTGTGAGTTTATGAACTTTTCTTCCCCGAATAACCTTCCCCATCAAACTTCCAAATATAAACCACTAGCTTTAAAAACGAAAACCCCGCCAATGCCAAGGACCTTTATTTAGAACCATGGCCGATCAAACAGCATCTCTCTGGCTTCAGTCTCGCAGGCACAAGAAGTGAAGTGTCCCAAGGGTTGCTCAGAGCTCGCAAGTAAAAATAGATTCTATCACTGCCCGAGTCCCTGGGGACTTGTGGTCCATCCTGCCCTGCAGCAGAAGCACAGCTATGCCATGGCTCACAAGGAAAGATGGGGACTTGGCTCTGGGAATTGGCTGGCAGGAAAACCAGCTCCCAAGGACTTTGGCTCTCGATGAGTTGGAGCAGATGCTTTGTTACGGGGGCTGACCTCATGGGCTTTTTGGCCCTTTCTCTAGCCTCTCCCCACTAGATGCCAGCTTGTGGTGATCAAAATGGTCTCCAAACATTGCCACCCATCCTGCTGAGGGCCACTTGCCACTTCCACATATGGGGCCGGGGCAGACAGCTCTAGAAAGAATTGTGTTCTGTGGTAGCAAGCAGAACTTCACAGGAGGGAGTCTCTATCTACTGTGGTTGGGGTTGAAATGACCCAGGAAGCAGGAAATCAGTCATTTCCCTACTTCTGCCATTTTTTTGGGAAGACCCCTCAAGGCCCTTCTAGTCAGAAACACTGGTTATAGGGAAAGGCCTCAAGAGAAGGTAACTGAGAGAAAAATAAGAACAACTTCGAAGCTCTTTGTGATCTCTTCTCTGTCCTCACATTGTGGAAAGGTTAGGGCAGATGCTTCTCAACTTACAATAACAGGTTCTGTCCAGATAATCGCCCCCTTCTCTGCCCCTTCTCTGTCTCTTTTCTCTTCCTCTCTCTGTTTCTCTCTCTCTTTCTCTGTGTGTGTGTGTGTCTGTCTGTCTGTCTGTCTCCCTCTCTCTTTCCCTCCCTCCCTCTTTCTGAATAGGACTTCTATAGCCCAGGCTAGCCTTAAACTTGGTATGTAGCCAAAGATGACTTTGAACTTCTGATCTTCCTGCCTCCCCCTCAAGAGTGCTCAGAACGCAAGCATGCACCTCCAGTAGGGTTTATGTAGCACTAGGCAGGACATCCAGAGCTTTGCACATGCTAAGTGGGCACAATGGAGCTACATCCTCAGTCCCAGTTAGGATAACAGTCATTTTAAGTAAAAACTGCATTTAACACACCTATACCATGCACATCATTATTCTATGGCATAGCACACTAGTGTCTTGTAGGAAGCACGGAGGTCCTTGTGCCCACAGATAATCCACTGGGGAAACCTGGCATTGTTAAACACACAGGGTTGTTCCTTCGAAGTAAAGAATGCATAACCTGTTATCCACCCAGAAGGCTGGGGGTGGACATGGTTAACAGCCTGGTGACCCTAGTGCTGTGTGGCCCACACCCCACTGGATCCTTCCCCAGACCCTTATCAGAGTTTGTTCGCCTCAGTCAATCTATAGAACCTATCTTTACGGAAGGTGTCACATGCACTTTATAAAGGGTTGCAATGTAGTCACACTCGGTCTTTATTTAGCTAACTTTGCGCTTTAGTGTGCACACAGGGTTGAGTTAATTATCCCTGGGAAAGTTTCCACCAAATTGTGCTGTGCTTAAATGTGCCTAAAATAAACTGCGCACGGTCTGACTCTCAAAATTTGAACCAACACAGTCTACTTAGTAGTGCTGAACCAAACTACCTTCTTGCCTCCCATGGATTTTTATTCTGCTTGCTGTGGTGGTGACAGAGACACCCCCATCCCTACCCCTTGAGATCTCCACACCTCCTACAGTGTGTCACTTGCCTTCCTTTGTGGTTGCCTGGCTGACCAGTAGGCAAGGTTCTATGACACCAACCAAATTGCAAGAGAGTATTGTAGTGTGTGTCACTAGCTCTGGGAAAAGATCAAAATTAAAACTTTGAAGTGCTCTTTCTACTGAATGTATTTCTCTTTTGTACTATGGTTAAGTTAAAAGAAATTATGAGTTCAAATCCTGAGCCTGGCAAGATGGCTCAGTGGGTAAGAGTTGCTTGCTGTTAAGGCTCATGACCTTAGTTCAAACCCCTGGACCCACATGGTAGAAGCAAAGAACTGACTCCTACAAGTTGTCTTCTGACCCCCACACATGTGCCAAGACACACACACACATAATAAATAAGTGTGAAAAAAAATCCTTATTTTGACCATTATAAGTCAAAGACCTATGCAGAAGGCACTGGCTCATTGGTGCTCAGGAATGGGTGGGAAAGGCGTCTGGAGCTCCACTCCTGGAGGTTGATTCTGATCCCAGCACCTGCACCAGCAATAACTCCATGGAAATGCCAATCTCGTCACCCAGGTGTGTCTGGGATGGTCGAATTGTTTGTTGCTAAGAGGCCTCCATTCTTGCTCAGGACAGGGCAGCTGATGTCCCCTACATTACACGATCTAAGAGGAAAGATAAGCAGCTCATCAATGTCCCCCAGAACTGAGCCTCAAGAGTCACACCTCCATTTCCATAACTTTGCCTTACTAGTGTATCCTAAAGTGTAATTGGTTCTGTGTCAATTGTGCAGTGTTGTAATCAAACACGCTCTGATGCCCCTACAATCCAACTAAAGACCTGGAAAGGCCTGCCATTCCCTCGCCACCGCAGCTAGAGTGTTCCCGGGGATCTGTGTGTGCCACCTCTTTCTCCGGCTGTGCTGGACCCGGACCATGAGTTGTCTCAGGCACGCTGCTGTGCAGCAGTCTTGCTGCCCATGCAATCCCAGCCAGGTTCTGTTGGCTCAGGTACAGAACAATGCATCTGGACCCTTTGCCCACCCTGAACCTGGCCTGTGAACCCAGGTTCAACGGCAACAGCAAGAATTAGAGATCACACACCTTCACTGTTCTTCCCAACTCTGCCTCTGCCTCCCCAAGGGCCCCTGGGAGCTCCTCTTCCCTGTATTAGAACAACACGCTAGTTCTTGTCCCCTCCTGACCCAATGGGCTGTTAGAAGAATGCGCGTGATACTGGCTTTAGACATTATAAAATGTTTTTTTTCTCTTTCATTTTTTAAATATTTATTTATTTATTTATTTATTTATTTTGAGACAGGGTTTTTCTCTAGCTTTGGAGCCTGTCCTGAAATTAGCTCTTGTAGACCAGGCTGGCCTTGAACTCACAGAGATCCACCTGCCTCTGCCTCCTGAGTGCTGGGATTAAAGGCGTGCACCACCACTGCCCCACTATAAAATGTTTTCTTAACACAGTCCCTATGTCTGACAGAACACAGTAGCTTAGACCCTGAATGTTGGGGGAAAGAACTATGTCCCCAGACGGCATGCCCTGTGTGTACATGTGAATCTTTACCTCACTTTGGAGTAGTTTCAAGTTTCACGTGGCCTCTGCTCTTCCAGGTGCTATATAATATCGCTTTCATGCATGCCAAGAAAGAGGAATGGAAAAAGGCAGAAGAACAGTTAGCGTTGGCTACAAACATGAAATCTGAACCCAGGCATTCCAAAATTGACAAGGCCATGGAAAGCATCTGGGTGAGTGCGGTGATAGAGAGGGTACCTTTGGCATCCCATTTGTCTCTTAGGACACCGCGATGGGGAACATCTTCTTTGTTGGTTCTGGTTAATAAATGCTCTTTCAACATCCACCGTCCTGAATCTGAGCTGAGAAGCCACATTCTAGAGAATGGAACAGCACAGCCCCTGGATCTCTCATAGTGGGGGCCTGGGCAATACCTGCAGTTTCTTGGTGCTGTGCAGCCTGCAAGCACTGTGAAGACAGAGCCTGTGTTTTTCTGCTTACCTTTGCATCCTTATTGTCTGGCACAGTGCCAGGCTCAGCGTGGCTCCCACAAAAACATTCCAATTCTATGAAGTAATTATGAAAAATTATTTTTCATAGTTTGATTTTACTTGAGAGCAAAAGTTGTTTTTCTTTCTTTGGCAATATTTTATTTTAAATGATGTGTCTATCTGTGAGAATGTGCATGTGTGGGTAGGTGGCCATAGCAACCAGAAGGGTGCTGGAGTCCTTGGAGCTGGAGTTATATGCAGTTGTGAGCCAGCTGATGTGGGTGCTGAGAAGCAAACTCTAGTCCTCTGGAAGAGCAGAATGTGCTCTTAACTTCTGAGTCACTTTCCTGACCCCAAAAGTTAGTTTTAAACAAGCTGTATTTAAACACCAAGAAGGCGGCTCAAGATTTTGTATGCTCATTGTGTACATGCGCAATACTAGTCCCAAGAGAGTGCTGTCACAACCCTTGCTTGGCTCTTGAGCCACCCTTGTAATGGTGCCCTCTATGCTGGGAGAGAAACTCAAGGTACCACAGTGAGGGGGAAAGGGGTAGTGCTCTAAAAAAAAAGTGTTGGGTGAATAACATCAGTGTAAGCCAACTGCTTCCAATGGGGAACCAGGAGCAATGGAAAGAGTCTGCATTGTTTTGGAGGTCTCTTGGATACCTCCGACTGATGGTCCAGGAGGAAGTATCTCATGCTTGTCACTGGTCTTTTGATTTGGCAACCTCTGACTTCTGGGATAAACACGATCTTCTGTGTGGGATAGCTCCAACAAGACTCTATTGTTTAAGACAGCACACACATTGGTCACAGGACATGGAGAAATCAAGATGGTACTGACCAAGAAGATTCCTCCATGATGGCTAGTTCTAATAGTACTAGAAGGTTCTATGCAGGCTATGGGAGAAAAAGAGTCATCCGTAGTTTTACACAGCTGTGAACCTGGCGAACTGAAATCATGATCAGTGTTGGTAGGATATGCCTACGGGTGCAACAGTGGCATGGATGCTATGGGGCAACCACTGTGAATCTGACCAAATACCCATTGTTGAGGCCCTCATGGTGGCCAAAGGTGAACCTATCACTATTATTTTGCTAAATGGGCATAGTGTCACTGTCTTGGCCAGTGTTCTGTTGTGGTGAGGAGACATCATGACCACAGCAACTCTTACAAAGGAAAACATTTAATTGGGGCTGGCTTACAGTTTCAGAGGTTCAGTCCATTATGATCATGGTGGGAAGCATGGCGTTGTGCAGGCAGACATGGTGCTGGAGAAGGAGTTGAGAGCTCCACATCTTGATCCACAGGCAACAGGAAGACCTCCAACCAGGCTATACCTACCCCAACAAAGCCACACCTCCTACTAGTGCCACTCCCTATGGTCTTAGGGGCCAACTGTTTTCAAACCACCACAGTCACGCTGCCCTCTAAACTTGTACCCCTATACCCATAGTTCACTGCAGCTCTCAGCTCTCATCAGAGAGGGCTCTTTGTGCAGTGGAGTGGCGGATGGTGGTTACCACACATGGTGTTAACACAGACAATAACACAACTGGTCCAAGTGCAGAGAACCAACGGCTGAGTAGTGCTCAGCCACAAACGGGACATCTGTGCCACGTCCCAAGCCCAAGGCTCAAGCCATCACAGAAGAGGTGAACAGAAAAACTGTAAGATCCAGAGGTCATGGAGGACCAGAACAAAATAGTGTCTTATAGCTATGACAGGACCACTGTACTGAACTCACAAGTGTGGCTCCCTGCAGATCAAGCCAGTCAATACTGTAGCATGGAGTAGAAAGGAGTTCATGGTCCCCATCCCTAACTGAAGAGCTATGGACAAGTCGGTGGCTTTAGGGGAGGGAGAGTGAAGTTTTATTTAAGGGTGTGGCTCCTGGTAGGTCAACCATACTCCAGCTGATAATGACACACAGAAGTATATGAATAGCACACAATTGGAATTGAAGGGTTATTAAAAAAAAAAAAAGACTGGACATGGTAGCACAGACCTTTAATCCTAGCACTCCAGAGGCAAAGACAGACAGATCTCTATGAATTCCAGGCCAGCCTGGTCTACATAGTGAGTTCCAAGAAGGCTAAGGCTATACAGTGAGACTCTATTTCAAACAAATAAAGGACACAAAGTTATGGGGAGTAAGGAGGTGAGTGTGGATCTGGTAGGTATTAAGGGGAGGGGCTGAGCAAATATGATCAAAACATACTGCATGAAATTCTCAAAGAATCAATAAACCCAACCGCTCCTGCTTAGCCCTCTAGAATAACAAGCCTCTATGGTTTGAAAAAGATGTTCTCTTGAGACTTTTTTCCCAGTGGTCCATTTGATGAGGAAGGCAGGAATGGTTTCATCACTCCCATTTTCAAGTGAGGAGATACAGTCATAAGAGATGTGAAGATATTCTAGTCAGCCAAGGGACCACGTTTCACAAGGGCTGAACAGCCAAGGTTGTATAAGCGCATTCTACAATGCTTACACAACACCTCACAGCACGTTGCTCAGAATGAACCCACTACTGCTGAGTGATACATGACTGTTTCTTCTATTACAGAAGCAGAAACTGTTCGAGCCCGTGGTGATTCCTGTGGGTAGGCTGTTCCGGCCAAATGAGAGGCAGGTGGCTCAGCTGGCCAAGAAGGACTATCTGGGCAAGGCTACGGTAGGTGGGACTGCTCATCTTCTCCTCACCTGTGCCTTGGACTGCGTGAGGCCAGGTGAAAGGGATTCAAGAAGACCTGTCCCGCCCCTGCCCCGCCCCCGTGGCATTTAGGGATGGCAGTGAGGATCTTGTTGACAGTAAGAAACAAATGCTTCCAGTTTCTTCAATCATCCCAGCCCTCCTGAGGTTCCTCCTGGGATGCTGAGTCTCAGGACTGAGGCAAAGGGTAAAAGACACAGCTAGGGCTCACACAGCTAGGGGGGCAAGGGGTGAGGGCCAGGGAGATGCCCTTGGCTCTAGGCTGCTGTAATTCACGGCTCAGAATTCTGGGGAGTCACTCCCATTTCCACAACCCTACAGCTGGATTCCTTCTCCAGCAGGATTTCTTCTGAAACCAGATCTTAAATTCCTTCAGACACGATTTGGAGGGAACCAGCAGTATCTTCCAAACTGCATCTGACTTTGACAGTTTGGAAATGGGAGTTGTTCAGTGGCTGAGTAGCTGGAGCTGGCAGGATCACAGAGACCAGCAGAACATGGCTAATGGAACTACCCCAAAGCGCCCTCAATACATGAATATATACATGTATATAATATATACAATGTAGTATGTCCAGACAGCAGGATATTACTCACCCACAAAAAGGATAAAGTACTAAAGCATGCTACAGCATGGGTGAAAATGTATGCTGTCTGTAAGAAGACAAAAACGAATGTCACGTGCTAGGGCTGGGGCGATGGCTCAGTTGTTAAAGTGCTTTCTGTATAAGCACGAAGAGCAGATTACAGGTCCCCAGAATCCATTTAGTTGCCAGGCAGCCATGGACTCCTGCCTGTAATTCCAGACTCAGAAGGTGGAGACAAGGGCTCTTCCGAGCAAGCTAGCTAGCAAGACTAGCCACATTGGTTAGCTCTGAGTTTGACTGAGAGACCCTGCTTCTATGAATTAGGTGGAAGAGCAATTGAGTATGATTCTCACATTAACCTTGGGACCCTCTTTGCATGCATACACACACACACACACACTCGAAAAATGGGGAGAAAAGGCACATTCGATACAATTCCCTATAAAATCTTAAGCAGTTTAACCCACTGAGATTTACAAACATGTGTTGCCAGCTAGGAGAGGAGACTGTAAACTACTTAGTAGGTCTAACATTTTCTTTTGGGATGGTTAAAATGTTTGGCACCAGATAGCATTGCAAAGCCTTGTGGGCATAGGAGATACCACAAACTTATTTTTACTTAAAATGGTTAATTTGATGTTATATTTGATGCTGAATACCAGCAATAATTTTTTTTTCTGATAGTTCTAAACCAGAAGAGGGGCATGCTAATCCTTACCTTTCCTATCCGTCCGGAGCCTGCAGAAGAGGCATGGGTTCTGTGGCGGGAGGAAGGAGGAGGTCTTAGGGAAGACACAGATGGGCCAGCAGAGCCCCAGCAGCGCGCTCACCCTCTTTGCTCTGTTTCAGGTTGTAGCATCCGTGGTTCATCAAGACAACTTTTCTGGCTTCGCCCCTCTGCAGCCACAGGTGAGGCCAGATCTACCTGGGACGCAGCCGCCGTGAGAAGAGCGGGCTGCTGTGCTGTTCATGGGCTCTTCAGTTGTCTCTCAGCAGAGCCGAGGTGGCTGCTCTCTAGTCTCGGTCCTGGTTTGCCTGGCTGCTCGGGAGTATAGCCACCTCAGCTCTCTGTCTTACATCTTCTGAGGCCAACTCATCAGCTCCTCCAAATCCCAATCCTCTCTTTTCAAGAGATCTGTTGGTCACCTTGGGAGACTTTGACCATTCTCTGAGAACACTAAAATGCACACCCTGGAAGTTTTGTGATAAAGCCTCTTCGTGGGTTCAGGGGTGGGCGGGGGAGGGGTTGTGCCAGGGCACAAAGCTTGAGATTTTGATTCTCTTGGCTCTAGCTGTTATCTCATGTGCAAGAGATTCCTTTGGGGACACAAGGCAGGGTACCAGCCCAAGCTGGGCTCAGAGATGGTCCCTAGTGACATTGGGTCCAGAGACAAAGACAAAGCTTCTGACAGGAAGATAGCAAAGCAGATTAAGGAAACCCTAAGCTTCGTTGCACAACACAGTGACGGGTAAGAGCAGTGGTCAGCGATAGCCTAGCGGAGAAAAGGGCCTTGACCCTGGTCACCTCCCTGCCATATTCACTTTCTGACCTCTACCTCGGCGCAGGATGGTCACTGGCTGACCATGTGACCCATGCTTGGGCCATAGGGACAGGATGAACACAGGTCATAATGAGGGCCAGCATCTGGATTCCTTATCTCCTTTGGCATGGAAAAGTTGAAGAAAACCTGGCTGAGGCCCCTTGAGCTTCAGCCCAGCTAGAGGACAATGAAGGAAACCCCAGACAACGGACTCTATGACACTCAGTGCAGCACAGGGAACCCATGTTAAAGGCAGACTCTTGTCTGGCCACTGCTGCTGAATTGATGATTTTAAATATCCAGAAATGTCACACACTGTGACAAACATTAATTAGGGATCAGATCTTTTGGAAAACACTGGAAAGGGACAAGGCTCAAGGTCAGAAGCCCTCCAGCAAGAACACCTTTTCCAGACACCAGCTCTGGGGCATGGCGGTTGCTGTGCTGGTGAAGCCCACCCCCAGGCAAGCTGGCAGGCTGCTGACTCCCCAAATTGTGCCTTTTCCCCAGAAAGCACCCAGAAATGAAGTCTTTGGTTTTGGATCTGGAGTAATGCTCAAATGACATTAACAGTCTGTTCTCTCTTTCTCTTGCCATCCTCTCCTTCATCCTTCGGAACATTCCACAGACAGCCGAGCCTCCACCCAGACCCAAAACCCCAGAGATCTTCAGGTGAGTTGGATTTAGAGCTGGATGCAGAACGCCTATGCCCTCCACCTGACTTGCTGGCGGTAAGGTTGTGAGGAAATAAAGCTGGTTAGGTCGGAACCGTGTCCTTTTCTAGGACGTTAGCCCTCTCCTGTTCACAAGGTTAGAACCAAATCATGCAGTTGGGATGGGAGCCTTGTGTGGTGGGGTGGTTGCTGGGGCCTGGCTGCAGTAACCAGGGGTCCCAATGGGCATGGTCACCCACAGAATGGGAGCTCATTGAGGTGAAGCTGTGTGTCCTCTGGAACAGGGCCTAGGTCAGAGGTGAGAGGCCAGTTTTGTCCTGACCACGGCCCCTTGGAAGCTCCCTAGATTCTCGAAGGTATCACAGAGTCTTTTTTCCTGTGTGGGCGCTGTTACACACTATTGACACGTGTTTTCTGCAAAAGGGGAAAGAATCAAGAAAAGGAAGTCATTCTACACTGAGACGCAGAGTGGCTTCGCCTCTGCTTTCTTAAGCGCTCCTTCTAAGGAACAAAGCAAGCTTAGTTCTTCCTCTGATAAAGGGGGTCAGAAAAAGTGTATGTGTGTGGGGGACTACAGGTGACCCCAAAGTGAGGGGCTGAAGGGGCTCCTTCCCAAGCTCTTTGGATGGAAAAGGATGAATCCCCCAGGCCCAGTGGGCATCAACAGGTGGAACCTGACACCCCACGGATGGGCAGTTTCCAAGGCAACCTCACTTACGTTCTGCAGAGACTCTCCAGGCCTTGCCGGGGTGGGGAGCTGTCAGTGAAGGGGAAAGGGCGTGGCCTAACAAAGTGAAGCAGCTGCAGCTCCCCCACTGTGCCTCTCTCAGAGCCTAGCTCTCCATCCCCTTCCCACAAGGCTGGCCTCGGCTATCCCTGCCCTGGCATTCCCTAACTTCCACCAGTGTCATTCCCCTGGCCGTACCTCCTGTCCACCCATCTGGGACCTGGGAACCAATGTCCTCCGTAAGACGGACGGGAGGATGAGGATTGCCGGCCCTCACCATCTGGTACTGGTTCTGGTGCTGCTGTCCCACTATCTTCTTCAGGGTCTTCCTCTATAAACAGACTTGCTGCCTGCCATTTCAGTTACCTGAGGCCTACCATGACCCCAAAGTAGGAAATTCCGGAAATAAATCACTAGTTTCATATTAGGTGTGGCAGCGCTATCTTTAATCCTAGCACACAGGAGGACTGCCACCAGTTTGAGGCCAGTCTGGGATATATATTTAGGGAGTTAGAGGTCAGTCAGAGCTAAATCACAAGACCCTCTCAGTCTGAAAAACAAGCAAAGAAATAACTACAAGAAGTATTAAATTGCTTTCCACTTTGAACCGTGTGAGGAAATCCCCTCATCTAGAGTGGGGATGTGCATCACGCTGTATACGCCACCTGTCCTCTACTCACCCGGTAGCCGTCTGTCACGCCAGGAGGGTGTAAAAGGGGGGTTAAAAGGGGTGGGACAGTCTAACCGGACACCTGGGACATGAAAAAGCAGGAGGCTGGGGTGTGTGTGTGTGAGAAAGGGTACAAGGATGCATTTGGGTTTGAGAGAAAAGGAGGGAGGAAAATCAACAAAATAAATATTTATTTGAAAAATGCCATAATGAAACCTAATACCATGCATGTTAATGAAAACAAAACCAAAACAAAAACGTGGCCAGGAAGATGCTCAGGGGGCAGCAGTACTTTCTCTGCTTGGTGACTGACCTGAGTTGCATTCTCAAACTCACAAAGGCGGAAGGAGAGAAATAACTCCACAGGTTGGTCCTCTGACCTCCACTGTGCACTGTGGCACATATGTCCCCCCGACACAATAATAAAAGAAAAATAGAAATGAAATAAGTTCAATAAAACAAAGCAAAGAACCGTATTTTCTGAAAAGGACTGCCATTGTGTTGATTAATCGCGGACCCAGAACACAAGAGCAGCACTGAGACCAGCACTTTGTTTACGCCAATGCTGGAAGGCTGTCTTTTAGGTTAAGAAGTGGAAGTTGACTTACTAGGGAAAAGGGCAGGGTATGGAGATGCACACTTCTGAACCATGCCTTTGAGAGGCAGAAGGATTGCTGAAAGCTAAGGCCAGCCTGAGTTACAGAGTGATATCCTGTCTCAAAAAACAAAGACAAAAGAAAATGGACGAGTGATGGAGGAGGCGGGGTGTTGTACACAGGGTGTCCTATTGATTAGGTGTTAAGGGAAAGGAATTTGTGCTAGCTCTGCCAGCACGCCAGGCTATAAAAGTTACAGCCACGTGGGGGGTGTGCTCAGAAGTGAAAGCCGTCACATATGTCTATGTAGGTCTAGGAGAAGCACAGGACATATAAGGGTTTGGTACCATATATGGGTTCATTCATCTCTTGGGTTCTTGGATCACGTTCCCAGAAGACAAGGGGAACACCTGTGTGGTTATGGAACACACATGCCATTTCTCACCTAGTCCCTCAGGATCCTACGCAGGCCAGCAACCCTGCACTGGTCTCACAGACAGTAAGATGAGGAGTTAGAGTGAGCGCCAAGCTAAGTCTCTGGCCTCAAGTGTTTCTCCTGCAGTAAGCGGACGAAGTCCAAGCTGAACGATGGGCTGAATGTTCTGTGTCCCCTTCAGGGCTCTGGAAGGCGAGGCACATAGAGTGCTGTTTGGCTTTGTGCCCGAGACGCCAGAAGAACTACAGGTCATGCCAGGGAACATCGTTTTTGTCTTGAAGAAGGGCAGTGATAACTGGGCCACGGTCATGTTCAATGGACAGGTATTTGGAGGGTCAGGGGTTGGTGCTAAGGGCATAGAGTCCCGGCAGCAAAGGGCAGAGCTTTCCCACAGGACAGCATCTGCTGCATTATCTGCAGACCTGCCAAAGGTCATCATCTGTGCCATCCCTGTGCATGGCTGCAGACTGTTCTGTTTTGGGTACTGATGAATCTTTGTTCTCCCTTCTGGATTCTGGGATGTGACACTGCAGAAGGGGCTTGTCCCTTGCAACTACCTGGAGCCAGTTGAGCTTCGGATTCATCCTCAGTCGCAGCCCCAGGTAATGTAGTGCCAAGGCCTAGGCCACCCCACTCACCCTTCCCTCTCTAGAGGGAAGAAAAGTCTGAAAGTGGTCGTCTCTGTCATGGAAGAAAGACTCACTAGCTCTGGGCCACTTGAGCTGGTGTCAGACACCTAGAGCTGAACCTGGGCACGAGGGGAAAAAGACCAGCCATGCTTAGCGGAGGCAACTGTTAAGAATCCACTGGACTTGCTCTACCCCTTGAGTCCTCCTGGTAAGAGAGACTTAGAAAGCAAAGCCTAACCATTAGAGCTAGGTGTCCCAGGCACGTCTTTTCACTAGGGAGAATGGTTAATGTGTTGCTTGGTACAATGCCATTAAGAAAAACAAGGGTCGGGGATGTAGCTTGCGTAGCATGCATGAAGCCCTGGGCTCAGTCCTCAGCACTGAATAAATCAGGCTCGATGGCATATGCTCCTAACACTTGTAAAGTGGAGGCAGGAGGATCAGAAGTTTCTCATCCTTAGCTCTATGGCACACTGAGGACAGCACGTGGCCTGTCCCTTCACACTGTGTAACAAGATGCACACGTGCAGAGCCCTCTCTGGTCAGTTATGAAAGAGAAGTGCTTTCACGTTTCAAATGCCCTGCAGATGGGACGTGGACTTTCCCTTCTCAGGATACTCTGCAGTTGAGACAGAAGCATTTGAGACAAAGCACCCCACTTTGGTGGGTTTTCAACATGGCCAATAAGATAGCAAAAGGGTCTTGTAGGTGGGTATCAGGGTTCTTATTGCTTCTACGAATTAGCCTTTCTTTCCTTAGTCATCTCTGGCATAGCACCCCAACTTTTAAGAAGTCATTTGCATACGGGTTCTTTCCAGGGAAGACCTTATATGCTTTTGTCTGTCTCTTCTTGTCACTGCCAGGAGGACACCTTCCCGGAATCTGACATTCCACCTCCTCCTAATTCCATTGCCCCAGGACGATCCCAGTTGTCACCAGGTTAGTGGCCCCAGAGAAGGAGCTCTCTGGGGTGCTCCATGAGGAAGAGCTGCTTCCCTAGTCACCTAGGAAACTCTGGTTTGGTTGATGACTACATTTCCTCAGAACCCTGTCTTGCTTGCACCATCATCCCACTGGGATGTGACAGCCATGTTCTACCCCCACCTGATTAGAAATAAGTGCAGACGAAGGGGCAGTAAGTGCCTGTCCAGAGAGCCGTCACCAAATGACCTAAATCAGGTCCAAGAAGAAAGGTGGCAGTAACTGCATTTTCTCACCTCAGCTCTTTTCAAACCACCGAGTTGTATGCTCTCTGCACAGCTCTGCAGCTTGAACAAGGGACCACTCACTGAAAGGTGTGGATGGGAAATCTTTCCACAAGGGTTTCTCCTAAGCTGGGCGGGGCTGTGTGGGACAGCAATGACTTTTTGTTACTGGTGAGTTTTAAGCAGATTCTGACGGAGATGACAGGGATGCCACCTGATTATCAGAACTGCTTCGATGCCTCTCCTCTATACATTTATTTGAAAATTGCAGACCTACAGAAAAGTTGGAAGTAGGGCACAATGAATACTACGCTTTTCACTTAAATACACCAGCAAGATGGCTCCGTAGTTAAAGACACTTGCTGCATAAACCTGGTGACGATTGCAATTATTCCACAAAGTTGTCCTCTGGCCTCTGTGCATATCAGGGTATGTGCCCTCCCATCATGCACACAGGCTAAAACAAAATTTTAAGTGTAAACAACATATTAGTACCTCTTTGCCCCTGTCACTTAAATGTAAATTACAGATCTAACTGTGCTATGAACAAGCACAGCTCCTGCCTAAGGAGTACATGTTTCATCTAGGGCACCACCTATTCCACATATAAATGCCTCAGGGGCCCTGTACAGTTCTTACCTTTTCTGTCTGGAGGTTCACGAAAGGGCACAACACTGGAGAGATTGAACTACCAGATTCCTAGGCCTTTGGTTGATGTTGGCAAAACCTCCCAAGCAATTCTAATACTCAGCTGGGTTTGTGATCAACGGTTCTTACATCTTCGGTTGTAAACAGCTTCTCTTACCCCCACACAATGTGTGTTAACATAATGTGCCTTTTAGACCACAAACATACTCAAAATCCCAGGGCCATGAGATGGCAGCAGCTCTGATGTTCCTGCCTGGGGCTCGGGCTCACCTCACCCAACTTCTCTCTGCCTTGGGCTGTCCTGCTTCACTGGCCTTGGCCAGTCCTCTGATACCCACGTGCAGCTGCTGAGAAGCAGAGACTGATTTTGCTCGCATGTTTGTGGTCTCTGTGCTTTTTCAGAGGTTTTTAGATGTTAAAGGGTAAGAAGCTGGACATTGGATGCAAGGTGGCACCATAAATTTACCATTTCCTTTTCCATTTAGGTCACAAGCAAAAAGAGCCCAAGGTAATGTCTTCCTTCTGTTTCCAAGGGAAGAAGATGGATGAGTATGGCTTGGGATGGGGATGCCTCTTAGGACTGTGGAGTATCAGCGAAAAGGGTTGAACCAGTTCCACCTGACATGGCATCTACAGGACAGGGGGCTCTACATGTCATACTAGCCCCTAGCTGAGCATAGAGCTCAGTAGAAACTACCATCCCAGTGAGTTGGACTAGAGCCCTCTGAAGGCCTCTCAGGGGAGCGTGAAAAAGTTGTTTATCTGGCAGTCCCCGCTCCCTGAGGCACTCCTGGGACCCTACACAAAGTGGCAGAAGGCTATGGTGATTCAGGATGCTGCAGAAAACCTCCAGCATTAAGGTGTCCTTGGCTCCTCCTTCAGCAGGAAGTGAAGCTCAGTGTGCCCATGCCCTACATGCTCAAGGTGCACTACAAATACACTGTGGTCATGGAGACTGAGCTTGGCCTCCCCTACAGCCAGCTTCGGGACATGGTGTCTAAGAAACTGGAGCTCTTGCCAGGACACACTAAACTGAGGTGAGCCTCATGAAGGTGGCAGCTCAGGGTAGAGAGGGGAGTCTTGTGCTGATGCACAGGACTGGCTGTGGTGCTTTCTGAGCTGACACTCTCTGCCTTGCTCTTTCCCCATCATCCCTACTAGCTACCGGCCTCGGGACAGCACGGAGCTTGTGCTCTTGTCAGAAGAAACCATGAAGGATGCCTGGAGCCAAGTGAAGAACTACTGCCTGACTCTTTGGTGTGAGCACACAGTGGTGAGCGGAGGGAGCCAGGACCCCCAGGCCATTTCCACCAGCTGAATTCAGCATTTATCCTACCTCTCCTTCATGCCAGGCAACAGGCTCAGTGATGGGGACACCGCGGCTTCCAGGCTCATTCACTTACAGCAGGGAGAGGGTTTCATGAGTAGAACCAGAAGTGGACAGACAATAGACCCAAGCTGCCTTCCCCAGTTTGGCGGCTCAAGGATCATGGCCATCACTTTCACCAAGGGCAGGACTGACGCCATGGCTAAGCCGAGCTCACACACACTTGCTTCACCTTAGGTCTCTATGAGGAACATTTAAGGGTGACAGAAAACAGTGAGCATTTATTTTGCAAAGGCAGTAACAGCCTTTTCCTGAAAGACTTGGCTATCTACTGTGAACTGCCCAAGGTCATACCCTGTGCCAAGTGCACTCAGGGAAGGAATTCTTTAAAAGTCCCTTGTGCTCCTATACAGGTAGGTATATCACATGTTTAGGAAGCAAGAGAAAGGTCAAGGGACCTACCTAGATAACAGAGCTGCTCAGGGGTAAAGGACCTGGCTTCAGGTCTGTTGTCAGTCACCATGCTGTAGTGACAATACAAGGCCAGGCTGTCTTACTAGCCATGAAGCCTAGACAGGAGCCACCTGACTTGAAAATGAGATTCGTGAGTCAGGAGCAAGGTTAGAGGCTAGCAGTGACAGTGATGGGTGAATAGTTGAACTTTCCTCCCTTACTTTCTAGAGAGGTTCTTATTGTCACTTCTTATTCCGTCTCCTAAGGGACACTCCAAGTCTGTCAGCCTATGAGTGGATTTTACACATGGTTGCCCTTTCTGATTGCTAAATGGTATAAGCTATAATGGAAATTGTTTTTTTGTGGGTCGAGGAATATTTGCCTAGAAAGAATTCTACTCTAAATGTGAATAATCTCACTTAAAATGTTCTTATAAATGACTTTTCCTCTGAGGCCAATCTATTTGCAGCTATATGCACAGATCTCCCCCAAACTCCCAACAGTCTTTTTAGAACTCCACCCAGGCTCATCACTGCTGGAGTCTTCTGCCACTGTTGTCTGTGGAGGCTGTAAGTTGTTCTCATCACTAATTAGGCAAAGCAAAGCAGACTGTCGTTAACTGTGCATACACTCAGTGCAATCACCAGCCACATTCAAGTACTTCCCCAGGGGAAGTGTTCAGGAAGGGCCAACTTTTAGGCTGCCACACTTCCTCATGTCATTCCCTAGTTTCAACCTCAGGTATGGAAACCAGCAGAGAGAGGTTATGCTGATACTTAGGGACCCACAGCCAGCACACGGGAGCTGGTATACAAACCTAGGATTGGGCTATAGAGGTGGCTCAGCAGTTGACAGCATTACTCTTACAGAGGACCTAGGTTCGATTCCCAGCACCCACATGGCAGCTCACAACCACCTGTTATTTTAGTTCCAGGGGATCTATTGCCCTCTTCTGGCCTCCATGGGCATACATACATACATACATGTAAGCAAAACACATAAAAACAAAAAACTAGGTCTGTGGACTTGGTGGGGACTATTCCCACCTCTCTGCACTGTCTAAGGAGGACATGCAGCTAGGCATGGTACCACATACCCAATCTCAGCACTCAGGAGGCTGAAGCAAAAAAATGATTTCCAGGCAGCCCTGTGCTATCTGATAAGACCCTGCCTCAGAAATGGTTTTACGAGTCATGGTTCTGAAGCTTTGGAAAGTATGAGAATTACCTAGAGCTAGCTCTGAGGAAGGCTGGTGTATGTAGTAGGCTTGAGATGGGCTGCAAAAGCCGAATTCCTAACAAGATCCTTAGTGTTTGGGCTAGGGAAAGAGGATGAATCCAGTGCCAAGAATCTTAGGGACAGCAGGATGGCTCAGTAGGTAAAGGCTCAATTCCCAGGACCCACATGGTAGGAGAGAACTTGGATTTTCCCAAGTTGTCCAGGAACTCTATAGATGAGGCTGGCCTTGAACTCACAGAGATCCACCTGCCTCCACCTCCGGAGTGCCTGAATTAAAGGCGTGCGCCACCACCACCTGGTTCTAAGTTGCCCTTTGATCTCCACATACACACCATGGCTCACATGCACACAATATAAAAACTAGCCGAATAGACTCATTTACTTGTTGCTCAAATGATTTCCCAATCTGAAAGGAAAAACAACACACCCATTACTCTAGAACAATAGTAAGGCAACTTAGGCCCACACAGGGTTCTGTACACCTTTCAGGCTCGCTACTCAACCAGAGTGCTCATAAAGTGATTTAGTCCTATGGTAAGTACTGAGCATCAACTGTTTCTGTTAGTGGTTTTCAGAATTCACTGGCCTACAAATTAATGAATTTAATAGGCCCCTCCCTTCTGTTTCAGGGTGATCAAGGTTTTGTAGATGAACCCAAGGAAAGTGAAACCTCTGAAGCTGATACCGGGACAGCAGAGCCTCAGCCTAAGGAAGGAAGCCAAGTGGTAGCGATCTTCAGTTATGAGGCCATTCAGCCAGAAGACCTAGGATTTGTGGAAGGAGATGTAATCCTGGTGCTAGCACATGGTAAGTGCTTCTCCAAGTTCATAGACCACTCTCGGATCAGCAAAAACAAGGTCAAGGGCAGACAGAACAAAACAACTCTTAGCCACTCATGGCATTTAACAGTATGCCCTTTCATGTTATCAAAATGAATCCTAGCAAAGCCTAGATAAACGGCTTCTCAAAAACATAACAAAAACAAAACTCACCTGAGGACTCCTGTTTAGCCTTTGTATATTTATGGCAATTCATCCTACATTTTACTGTGTGTTTATCACATCTAGAACAGAGCACGGTAAGACTGTATGTTCACTTTAACCTCAAATTACTTTCCAGTATTTTTTTGTTAGCACAAATGGGAACGGGGAAGATGACTAGCTGGGTGTAGGTGCCGACCACTCATGATGGTGCAATTCTTCCTGTATGGTTTTAGTAACCAATGTATATTTTGTCTTTTATCAGTGAATGAAGAATGGCTAGAAGGGGAGTGTAAAGGGAAAGTTGGCATTTTCCCTAAGGCTTTTGTTGAAGAATATGCAGCCAAGGATTTGGAAGGCACTCCCAGAGAAGTCTAGGATGCTCTATAACCTATGAAGCTGAAGAAAAGGAGTGCTATTTTTGCAAGATTTACCCATCTCTGCCGTGTACTATCCAGACATGTTTGGAAATGTTCTCTAACTTAACATTTCCCTATTAAAACTGAACCTGTCATACAGAAATGAGAATGTGAGATAAAGATTTCCTTGTAGATGAAAAGGGGCAGATGCATATTCTGGAAGGGGAATGAAGAAGTCTTACTGGGTGCTGGCTAGCCAGATGGGTTGAACTTTAAAAGAATTCCTGGAGCTGCATGCCAATGGGTGCACCTTTCTGTTATGAAACAGACTAGGACACCCAGTGTCTAAGCCCAATAGCTGAGTGGGAATATTATTCTTCCTGTACCTTAAGAGTTTGGATTCCAGAAGGTAAAAGCAAATTTACATGTAATTCAGAAGATATACACATGGTAAAGAGAAGTCAGGCTGAATCGGGCACCCATGAAATAGAACATTCAGTCCCATGAGAATCAAGCTCTTAGAATGATAGTTCTTTATGCTTTGTCAGATGGGCATTTATTAAGAGTTCAATAGTCAACATATGCCACTAGCACTTGAATGATGACAAGCTGTGCTCAGGCGGCAGTCTGCTGCCCATTAAGAGAGAAATTCTGCTGCTTTACATGTATTATTCAAGACTAATGCACATGATAAAGCACATTTTGGTGGTCCTTCAGGTAAACTGGGGACAGGGCCCCTAAGCACTAGACCACGGGACTTTCCTGCCCTGCCACTCCTTGCAGCACATAGTTTTGCTAACTACTTTTCAAGTTTGTAGGTACAAGTGAAAAGTGGGTAGGAATGACATTTTTTTGTTTGTTTGTTTTTCAAGCCAGAGTTTCTCTGTATAGCCCTGGCTGGCCTCAAACTCACAGAGATTGAGTGCTGGGATTAGAGGTGTGCCTGGCAGTGAGTTTTACATGGAATCACAATCTAGGAGAGAGACTAGTCAGTGTGAGCTCTGGTCCCTAACACACTGTTGAAGTTGCCTTTGGAAACTTTAGACAAACTGAAGAGAAACCGCAGCAAGGTTAACAGTTATGTGGTGTTTGTCAGAGTCAGTGGAGTTTAAAGGCCAGACATAAGCTGAGCGATGAGCTACAAAACAGACAGCTCCTGCCTTTATAGAAGCCACTCTCTTAAAGAGCTGTGGCAGCCTATTTCTAACAATCATTTTTCAGAACAATTCCCTGGAATGCTAAGAAAAGCAAAAGAAACCCCAAAGCATACCGAGTTGTAGCCATCTTTGTTTGCTTTGCAGATGGGTAAGCAGTTAAAGTTCTAAAAGGTGTTTTGACTTCTGTATCCTTTAAGGCAGAATAAACACTCCATACACAGATCTGGTTGGAGAGAACACGGTTTAATTAAAGGCAAAGCTGATTTCAGCAGCTGCAGATCTTGCACAGACAAACAGGAGAAAAAAAAAAATCAAATCAAATCAAAACAAAACACAAAGGAAAGTTTATTACACAAAACCAGTTGAAGATTCTCCTCCTCTTCCTCATTACCCCATAGTGAGGATGGCAAGGCAAGGAAGCCCGCCAAGAGTCATAAAACATTCCAAACACCAAATTCTCATGCAGACTGGGGCTGTAGATGGGAAGTGGGTACTACTGGGAGGGAGCTGGTAAACCTGTTGGCTGGTCTAAGGTGCAAGAATCAGTGACATTTCCAACATCGGAATGTTGCAGCTGTCTGAATGCAGAGCTTACATACACGAACTGGGTGAAGGCAGCAGGGAAGGAACAGGGAAGAGGACAAAGGTGGACAAATAGAGGGGACTGGAGCAGCACAGAGGGTTTCACTTGCCATTGGGTGGGTGGGGTTTCACTTCTAGACCTTTCAAAAACAAAACAAAACAAAACAAAACCAAGAAAACCCAAATACCATGTCAAACTAAAAGAGCAACAGCATAAGCCTGGGGCTCCAAGCACTCTTTCTGAGAGCAACGAGCACTACCGCACCCCTTCTCATTGCTGGGGTCACCCAGATCCCATGACACCCGGGCTCCTGATGTGCTTTGCTCTACAGCTGTCTTCCAGCTCAGTTCCACCTAACTCCCAGACTCAGCCCATGCCCTCTGGGAGAGTAGACAGCCATGTGTGGGGACACACACACGCACAGACACACACACGCACACACACCTACCTCCCAGAAAATAATCTCTATCCTAGCACAGCAACTGGACATTTAGATTGTTTCCATAATTTCCCCTTAAAATATTACTTTTCCAGGAAATGACTAACAGAAATGCTGTCCTTCTGTTCCTACACAGAACATCTTCAGTCCTCTTTCCTCCCAATAAATATCAAATAAAGAGTTTATTCCTTTCTTTCGCCCTTTTCAAAGCGGCGTTCATTGTGATTTCTTCTGTGCACAGTGTGCATTTGTCCCTGTTGCCTTCAATTTTGTTCTTGAGGTGAATGAAGGCTGGGAGCCTGCGACTGGGCAGAGGCCTGGCTCCTCTGTAGCGATGCAGGCACTACTGCTTCCTTCCTCTTCAGATCGTCTTTTGGGCCCCAAGTGCTGGCCCCATGCTGCTGCTTCTTGGTGAGATGTTGCACACGTTAGGGATAAAACAATTACTAGGATACAGCATATGGCTAAAGGGGTGGAGACTGGTGCAAGAGGCTGGTAAGCAGGATGGGGACACAAAACCAACTTAACAAAAAATAACCACACTGAAAGCATCCACCTATTAAAATGTGTTTCAGGCTATGAATGGACTAGCCTGCCTTCTGTGAGACTGCTCGCTACGCTACTGCAAAGTGTAGGAATCAAAAACATTAATTTGAAATCTTACAGCAGCCACCTGCTGGTCTGGCCCAGCAGCACCACCCACACTGCATCCTCGATTAGGGCTCGAGCACCTACAGAGTGAAGGGCATTTCCTGCTGGAGTTTCCAGGCTGGAGGAAGGCCTTCCAGAACCTTCTAAGAGGCCTGTACTCTCCCTTATGGAACACTCCCACTGGCTTAAGAGGTCAGTTCCCTGTCCTGTCACCACCGACCTCTCACGGGAGAACAAACGGGACTGTCTTTGCTCCACACTGACTAGTACACCTGTGTATGGAAGAATTCAGTGTGTTATTTTGCTACTGAGAGTAATAACAATAAAAGATGTTTAAGAGTAATTTCAACTACATTCTCAGTCAGCAAAGCACTCATAATGGATTCCTATTTTATTCCCCAGAGAGGAAAAAAGGACTGAGAAGTTCCTATTGGCTTCTCCCATCTGCCTTCCCTTCTCAGCTTCCACTTCCCACGTGTTGGGGACATGCGCGGTGGAGAAGGTGAGAGGCGTGCTATTAGTAACGGAGTGAAACAAACAGCAGCTCCTCTCTCCTCCGGAAAGCCCCGGGGAACCAGAGTTCCTGATGGGTTTTTTTCTTTTTGTTGCACTGCGAACATTTCGTGCACACTCAGCGGGCTGGTGGAACACTTACACCCTCTCGACAGCAAGAAACAGACAAGAGGGCTGCCACCTGCAGGGACTGTGTGGGCCAGTCCTGCAAACCCAACATGCCATGGTTTATGGAGCCTTCATTCCCTGGGTCGCTACTGTGGCCTCAGTGTGGAGGGTTCATGGCACCTTGTCCCCGCTGTTGTTTCTGCTTCTGCTGCATTAACAACTGCTCCAGAGCGGAGGGTCCAGGATGCATCATGGAACTGGACCAGATAGACTGAAAAATAGCCCAGAAAGTTGTCAGCAGAGGTCAAATGTCTTGGTCGTTTGACAGGGACTTATTTTAAATCCTAGCTAGTCGTAAAGACAAGTATGTCCTCTAAATCCCAAGCAATTCAGCTCTAAGAAAAAGTCACCAAGAGACTCATTCCTAAGATTATTTTAAAACTTCAAACAGTGAAAGTACAGTTTCTAACCCCAAGCCAGAGTTTCCATATGTACCCTAGACTGGCCTGGAAAGATTATCCCTTCTAGCTATAGCATTCTAGATTATAGCAAGTACCACCATGAACAGATGAAATCATGTTTTAAGTTTTTCTACTAAAACTCAGATGGCATAACAGAGTAAGTTTACTATAAAGGTTTTAGGCAAACAAAACATTAAAAATTATATACTCTTAATTGGTGAAATAGGCTTAAATCAATCACACCAAGATAAACCAAAATTTTAAGAAAAGGATGAAACTGAACCCTTTACCATTCCGGACCCCCGGCACCACACTGAGTTAGCCCTCATGGAGGAGGGCAGAGGAGCCTCCACAGCAGGAGCCTCATGAGATCTACTCACCTTTAAGTTTCCCATGAGGACAGCGGAGGAGTCCTCCATGGAGGGGCCGTGGCCTGCCCAGGTGCCACTTGGAGTGCTAGCCTGATGCCAGCTGCTCTCAGATGATGGTGTCGCTGAGAGATAATCAACGCCAAAACCACCCATGGCTAAGAGATGAAAATGGGTAAGAATTCAAAATGTTTTATCAGTGGCAAATATCAAGCTCCAGGCAAAGTTAGAGCAAGTCATATCCTTTTTGCCTGGTAGAGAAAGAAATGTGGATCTACCTGGTTTATCAGTTTTCCACCGATCTGCAGGCCGCCTATCCCTGTTATCTGGCGTCCCAATGGGTCCAAAATTAGAGAATGGAGCAGAATTATGGTTATGTGTTGGAGGAGAACTGGGCAGGCTGCTTGGGTTAGAGGAATGAGGAGACTGGCTGGCTGGTGTTGAATGATCTGTTAAATAATAACATAAGGACATTAATAAGTGTTTCACAAACCAAACCAAGAGCTGTTTCCTTCATATGTGGTCATCTAAATGTGAATGAGAGCATTACAATAAAGCTTTGGAGAAAAGGCCAACGAGGCAACCTGCCAGATCACTAACATGTCGGACTGCACAGCCAAGTCTACCTTACAAAGAAACCAAATTGCAGGAAAATTTGTCAGACATGCAGTTCTGACCTGTTTCACTTAAGTATTTACAATTTTTATCCATCAGAATCAGAATATCTTAATCTTAAGAATTATTATAAATTAGACTTTATGAAACTGAAACAAAAGGGGCATCTTGGCAGTTAAGAGCACTAGGTGCTCTTCTATACAACCAGGGTTTGATTCCCAGCACCCAAAATCAAAACCATCTATAACTTCAGTTATAGGGGTTCCAATACCCTCTTAGGGCCTCCATGGGCACTGCACACATGTGGTACACAGACAAACGTGCAGATGAATGCTTATACACATAAAATAAAAATAAATCCCCAAAACATTTTTAAAAAGAGAAAGAAATATGATAATAAAACCCTTCTAATTATAGAATCTGACTAATTCTTACTCAATATAGAAGAAAAGAAAAGGCAAATTTTATAATTTAAGGACTAGTTGATACCTGAACTGGCGGGAAGTGATGGAGACCAAGGGGTCCCTTCAAAAAGGGAGTACAGTGATGTTTCCTGGGAAGCAACTGAGGGGTTCAGTTCTGCCTTGGAGCTGGTTGTCAGGTTTTTCCCATACACTTCATTGAACATACTGCTGTTTGGATATCGTTCCTGAAAGATGTAAGTTAACAGTCCAGAGAGAGGAAGAAAGGCAGCATCACACCCACAGATGCTCAGCAGACCTAGAGCTTTCTTAGGAAGACAAACTCGCAAAGACTAACTTTTCATTTTGTCTTCCCTTTTACCTTTCTTTCATTCTGTATTTTGCTTTCCATGTAAACTATCTGAGGCAAAAAAAAAAAAAAGGTGGGTTATTTATCTGACTGAACAACTAAGCTCTAAGAAATTCAGCATAAGAATTTAAAAGGCTCAAATTCATAATATACAGGTCATCAGTCTGCCCAATCAGACAAAGGAGGTAAAGTTAAGACTCAAAAAATAATACTACACTGAAAAGAAGAAAATAATCAGTTTATACTAAAAACATAAAGCAAGATTCTTAACTTTACTTACCTGATTGACAGAGAATCCAGTGAGGGACAGGAAAGATGATGAATGTGACATGAGTTCTGAAGGCTTCTCCAATAAGGATTTCTTTAGTCCCATAAAAAAACAAAACAAACAAACAGTGATTCTTTCCATTTTAAAGCAAATGGACTATCAAAGCAAAAGATTACCATGTAAGCACACATCTATCAGTCCCGTGTGTACAGTGTAAGACTCGGGAAAGATTAAATTTGTATCTGTCAATATCATAACACCAGCTATGTGCCGGTTGCCACAGGTGAGGCAGAACCTTCCTTCCTAGGTTTATCTGGTCCAGTGCAGAGATGCAGGCAGAAACCAGGAGTGTTTTTTAGGTATGACCCTCAGGAATTCCCTTAGCAAAAGATGATAAATTATCCTGGCACGTTTTACTCCCTAAAATGTTCAGAATATTAATGACTTTAAAAAAGCCTTTCAAAACCATTTTGATAGCTGGTTTTGTTTTCATGCTTTCTAAAGCAGATATACTTGTGATATACATTACACACCTCAGTTGAGATTCTATTTAGTGGCCCTAAGGAAGTTACTGGGGTAGGGGAGAGAAAGCTGGTTTCTCTAAATGCATGCTATCATTAAACAGAAGTTTAATAATGTGCTCAACACCCATTACATGTAAAGCATTTTACATATCACATTATTACACAAATATTACATTATCAACTATGTTAAAGAGCAGAAGGGCTTTTGTTTTCCACTTTTTTTTTTTTAAACATGAAAAAAAAGGAGAAACATTTCAAGGCCCCACTTGTTCTAGCATCAGCTCTATTTCCAACCAAATGGGCAGGAATAAGAAGAGTTCACGGACAAGAAACAGTGGACACAGGCATCATCTGCAGTCTCAAACCACACCAGCAGAAAGGACAGGCACACGTGTGAGGCAACAGCGCAGCAGCTGAGCCGCTGGAGCTCCTATGCGCTATCCCCAGGGAAGGGAGAAACTATCATAAAGCTATTTTTATTTCTCCTGATTCTATGATTAATACAATTCAATCCTCTAAGCATTTTATTTCCTTTATTTATGGGAAAGAAAAAGTTAGGAAAAAAAAGTTCAAAATCTTTTTATGTTGTATTAAGATGTAGTGAAGGGGAAGGGATTTCATGATGTATACCTTCCTTCCATTATTTATACTCCACACCCTCAATTAAAATATGATGTAAATGCTAGTGAGCATAAAGAATGACATTCTGCAGGCTGAGTTCTAGAAGACTGTTTTAAAAACAGGTATCAGTAACCAATTCTTACATTTTTTCTATATTATTCTAATTATTTGCATTCTGATTCACTCACTCATTTATAGTACTCTAACTGTTCCCAGAAAGTTTCATTTTTACCCATTCTGTTTTATGATTCCAACTTTGAATTTAGATTAGGGCTCTTTTATGGTTCAGTGAGTCGAGCAAGAAAGAGCCATCAATCAGTTGTAAAACGTGGAAGGTATTTCCTTTAATATTTAGAATATGCTTGACTTGTGAGTTCAGGTATACATATTACCTAAAAAAGGAGTTAATTGGCCAGCATCACACAGAGTATAGGCAGACCAGTACAAGACGCCTTCTGGATAAACCATAACTGGGCTATGACTATAATTTGGGGAACTGGAGTCAGTACCACTGGCTGTGTTCTACTACATTATCAGGTTAGTTTCAGGCAATACGGAAATATACTTTATATTCCCATAAAGAGGAAAGCCCCAGAAAAGATGAGCTCACCTACACTAAGTATTATAAAAGCCTCAGAAAAGAAGCTGTTAGAGAAAGTAGCAGAGTTACGTCAAATACATACAAAGAGGCTTCGTCCAGGAAGAGAGGCGAGAGGACCCAGCAGAGCTGGGTAAAGATCAGGAGGGTTAGAAAAGATCAGCTCTTCCTCTTCCTCCAAGGCAGCCAGACTCTTTAACAGGTCCGGAGGAAGCAGAGGGGAGCTCTTGGGATCCTAGTGACAGAAAGGACCACTGTGAGAAGCAATTAGGGACAAAAGCACATAAGAATAGTAGCATGATTAGTTGGATAACACAACTAAAGCCAAGAATAGAGGCGTAATTGTGATGTAGCATACAGACCAAAAAGCTGAAATATAAACGCAAAGTGACACAGCCAATAGAGAAGACCAAGTCAGGAAGAGCAAACTATGACTAGAGCAGGACATAGACGTTAATGCAGCTAGTGAGCAATGCAACAGAGAAAGCAGCTCTTTCAGCTATACAGATGTTTCTCTTGAATAATAAGAGCAAGGAGATAACTGACTTTGTTTCACTTAAGAAAGCAATTTGTTTAAATATCCATGAAACCTATTTTTAGATTTAGACGACTCAACCTAAGTAAGGAGCTCTTCTCAGAATTATCTATCATGATGCCATTAGATTATTTTTCTGTCACACCAGTACAGTTCACTAATCACAACTATTGAACTCTTCAGTTCCCTAAATTAAACATGTATGATTCTGAAGAGGCCAAGTCTTTATAATACCCATTTTTGATAAACTTCAGTGTATCAACTTGAGAAATTCTAAAGCTCTGCAACCCTAGGCCCACCTTCATGGAACATGGCGATAGGAAAGAACACACACCTCAAATGGCATCCTGGGCACAGGGTCCTGCTCTGGACGGAAGACTCCTGGGGACCGTTTGCTTCTGCGGTCCATATTTGGTTGCTGTGCCATTACTGCTCTGTTATCAGCCATGCTGTAGGAAGAATCCCAGTAGAACTCTGGGACCTTGACTTCTGAGGGATTGTGGTTATATGGCTCCATGGGGAAAGGCTTCATTTTTTTCTCTAGAGGCTGCTGCTGTATTACAGGAGGTTGCAATGACGGCTCAAACAGTTTTATAGGGTCTTGGGTCTGAAGGTAGTAGGGCTGTTTCACAGGCATAATTTTCCCTAGTGGGCCTTGAACCTGAGGGGGATTCCACAGCTGTTTGGAGGCATCTGCCTGTTGATACTGAAAAAAGAGATGCCTGTCAACAAGTCGAAGATAAACTGCAATCTTACTGATAGACAATACTCAGGATTCAGAGAGTAAGTCTATATTTTATAACTAAAACTCTAGACAAAAATGCAATTTCCTTAGTCCTTAGGATTTTTCAACACTAAGCAATTCTGAGAAGGACCTTGAATCTCCATCTTTATTCAGATCAATTATTTAAGAAGTTCAATGAATGTGTATGTGAGACAGAATGTGCTTCACCCTTCTGTTTCTTGTGCTGTAAGGACATAACACTTAAGATTGGCATCACATTCATCTTCACCACCACTTCAAGATAACGATTCTATTTCAATTCTGTTATTTAATGTTCAAGTAAGACATATTATGGTGCAGGAGATGGGAGGATGAAAGCTGGTAAAGCAAGAACCTGAGTTCTGTACCCAGAACCCATGCAAAGATGCTGGTCATGATGGCACATGCTTACAATCTCTGTGCTAGAGAGGTGGAGACAGGAGGACCTAGGACCAGCTAGACTATCCTAGCTCCAGTCAGCGAGAGACCCTATGTCAAAGGATGTGAAGGGCATTTTTAAGGATGACACTACAGCTGTCTTCTCGCACAGACACTCATGCATATGCATCCACCTACACTCCTATACAGTCACACATACACATTATGAAAATAAGATTTACAGACAATCTTTAATAATAGAATGAACAATTAAGTAGCATGGAAAAATGATAGTGAAGATCTAATACACCTTTACAAATAAAGCAAGAAGGTAAACATTTAAACTTCCTAACAACACAAAGAATACTCTTGTATTCACAAAATCACGGTAAGCCTAAGCAGGAACAACCTTAAAATTTAACTAGTATTTATTAATGGCCAAACACTGAATTTTCTTGGCATTTCTCACTATTCCAGCTGGCTGTACACATAACTGTTACCTACCTGCTGGAATCCAGAGTGATGAGGTGGGCTTTTCCCCAAAGCTGATATAACTTTTGTAGGGGACTGCTGCTGCTGAGCTAGAGCTTGAACCTGCAACTGGCTTGTAGACTGTGCTGTTGGCTGAGCTGGTAAAGATGTAAGGGGTGTCTGGGAAGGTGGCTGTGATTGTTGAGGTCCCTGGTTCATTGGCCCTGGTCCAGAGGGCCGTTGCTGGCTGTAAGGAATGTGGGACTGTTTCCCAGCTTGCACCTGGTTTCCTGCTGGAGAGTGAGCTGTAGACTGCAGAAAGGTTCCTGGGACAGAAACACCAGCTGGGAAGGTGTAACCTGAGCCCATAGAGAATGCCACAGGAGGGGGGATAACATATGTTGGGGGCGGGAACCCTTCAAAACAGAAGAACACAGCTTTAGTTCTAAGAAACTTAACAAAAGAAAGGGACAAAATTTGAGGGGAGAGCGTTACTAATTATAAAAGCCAACAGTCAACCACGCTTGGTTTAACTCGAATTAAGAAATACAGACTATGAGTTACTATTCCTTTACACATTAATCAGACTCTCCTAAAGATGCTTCTCATGTTTAATGATAACAATTCCTTCATGGTAACTAACCAGTATTTATATGTAAACTATAAAAAAAAATGGCTCAACAAGAATCCTTTAAGTATTAGAGAACTTAAACTTCTTTCTCTTATACATTAGTAACATGACACTAAGGATACAAAGCATCCAAGGACTGAACAGAAACTCCATACAGATGAATTAGGTAGAGAATGTGTACCTACCTGGTCGGCTGGGAAGAGGAGGGAAAGCTCCGGGGTGATGAATGGGGATGAACTGAGAATTATTCGCTTGACTTGGAGTTTGAGTGACAGGTGTTTTCCTGGCTTCAGACACTGGAGTCTTTCTTAGTTCCGTCTGGGATTTTACCTATAATCAACAGAAGCAAAACTAACTATAAAAGCCTGGTGGTTCCCATGTGTTAGGAAAAACCACCCACTCTAAGAAAAAAATTTAAAATCTCATTATGTCCAAAGTATGCTGAAGAAACTTAAAGTCATCTAAGTTAAATACAGGAAAGTCAAGATAAATTACTAGTAAAAGAAACAAGGTCTTAGAAGTAGGGTTATTTTGCTTTCACATAACCACAGAAAAACTAAATAAGAAAAAGGAAAATACAAACCATTTGTTGTATAAGATATCTCATGTCAACAGGCTAAAAGCCTTGCCTAAGGTCTTCAGCCATTTGGTAAGGGTCTCTTCATGCTGAATTGTGATGTAATGAAAACTATTATTTCATAAGTGACATATAATGGCTCTCAGTTTAATTTCAACTAGGGAGCACTTGCTCAAGGCTCTTTAAACGTGTGAAAATACTTCCAGCAGCAACACACAGACCCAAAGTTCTAAACATCAAGCCAATAAAGAAACGCCATGTGCAGTGTTCAAGGTTGAGCAAAAGGCAAGAAAATAGGTAGCAGTGGCCAGGCAGTGGTGGTAGCACACGCCTTTAATCCTAGCACTTGGGAGGCAGAGGCAGGCGGATCTCTGAATTTGAGCCCAGCCTACAGAGCTCTAGGCCAGCCAGGGGAGCTATACAGAGAAACCCTGTCTTAAAAAAACAAAAAAGGGAAAGAGAAGGGAAAGAAAAAAGGAAGGAAAAAGGGGAAAGGGAAGGAAGGGGAAGGAGAAGGGAAAGGAAGGGGAGGGAAGGGAAGGGTAAAGGAAAGGAAAGAAGGGGGAAAGGAAAGGAAACAATGGCAAGGTAAAGGGAAGGGAAGGAAGGGGAAGAGAGGGGAGGGGAGAAAGGGAAGGAAAAGAAAAATAGACAGTAGTTAATCAAAAAAGAGCTGATAATATTATGTCATGTGAATTGTACGCCAAATTTTTGTTCTTATTTTGTATTGTTGAGACAGGTCTGCTAAGCCTTGGCTAGCTTAGAAGTTGCTATGTAACCCAGGCTGGCCTCATACTCGTAGCAATCCTCCTGCCTATCTTCTAAGTGCTGGGATTACAGGCATGTACTGCCATGCCTATATGCCAGACTTATTTTGTTATCTATTAGATTTGAAATGGATAGAGGACAGAAAAGGAGATTTTATTATCAGCATGGGTCTTACTGGGAGGTCATTACAGAGGACAAATAGAAGATGCTGGACTTAGTATCCAAACGTAACCTTTTTTTTTTGATGGGTGGTATGGGAAGTCCTTCTATGTGTTGCTTTTATTGGTTAATGAATAAAGAAACTGGCTTGGCCTGATGGGGCAGAACAGAGCTAGGCGGGGAAAACTAAGCTGAATGCTAGGAGAAAGGAAGCGGAATAAAGGAGAAGCCATGGGGCAGCTGCGGAGACAGATGTGCTAAAACTTTGCTGGTAGGCCACGACCTCGTGGTGATGCACAGATTAATGGAGATGGGTTAAATTAATACGTAAGGGTTAGCCAATAAAAAGTTAGAGCTAATGGGCCAAACAGTGATTTAAATAATATAGTTTCTATGTGATTATTTTAGGGCTAAGCCGCCTCCCTTCAACAGATGGGATTTTGCTTTGTTGTTTCTTTGCCTTTCCTTTGTACCCTCTGTTCAGGTCAATCCCTATATGTATGTGGCTTGGAAGATGGCTTAGTCAGTAGAATGCCTGCAAACATGAGAAACACACATAAACATGCCAGGAGTGGTGGTGTGTACTTACAATCTCATCAGGGAGAAGGCTCACTTGCTAGTTAGTCTAGCCTAACTGGTGAGAACTAGGTCAACAAGAGACAAAGAAAGCAGATGGCCTTCCTGAGGCTGATACCTGCGGTTTTTCTCTCACCTTCAGATATGTACACATGTGTGTACTAGTAAACATACAAAAACCCATACAAAGTGTGCTCACACAAACACTAAAAAAGAAGGAAACCACATTTTATTTGCCCCTCCTCTATCAGGCAAATAAACTGGAGGTGTGTATTCTTACCAGCAGCCATCTACATTTTCCATAATGAACTATCAAATCACACAGCTATTTAAGGAGTCACCAAAACATTAATGGTATTAATAAAACAGTCAAGATCCTTTTACATTATATAAAATTACTAGTATCTCTTTGGAAAGGCATAAAAAGGCTACAGAATAGCTGGGAAATGGTTTTCTCAGCAAGATTTGATATTACTCCAGGATATTACTCCATACAACACCACTGGCTCAAACAGGTATAATGCCAAGGAAAGGTGCTTCAGTCTTTTACAAAAAAGTTTTACTTTGTACAGTGATTCTTTTATTTTTTTTTTTATATAGATTCACTATGTAGCCCTGGCTAGCCTGGAATTTACTATTTAGATCAGGCTGGTCTTTACCTCAAAGAACCACCTGCCTCTGCTCTTGAGTGATGGGTTTAAAGGTGTGTGTATTATAGTGACTCTAAGGAAAAAAAGACAATGAAAACTATAAAGCTGTGATAAACCTCTGGTTCTACTGGATGCTATGAAGCCTGAAAACTCTTCTGAAAGATTAGTAAGTGCTAATTATACTTTCCAAAGAAAAATACAATCCTGTGTGGAGCACTTAAAGAGAACTCCACAGTCTCAGGAACTCCCTCAAATTGATAAACTAGCCATCTACCACAGACCTTTACATACCTTCCTATGCAGTCAAAGAATGCACTTAAACTTCAGAACGGCCAATGTACCCATCTTTATGAACAAAACGAGAAACCTTGCCTTTAGTGTGAGCCTTCCTCTATCTGCTTTATAGTTCAAATACAGCTTACCTGCACTGCCACACTCTGCTTTCCTGCTTCCTGTAACTTTCCTAAGGTGCATCTCTTGGTCTCAGCTCTCCTCTTGTTGCTGTCCTTAGTTACAGTCACTCCTTTGCTACAGTCCCTTCTCACCTCTTTGGGAGGAAAGCTTCTTGCTTGGTCTCTGTTCACTTCTCGTGGTTTAGCATTCTCTTTGAAGGTGACCACTGGTTTTTCTCCTGGGTCACAGCTGTTGCTTGGATTTCGGCCTGTAGACAGCACCGACTTCAGTCCTGGGCTCCCATCGGTAGCTAGTGACTCTATCACAGATGTTTCTTGTAGGATGAGGTTCTCTTTGGTTTCACTGGGGTCTTCTAATATTAATTCTGGAATTTCTGTGATAAATAACAATTTCCCTACCTCATTTTCACACTGAATCAACCTAAAAAAAGCAAGAATAAATCCATATTATGGATTTAGTATGAAAAACTAACTTCAACAGATGAATATATTTTTAGGCAAAAAAAAAAAAAAGATGTGATGGAAAGAGAACAATACAGATCCAGACAGAATAAACAGTATTTATTATTCAGTAACCGAGACTCTAATGATATTTCATATCACCACAATACATTCATTATTCTCTTGCCCTTCCCATGTTTCTAATAACTGGTTATATTTACAGAGCATGACTTATGATACTAGTGTAAGTCCTTGACATAGCCTATAAGGTAGTTATAGATACTTATTTTAAAGAAAGGGAAGATGAAGCTCAGAAATGGTAAGTTTATTTATTTAAGCATGCAAGCATTCAAGTGTACCGAGCATAGCAGGAATTTGAATACAAGCATGAAATAATAGTAACTGTCTCTGAAAAAGCACACAATCCACCAGGAAGATGCAAGGAACGCAGACCTGGAAATAACTTGAACCTAACTTCAAAACTTGTATTCTTCCCTACACCAGTCACCACCTTCTGCTTTGTCTCTAACTAGTATCACCCTGCTCTGTCCTGACTGAAACTGACCAGCACATCCTTGCCATACAAATCCCTCACTGAACCTGAGAATGTCCAATTCAATTCAAATAATACAGATGGCCTGTAAGCTGGAGCACCACACAATAAATAAGACAAGACTAATTCTTATCACAGATAACAGATAGTGTAATAGTGAGAAGAGAGACATTTAAATAAACTATGAACACCAGGGTGATACACTACAAATATCGACTTAGTTCATCATCAATAATATTTACACCAAAGTTGAAAATATACATGAGGCACAGTCTGTGTGTGCTGACAAAGTGATCAAAAAGGAATGTAGGAGAAGGCCACAGGCATACCGTGGCTGATTGTCAGCAATCCATTTCCCTATAGAGATCAAACGCTGCTGTCGTATTCGTCTCTGTTGACCCTCTTTGTCTCCTGTAATACCCTGATGGCCTTTGGAAAAATCCAAGTTCCTAGAAACGACAGAGCACATTAAAGAAGATTAAATACTTAAGAAACTTTCAAGACAACCAAATGCAAAAACTTCGAGATGTTTCCCACACAGGACGTAGCCCGCATATAATCAGTGGTGTTTGCTTGAATTTATACTTCCCAAAGATTTCAAATACAAGAAACAAAGCAAAAACTAAATATCAAAATTCATTATATTAATGTAGTATTTTTACTTTCTAGGTAAGAAACGAAAATAATCCGTAAGTTTTTCTTATTAGTGATTCTTTTATTATAAGAATAAACTATTTTTTGTTGCTTGATTTGGGTCCTAAGATTAAACCCAGGTCCTTGTCCATGCCAGGCAAATGCTCTATCACTGTATGAAGCCCAAGCAGTTTTATAAATACCTGTTTTCTTTTTCTTTTTCCTTTTGGTTTTTCGAGACAGGGTTTCTCTGTGGCTTTGGAGCCTGTCCTGGAACTAGCTCTTGTAGACCAGGCTGGCCTCGAACTCACAGAGCTTCACCTGCCTCTGCCTCCCGAGTGCTGGGATTAAAGGCGTGCGCCACCACCGCCCGGCTAAATACCTGTTTTCTAAATAATTTGACTAAAAAATAATCATAATGCTAAAGGTCTCTGAAGCACATTTATTATTTTTTATGTTTGTGTTTTGCCTCCATGTATGTACACACACCACATGTATGCCAGATATTCCCAGAGATGAGAAGAGAGCATCAGATCCCCTAGGACTAGAGGAGTCTTAAGTGGTTTTGAGTTGCCTTGTAGGTACCTTGTAGGAATCAAACCTGGGTCCTGTGTAAGAACAAAGAACCCCTCTGACCCATTTATTCTACTCCTGAGACACCTGCTAAAAACAGTGTCAGTGTACTTTAAGACATTCTACTCTGGGTTCCTAAGATCTCTTGTCAATAATTCTAAAAGAAATAGAATTATTTAAGTCAGGGGTGACGGTGCATGCCTAGAATTTTGGCATTTGGGAGGAAGGAGGACAGCAGTTTGAAGACAAAGTAAAACCATGCATATCTCCAAATCCAAAGCCATGAAGGGAGCTAACAGCTGAAGGGCACACAAAGTGAGATATAGTCTCTACCTTCAGGATCAAAACCAATAAGCCTTATAATAAAACTATACAAAGAATAAAAAAGCAAAGTGAAAGAAGAATGGAGTTCCTTCCAAAAAATCCCGAGCTGGCCTTCCCCGGCAGGACAACTGCAGACCATGATGGTAAAAGGAAGGTAGAGGAGCAGATGGGAACGTTCTAGTACAGCATGAACAAAGTGTACAGAGGAAATACAGAGCCATTCAAAAGGACACGCTGAGTACATGATATGTATAAATGGGGCTGGGGGAAGAAGAGGCAGAAAATAGGGCTGAGGGGCTAAGAGCTGGACAGGGTGAGGAGGGGCTGAGAGTTGGACAGTACTAAGACTTGACAAGCCAAGGAGACCCCAGAGTTACTAGAGACAAACCTGAGTTTTTGTCTTTGTCATGAGATGTTGTCAGCGCTCACTTGAAAGTGCTGAATATTAGAGATGTTATGGTTTTAGTATAAAAAATTTTGATTTCTAGAATGCATGTCAACAGATTCTATGTTACAAGAATTTAAAAAGGCAAATTAAAAAAAAATTCTGCTTAAAAATGAATATACCAGGAATGATAAACTGTTGCAAAGATCTCAAATAGAGTATCTGTGACTAAATTGTCTTTGATTTAACTTTCTACAAGTTAAATGCCCTCCATAGACAATGTATGTAGCAGCTAACAAAAACGCATAGTTTTCATAAAACCCAAATGTCATTAGTTTGGTAACTAAGATGACAACAACAGCTTTAAGTTGTTGCAGGTTGAGAAATGACTAAACATTGAAATCAGTAAGGGTAGTCAACACTGCTCTTAAGAAATTTATAGTAAAGAAAACAGCAACAGAGAAAGATGGAGATTGTGAATTTTGTTTTATTTAATAGACTAAAAAAAGGAACAAACTAAATGTTAGACTAAAGGAAGATAGCTATTTGGGAAGAGGTGAGGAAAAAACAACAGTGGGGGATATACTGGAGAAACAATGTAAACAGAGTAAAATAAAAGATGGAGGATGAGAAAGTAAAAAGGAAAGAACAAGATGTAGGGGAGACGAGACCAAGGATGATTGGAAAATGGGATCCTTTTGCCATTGATAGGTCTTCTTTTAGTTAAAATGCAGTATTTGTTGAGAATGGCTTGGTGCAGCACATTACTATAATACTGGCACATGGCAGGCAGAGGCAGCAGGACCGCTGCATATTCAGTGCAGTCTATGTAGAAGCTTCTGCCCAGCAATGACTATGGAGACTGCCTCAAAAAACAAAATATTTTGGTCTGGTGGCATACACTTATAATCCCAGCACTCAGTAAGCACAGGCAGATAGAGCTATGTGAGTCTGAGGCCAGCCTGGTCTACGGAATGAGTTCTAGGCCAGTTGGGGCTTCATTGTGGGACCCCGTCTCAAAATACAAGAATGAATGAATAACAGAAAGTTTCCTTTTTCAGACATCTCTTAATTTTAAGGTAAGTTTAAAAAGCAGAAAAGTATCACCAGAGAAAGCAATTTTCTGTTCCATTCTTTTGTTCTGTATTTCTTAAAAACACTTCACACTGATTTAACCTGTGTGTGTGTGTATGTGTGCACATGTGTAAAAAACATACAGTAGAGGGTGTGTGTGTGTGTGTGTGTATGCATGCATGCATGCTACGGCCCCTCCACCCAATAAATGTTAAAACGAAACGACAACACATTAAGTAAGGTCAAATCAAAGGTTCACCATGTAGGCCAGATTCCTATAAATTTTAATACTGCAACAACTTCACAGCTATTTACCTGAAAGAAGGTCTTAAAGCCAAGAATCCTTGTAATTCAAACTCTTCTGGAAGTGGTGTGGCTAAAAAAAGACAATAAAATTTGTAAACATTTCAATTAAAATCCATTTGGAAGAGTAATATTTACAATATGAAAATAGTGAATAAAAAAAGATATCAAAAGAATGTGTAATGTCCGTTCTCTGCTTTCGTATGTCACACCCTGCTAAAGACAAGTCATCCAACAAAAGCCTGCATGACAGCTTTGGTAACTAGATAATCCCCTAAAATTCAAATAGGAAACACTCAAGGAGCTGGCACAAAGAACTTCCTCATCAGCTGTCTCAGGAAATAGAGCTTCTGTTGGGTGTGGTAGCACACGCCTTTAACCTCAGCACTCAGGAGGCAGAGGCAGGTAGATCTCGGAGTTTGAGGCCAGCCTGGTTTATAGAGTGAGTTTCAGGTCAGCCAGGGCTACAGAGAAACCATCAGGGAGGGAGGGAGGAAACAAATTAATAAGCCAAAAGCTTAAATAAGCCAAAATTAGAATACAGAGCTTCAGCTCAGATCTACTAACCCAATGTTCAGGCTACACATGACCAGTTATCCAGTGACAATACTAATGTCATTGAGAGCTTATAAAAAAAAGCCTTGGGCATTAGCCCAAACCTTTTAAATCCTAAAAAAAGATCCAGGCGGCTCAACGCAAATTACTAATGGAGAAGAGAGTGAAGCTCTATGTTGCTCAGTGCAGCACTATGTATGAGGAAAATTTAAACTATGAAAGTACATGCATGTGCACACGTATATTTGTGTTATCAGTGGAGGCCAGAGGACAACCTCAGGTGTCACCCTCAGGAATGCTGCCCACATCTTCTGAGAAAGGATCTCTTATTGGGCTGGAGCTCATCAATTAGGTTAGACTGGCTGGCAAGTCTTATTCCTATGGCTCATAGAATTCGAAGACTTGGAGCCCTAGGAATCCTCTTGTTTTTGGCTTGCTGGTTCTGAGATTTCAGGTATGCTGGGAATTATTCACATGAGTTCTAGGTACTGAATTCAGGCCCTCATGCTTGAAAGGTGAAGCATTGAACTGAGTTATCTCCTCAGGCCCTTGAGGAGGAAAATTTCAAAGACAGGGTTAATAAATAGACTATGACACACATATAGAATAAAGTATTATAAAGCCAGTAAAACTGCTTAGCAGCAAATGAAAATGTTAACATTACATTGTAAGTTTAAAAGCATTCTTTTCGTTTTTTTCCTTTTGGTTTTTTGAATCAGGGTTTCTCTGTAGCTTTGGAGCCTGTCTCATGGAACTAGCTCTTGTAGACCAGGCTGGCCTTGAACTCACAGAGATCCGCCTGCCTCTGCCTCCCCGCCTGCCTCTGCCTCCGAGTGCTAGGATTAAAGGCATGCATCACCACTGATGGGGAAACTATCAACCAATCACATCTAGTTAGGGTGTGGCTACCTGGGGTCCAGGTAGCAAAACCGAGAACACACAGGTGCCCTCTCTCTCCATGTGGTGTCCGCCGGACGGATAGGACGTCTGACCTCCCACTCTTGTAGCGTGAGTTTCCCCTTTTTAACCATTAAAAAATACCAGTTCTTCTTGAGCTGGCTTGGTTATTTATTGTGCCGACCTAATTCCACGACATACCATGCCTGGCTTAAAAGCATTTTTAAAGTTGTATATGACACATGTTTGTACATAGGAAAAAGCCCTAAGATCATGCACTATCACATGGACAGTACAAACTATTATACTCTGGGAGAAATATTGGCAATTTGTGTCTTTTATGCTTTAGGTACTAAATTCTGTGTGATGTGTAGGTATGTGGTAGAATGGTGTTCACATCATTTCCTTAAAATAAAACAAAATGACGACTGAGCTCAACAGTTAAAGAGCACTTGCTGTTCTCACAGAGGACCTGAGTTTGATTTCTAGCACCCACATGGTGGCTCCCAAATGTCTGCAAACTCTAATTTCAAGGAATCCAAACCCTTCTGCTGACTGCTGCAGGCACCAGGCAATACATGGCATGAATATGTATATGCAGGCAAAATACTTATACATGTAAAATATACAAATCTTAAAACAAACAAACAAAAACCCAGGACAACTTGCAATGATAAAGAGACAGGGAAGAAAAGGATAGAATTTAAATGTCATGAATGCCTACTGTAAGGTCTATCAGAGAAAATATATGCTGAGGGAGTTCAGGAGAATTATCCACATCTACCCACTTCATCAGTACCATAAGTCAGAGCCTCTTTGAAACAATGAATTCAAGTAAAACAAACACATTTCACCAAAAGCCCAGGCTCCCTGGCTTTCAGCCTACCCCGTGTGATGGAGAACCACAGCAACAGTACATAATTTAGGCAGCTCTTACCATTAGTACTTGAGAGATCATCTTCATGGGGATGGAAACTATTTAGAAGAGAAATTAGCCAGGGCCAAATGCTGCAAATTAAAAAATTTGTATTTTATTTGAGAAACCAGAACATTAATAAATTATAAAAATGGCATCTATTTAGAGTTCCTTGCCTAACTTATTAAACAAAACCCAAGTTTTAGAGTACACATAAACAAAAATTTTATGTCAAAAATAGCAGTATCTAAAAACTTGTACTACAAAACCTACGTTAATATCAAAAGGAAACTATGTATCCCATTTATGACAATATAAAAAAGGAAGGCACTTATGAAAAGAGAATTTGGAAGAAATGAGATCAGGGGTCTTAATGAGGTTCCATCATTTATTAGATAGTCACTTCTGTGTTCATGCCAGGCTAGAGCAGAAAATTCAGAGACTTAAACAACTAAGAGATGCAGGAGAGGAACTTTCTACCACTGCAAAATCTTTTTGAAACATTATTTCTACAATCAAAAGTACACTGAAAATGTCATTCATCACTAAAATAAAGTTTTTAAGAACTGTTTCAAATGTTGCCAGGTAGTGGTGGTACAGACCTTTAATCCCAGCACTCGGGATGTAAAGGCAGGCAGATCTCTGTGAGTTTGAGGCCAGCCTGGTGGTCTACAGAGTGGGTTCAGGACAGGCTCCAAAGCTACACAGAGAAACCCTGTCTCAAAAAAAAAAAAAAACCCAAAAAAACAAAAAACAAAACAAAAACCCAAAAGATTTTTTATGCCAAGTTCATTCTGAAATGTAAAAAATACCTCTTCATAATATAGCAATGGGGGAATACAGGAGTCACAAATTTCTATCTAAGATTTGTGTGTCTCACATGAAGAATTCAAAAATAAATGAAAGCATGCATAGAGGTTTTCATTTCAATTTCCTTAGATTAGGCAGAAAACCCAGTTTTCATTTGTTCAATATTGTTTTAGAAGGCAGTTCTCCTATGTCTATGAACATCAAATGAAACTACCTTAAAACTTTACAACACTTACTACTGCCTTTCATCCACCACTGCTTCCTGAAAGATTCGAGGTCGGAGTCTTAGCCAGTCCATGGAGACCTTGACTGCAGGAAGGGGATAGGCATTGTAGGACTCCTGAGAATCGTTCTGGAGAGGACATTTGCACAGGATGCCAAGAAAAGACACTTGGGGAGTAGGGTGGAGAAAAAGATTCAGATTTTAAACAGCACACCAGTTCAAAATATCAACTATGAGCTTTCTGCGATATTAAACACTCATGCATCTTAGTTTTTTTCTAAATAAATTTTCAGTTAGGCATGGTAGCCCACAGTTATACTCCCAATACTTGAGGCTAAAAATAGGAGGACCATGAGTTTAAGGTCAGCCTGGGAATACATAGTAAGATTATATCAAAAACCAGAAAAGCAGAGAGGAAACATTTTCTTTTCTGTGTTCAAATATTATATAAAGCAGATGAGTGTTATAAGCAGACAAAAGGACAGAATTTGATGTTTAAGTCTCCTGAACCAACAGCAAGAAATACAGGACTTGACAGGTGGTAGTGGTGCACGCCTTTAATCCCAGCACTTTGGAGGCAGAGTCAGGCAAATCTCTATGAGTTCAAGGCCAGCCTGGTCTACAGAGTGAGTTCTAGGACAGCCAGGACTGTTACACAGAGAAACCCTGTCTCAAAAACAAACAAACATTAAAAAAAAAAAAAATCCTACTAACCAACCAATCAAACAAAAACAAACCAACCAAACAACAAAAAACCCAAAAAGAGAATACAGGACTCATTTGGCTACATCTATAACAATGTCTAATTATGCAAATTGCATCTTTCAAAGTTAAATGATATAAGACTCACTAAAGAGGGCCAGCAACTGGGTCCAGCATAACTGTTCATCTTGGCTGTAGCTATGCTGCTCTGTTTCATTGCTAAAGTCACGAAGATGATGAAGTTGAAACAGGTTAATGACAGTGACATGAACTAACTGCTGAGAGTTGAAAGCTTTTTGGAACAGCAGCTTCTGTAACAGGAGACAAAAATATTGCATATATTATCAAGAGCAGGATGTGTCTTACACACAAGAATTAGTAATTAACTACGTTTAGAATCACAGAGTAGTGTAATAGGATTACTGGATGAGTAAACTGTCCCACTCTTAATTCCAGTATTTTGTATGTGTCTAATGTCTACAAAGAAAACTCTTCTCTAAAAAAATTTAGGCACTACCGAACAAACATTTTTGCCCTGAGAAACTGTCCATATATTGAAAAAGATTTATCTACTTTTATTTTATGAATATTGGTGTTTTCATAAACACCAATATTAGTACTAGCCTGTGCACCATATGCATGCCTGGTACCTGAAGAGACCAAAAGATGGTGTTGGATTCCCTGGAAGTGGAAGCTCCCATGTGGGTACTAGGGATGGAACTTGGGTTTTCTGGAAGAGCAACCAGCATGCCAACTGTTGAGTAATCTCTCTAGCCCCAGAAACAATATATACTTTAAATATGATCTGATAATATTTGGAGTTATACATATATTTAGATATTTTAATCCATTAGAGGTTGCCTTGTAAGAGACATACATATTAAATAAAATGTTTTAGTTGGGCAGTGGTAGTGCACGACTGTAAACCCAACACTGGGAGAGAGAGGCGGGCAGATCTCTGAGTTCGAGGCCAGCTTCATCTACAAAGTGAGTTCCCAAATAGGCTCCAAAGCTACACAGAGAAACCTTGTCTCAAAAAACCAAAACAAAACAAGTTTAAAAAGGACAAATGATTGAAAGCAGATCTATGTAGTGAAAGAATTCCAAAAATAAGATTCAAGTATTCTTTTGAACCCTTTTTTTATATTTATTTATTATGTATACAATATTCTCTCTGTGTGTATGCCTGCAGACCAGTAGAGGGCACCAGACCTCACAACAGATGGTTGTGAGCCACCATGTGGTTGCTGGGAATTGAACTCAGAACCTTTGGAAGAGCAGGCAATGCTCTTAACCTCTGAGCCATCTCTCCAGCCCTCTTTTGAACCCTTGATACATGAAGTGTGACAAGATTTGTCCTGAACTTTTCACTTATATGATTTTTACCAAGTTTTATTTACCTAGTAACAACTATGTTTATAGTAACCTGCTAAGCAGTATATGACGTTACCATGCAGATTCTCATAGCTGGTGGTCTCAATGTAGTTATACTTCTGTTTTAACATCTGTGATGGGATTTGATTACTCCCACATGGAATAATTCCAAACCTAAGTTCCTAATAAAGTTGACAGCTACTAGGATGGATATTTTTAGCTGTAGCCAGCCTTTCTGCATTTCTCCCAGGGGAACATTCTGGAAGATAGCAGACTCAAGTGTTACTAGTGTTCTAGTAAGAACTGACAATACACCAGATGTACACCTATAATCTCAGTACTTGGGAAGTTGAGACAGAAGGTCTGGCATGATTGTAATGACTGCAGCAATTTTGAGGTCAACAAAGGCTAGACTGAGACCATATCTAAACAAAGCAAAAACTTTGAATAATAAAACCAGAACTGACGATCCAGACAAGATTGTACCTGCAGTTGCAGACCAGTGCCTGGGGGGTTCCTGCTGCACCCAACATGTCAGTCGCCTTTACTGCATGCCCCCCTTCTCGGCAGTGTCTAAAATAGCCACTGTGAGTTATATAAGCAAAGTCTTCTTCTATATTACTTTGGAGAAAAATCTGATTTGTTTTTGATAACTCAACCTCCATGTGATCCGCCATTCCACTGTATTTGTTGATAATATTAAGTCCCCTTCCAAAGACAAACATTACTTAATTCCCTAATCTCTGACAGAATTTTCCAATAAAATTTCTCCTTCAATTTATACACCTACCCTTCTAAATAAGCTAACCACTTATGTTGGTTATACTTTTAATACAACACATCTATTCAGATTCCAATATTCTTTTCTAGACTAAGTAATTGAGAACACTCAAGTCAGTGTTTTTTACACACTCAAAAATACCATGGCATAAGTTCAAACAGGAAGGAAGGAAACAGAAGACCAGGAAAGATTATTTTGCAATATACTATTTCTATTGCAAATATATCTTATAAACGATCAACTCAAATGGTTATCTGTAATTATTTTATATTGACTATATTTGGTTAATTTATGCTTTTACTGTCCAAGTTTTGTGTTACTGTTTGTTTTGGACACTTTATCACTATGTAGCCCTGGCTAGCTTGGATGCCATGAAGATCAGGCTGTCGTAAAACTCATAAAGATCTACCTGCCTCTGCCTCCCAAGTCCTGGGATTACATTAAAAGTATGCACCATCCAGTCTACCCAAATATTTAAACACCTTAAAATGCAAGACTTCTCAACATTTAGTTATAGACAGCTTTTCTATACAAAGGAGTAACCCAGAAATACAAGATTCAGAGTATCTGGTTCACTGCTGATTCCAGAGCCCTAAACATTAATACCAAACAGTCAAATATTTCAATATATTTAAGATTCTTAAATACATTTAAAATAAAGTAATGTATATTAGACTGTCTTGTTTCTTAATATATTCCACTTTGACCTGTTTTGTCAGCTGGCGGGGGTGGGGTGGGGGTCAATGAAAAGGTTGCTACAACATGTCTGGATAGCATAGCTCAGCTAAAAAGAGGGAAGCCAGATGCAGGGATTTCATATAGTCCAGATTAACTTTTATTACAAGTTCACAATTAAGTAACTACACAGGAACTAGGAGTCTGGTCCTCTGGGTGTATCTTAGTGGGAAAGCATTTGTTAAGAAGCTTATGCTAGGCCCTCAGTTCCATCCTCAACACCACAAAAAGACAAAATAAATAAATAAATAAATCTAATTTAATTTAATTATCTCCAAATCTTAAGGTTTCTGATTTAGAGAAGACAAACATTTTTTGTTTTTAACTCGAACCTTAAACTGTTCTTCCAACTTCTCTCGAAGAGGGCTCAACTTTTCCAAACTCTTACTCAGGTATACATGGCCGTGGAATTTAATAAACGCCTTGATGAAGTCAGAAACACCCCACTTGGTTTTCAACTCATCCCGGCTGAAATGAAAGAAAAACCTGCATGAATCTTAATCAGCACAATTAGCAAAAACCCCTACAACTGGATTTAGCTTGCAAATTACTTGAGCACCCAATAGATAGAAAAAGGTCCTAAGTCTAGCTTCATAGCTTACAACTTAGATGAGTCAGCATTTAACTGCAATAAATCACACGCTGGGTACAATTCAGTAACTGCACACCAAATAATTTTGGTATTAGATTATAGGTTTAGAGATAAAAGATAAATACATCACTGGTCAGTACTTCCTGGACACTAAAATTTGAGAGATTAAGGTTCCAGGTTACACAAAATTCTCTTGGAAAAAAAGTCAGCCCTACCTTTCCAGTGCTTTAGAAAGTGCTTTCTGTAGATTAGTGGAGGCAGCTGGGAAAGGGAATTTCACAGCAATGCTTCTGCAGTAGTAGAAAATTGTGGTCAGGTGGTCTCCTTTGGAAGAAGCTAAGATAGCCAACTGATTGTAAGGCTGACCTAAAGGAGAAAGTTAAGATTCTAAAGACACCAAGAACCAATCCTGCTATCAAGATAGAAATGCTCAGTTAAATCCTTGAATTAATACTGCAAAGTACTGTTTAAGGCAAATCTCATGACTATCAATTACAGTTGGGTATAATGTGAAACTGTACACATTAGTGATGGCACATCACTATCATGGACAGGTTAAAGAGTCACACAATTAAATATTGAGTATGTGCTCAGACAGGAGGATCAGAATACAAAGGCATATTGGGCTACAAAACTAGACTTTCAAAACAAACACGCTGTACAATAGGATCAATACAATAAGCACTCATGGATTCCGAAAGGGTTAGCTAGTAAATCTCCTTGGCTCTGTGGGTGATGAGTACTCATCACAACCACTCAGCTCTGCTACTAAGGTGTACATCAGCTCTACTTGAGATATTTTCTAGAATCTAAAGAAATTCCAACATAGTTTACCATGAATGATTTGTAACATTACATATCTGCTGTTAAGCTCTTTAATTCAAGAATGCCAATTTTGGGACCATCAAAAATATTATCTTTTAGGTGACAGATAAGTTTTCTATGGAGAAATGGTTATCCTGAAAGATCATTACTCTATTGGACAATTAAGAATGTTAGAGTAGTAGAAATATTATCAGATCACATTAATTCCACTCATACTGGCTTTCTAACAAAGTAACAAAGAAAAATTCATTTTAAGGAGTATAAAAGTGAAAAAGGAAGCCTTGAAACTCAACGATCTTGAAATTCAACATCTACTGCTTCAACGCACTTCAAAAGCAGAGCCTATCTGTTACAGTGCTATAAAGAACAAAGTGACAATGTCAGCCTTAAGGTGGCAGGCCCACTCACCATTGGAGGGGACAAGCTGAGCTGCATGCCTATAGTAGGACTCTGCCTGGCTGGTCTGGTTTCTGTATCGAGCTAAGAAGAAAAAGAAAATTCAGTTTAAAACCAGATAGATATACACAAATATACACAAAAACCACCAGGAGGGCATGTCCAAAACAGCTAGAGCTTTAAATTCTAAAGATAACAAAGACATTAAAATTACTTTAAAGGCCATTAAAGATAGAAAAATTTAAAACAAATTAACTATAGGATTATGTGTGACGTGTCCATCCAGCCTTCTCTATTTGAGACATTCAGCATTGTAACCAATTTTAAAGCTTACCTAGCCCCCATTTTCAGGTCCTCCAGTGTCATGCATCACCAGCTCCCACTATGGACTATGCTGGTGACCTGGAGCCGGCCCACAAGAAGGGGTGAGTTATATGGCACTTAAAAACAAAACAAAACAAAAAAAACACTATACAATATGATCTGAAAATTAAATATTTCTTCAATATCTTATAAAGTGATTTTTGAAAAATGCCTCACATCTACTGCAATATTAAGGCGTGTGCAAAGAAGACATTTAAAGTAAAACCATCCTAAACAGACTGTCGCCGCATCTCCTTGCAGAGTTCACTGATATCTTTGATGTGACCTTTCATAATGTCACTCATTTATGGCATTAAGAAATCTAAAATCTACTAATTTAAACACACTAATGTTTCCATTCCTTGTTATTTCAGGACAAAACATAATCCTATAGTTAATTTATTTTATAACCTTTTTAGGTCACCTTAAAACAATGAACAGAAAGATAAGTTATATAATAATAACCCCAGATAAAATATATGTATAACGGAAATACAAATTTAACCTTTGAAAGGAAGCAACATGAAATGAGCTTTCAGTGC
>PVIU01000837.1:75000-77738 GCA_004026605.1 Ondatra zibethicus
AGAAAGAACTGTTTGTTATATACCATACCAAACAGCAAACCAGCATCAAAGTTATTTAATTAAATAACTTCATGCTTTTCTTTGAACAAGACTATACATGCAGTAGAATACAACTGACTTTAGTGGACACTTACCAAATGCTCCAGTAAGCAGAATGTGGCTTCTGCTATGACCCTTTAGAGCTATTACAGTAAGAACTAATTAAGAATCCCAGGATAAAAACCAAGTGGCAAGATCAAAGTAAAATGAGCTATTAACAATTTTAACACACTGGGCCAAAAATAATTATACCCTACTCAAAGTGACATACTTGGGGGAGGGGGTGGTTGTACATATCAAGTTCTATCCTTTACTTTCCCCAACTAATTATGCATAACATTCACTTCTATTCAATGTTTAATGATTTTGTTCATTTATCTTACAGGTTAAGGCTTAATACTTTCTTTACAATATTAAATAGAAGCCACATTTCAAATTTTTATTCAAACAACACAATGCTAAAATTTTAGTATGCCAAAATGACATTAATCATTACATTATCAGCTTAAATTCAATATTAGTAAACTAAAGTATCAAATGTCAATCTCTTATTTTTGAGGCTCTAGAACTTAGGGTTTTAAAAATAGTTTAGGACATCAATACTCCTTTAATATTGGTGATGCTTTTCATCATGGACTCAAATATTACAGACATGAGCTCTGATTAGTTATTAAGTTAAACTACTAGACTTTCTAAAAACACAGGGCACAAAAAGCACAGAAAAAAGGAAAAACGAACATCATCACAACTTGGGCCTTACTAGACAGAAGGTTTTCTTTTTTGGTTTTTCAATACAGGGCTTCACTATGTAGCCCTGGCCGACCTCAAACTCAAGAGACCTGCCTGCCTCTGCCTCCTGAGTGCTAGAATTAAAGACAGAATGTTCTTAACTGCTGCTTAATTTTCCAACAAATTTACTGTCCCTGTTTCAATTTATAAAACAAGATCTTCTACCAAAGACCTTTATTCACTCACTGATTTATCTGCCATTTCATCCTTCCTAGAAAGAACAAGTGGAATGGCCTAAACACACAAAATCTTTCTTTAGTTTTCTGGTGAGCAGGAAGATATAGCCATGGATTTGATTAAATGAACTTTTATAATCAAATACACTTTCCTGTTGAATAAACAGTATGATATTGACCATAGTTTCTTGGCTTTTTGGCTAAGACCAAATGTAAAATCCCACTATGAAAGAAAAGTCTATCTTTACTATCATGGTTTAATTATAAGACTCAATACAGATACACTTAAAATTTGAAGTATCATACATATGTTTAAATTTGTCCACTCCAGTATGCTCTAAGAACTGGCTTTGGTAAAATACAAACCTAAACAGTCCTCTGGTATGGGAGAATTGTCTGTATTCTGTCAATCATGTTTTAAATAAACACTGATTGGCCAGGCAGGAAGTATAGGTGGACAACCAGACAGGAAGTAAAGGTGGGGAAATGAGAACAGAAGAATGCTGGGAAGGAGGAAGCCCATTCCTCCCCAGTCCGGCCCAGACCATGGAAGCAGGATGTGACCTGCCCCGCTGAAAGAGGTACTGAGCCATGTGGCTAACATAGATAAGAATAATGGGTTAATATAAGTTATAAGAGCTAATACGAAGCCTGAGCTAATGGGCCAATCAGTTTATCATTAATATAGACTCTCTGTGTGATTTCTTTGGGGCTTAATGGCTGTGGGAACTGGGCAGGACAGAAACCCCCGACAAGCAGCCCGGCCCCTCATATTATAGAATGGCGCCCATGTGGATAACTGCATTCACAGAAAGCCTGAGAAAGCTAGGGAAAGAAGAGTAAAGCATGGCTTCTTGGTAGCAGCAATTTCTTGGGTCTGCTCTGCTTCCTAAAGGCAAGCAAACGCTCTCATCTAAGAGAAGCTTCCTGACTCAGCTTTAACTGTAAAACCTTGCAGCACTTTTAAGAGGTCCTGCCACAAAACACTTACATAGTGTTGCTGAAAAGCTGACCGCATGCTCTTTGGTTTTCAGCCATAGCAGGAAAAAAAGCCGCACTGTTTTAAAATTCCGGCTTTCTGGGCCATCCTGCCAGGGCAAACTCTGACTCTTTCAGGCAGGCAGTCCAACTACGGATCATTTGAGTGTGGTTTGTGAGCACACTGCTGCAGCTTGCTTGCTGGCAGGGACCTTTAAACGCTGTAGAGTTGTGGCAGTGAACACGGCTCTGGCTGGTACCTCAGCCAGGAGGCTAGAATCTCATAAAGCTAAGGAACGGGCTGGATCCAGCCGTCAAAGCCACGGCTTTAATCCTACCCATATCGCTTGGTAAATTAAAGACTCGTGTGGTCAGAAAAAGAGACATACAGTAAAGAGAGATTCAAAGACGAAGAAAACCTCTAAATGGTTTAGAGTGTGTTAAAAATACACGCAGGCTTGAAATAAAGGTTAAAGTCCTTAAAAAAGAAAGAGTAGTTGGGTGTGGTGGTACACACTTTTAATCCCAACACTTGGGAGACAGAGGTAGACTGACTTCTGTGACTTCAAGGTGTGTTAGCACACACCTTTAATCCCAGCACTGGGGAGGCAGAGACAGGTGGATCTCTGTGAGTTCAAGGATAGCCTGGGAGTTCCAGGACAAAGACACATACAGAACCTGTCTCAAAAAGCCAAAAGTTAAAAGTAAAAATAAAAGAAATAAAGGTTAAAATAAAGCCACGTAAAGATGAAAAAT
>PVIU01000837.1:77838-129341 GCA_004026605.1 Ondatra zibethicus
GCTGAGGAAGGAGCAACAGCTGCTAAAAGATATTTGCTTATAAATGCTGCTGAATTAATCCAAGATAGGTATTTTGAAAATACCTTGACTTCAAAATTGAAGTCAAAAGGTATGTTACTTTGGAGAAGAGATTTTGCTTTTGTTTCCACAGGAAATGAGAGGCTGTGGATTCATTCTGAGTTAAGAAAAATCAGGTTTGATCAAAGAAGACCACCTGAGAAATCTCCAGTAGGAACAGATGACCCAGATGTCAGAGATCTACACCCAAAACAGATTCAAGATGCTGCCTGAGATGATCAAGCCTCACAGGATACTCCAGTCAGGACTTGATCATAACTCTAAATTTTCTTTAGGTCCCCATAAGATTATCAGCGCCCCCAACCAGCCGGAAGTAGCCTGGAATACTACGCCCACATTCCCAAAAAATAGACTATGGATATTTTCCTTTGTTTAAAAAAAAAAAAAAAGAGGGGGGAGTGGTGTGGGAGAATTGTCTGTATTCTGTCAATCATGTTTTAAATAAACACTGATTGGCCAGGCAGGAAGTATAGGTGGACAACCAGGCAGGAAGTATAGGTGGATAACCAGACAGGAAGTAAAGGCAGGGCAATGAGAACAGGAGAATGCTGGGAAGGAGGAAGCCCATTCCTCCCCAGTCATGCCCAGACCACAGAAGAAGCAAGATGTGACCTGTCCTGCTGAAAAAGGTACTGAGCCATGTGGCTAACATAGATAAGAATAATGGGTTAATATAAGCTACAAGAGCTAATACGAAGCCTGAGTTAATGGGCCAATCAGTTTATAATCTTCTGGAGACCTCTGTGTGATTTTCTTTGGGACCTAATGACTGTGGGACCTGGTGGGAGGACAGAAACCAACCCGGCCCTCATGTTACAGTCCTCCTCCCACCTTGTAAGACTGCACCTGAAAAAAACACTAAGGGTTTAATTTCTTTTTTTAAAATCACAAGTATTAGAATTTCTTTTAAAAAGTTTATACTAGGGCAGGTTGAAAAATTACCAATTAAGCATTAATGTTTCAAAATCTTGAAGATTCCTGATTGCACAGGAACATTTCAAATGTTAATACTTACAGATCCTGTTCTACTTTCTTGTCTAAAGCATATTCCAGATCAGTAACTAGCATTTTCTGGTACAAGTCCTGCAGAGCTTGCCTGGATGTCCAGACCTCAGCTGGACCCAGCTTAGAATCTGTATAACAAAGCAAACAAAACACCACCATATTGTTAAGTCACTTAATCCATGAGACACACCAATGACTCCTTCTCTCCCCATTCACTGCTGCACAAGTTTTATGTTACTGTATTTCAAAGGACTTTCACCTTCTGCCTTTCGGCTAATAGCTAAATTTGATTTAAAATGTTTTTGTTTGTCGTTTTCGCTACTTTTTAAAACTATGTACGCCATGTGCATGTGCACGAAGTGTATGTGTATGGAGTTTATGTGAGTGTGTGTGGGTGTATGCACTGGGTGAGTAGAGCAAAAGAGAGCATCAGGCACCCTTCTATCACTCTTTACCCGTTCTTCTGGGGCAGGGTCTCTCACTGAGTCTGCAGCTACAAGTTTTTCAGTGAGGGTGTCAGCCTGTACATAGTCCCAGGGATCTTCCTTCCCCATTCCTTAGCTCTGGGGTTGCAGGTTTGCCCAGCATGACTTTACATGGCTGCTGGAATCTGAACTCCAGCTTCCATGCTTGTGCACAGCAAAAACTCCTGTGTGCTGACCCATTCGCTCCACCCATCTTTCATATTTAAAATAACATTATGAAATTAAAATGGCCATTGAAAAACGATTCACTCTTTGCTGTTGGTTTGAATTTCTGCCTGTTCATGTCACAGGTCATATATCTCATAGTAAGTCACTCCATTTGAAATAATGATGGCTATCAAATTGTTTACCCCTGTAACTGTATCTTCATTCAAGTCACGGTTCCCTTTGATTCTGAATCATTCCTACAAGGATCCTCACAAAATTTAAGTTCACCAACCAGCAGATGCCTGGATTATTACTACTCTATTATGCTACCCTAGTATAACAATGAGAATTATTTTCATGAATGGGACATGGCCATCCAAGGCACTTCTGTGATCAGTCTATATTATAACTTAAATGTGAAGAAAGGCCGAGGCCTGGTATTAAACTGCTCAAAAAGTCAGAAGAGTAACTGTATATAATAAAATTAGGAAGTCAGGCTCTGATTATGTATTTAAGAAATGGGGTCACATTTTTTGCCAAAGTCCTGTAGGGGCTGAACAGTTCGAATGCTGACAGTAAGCTTCCTCTGCAGAATTACTTAACAAACTTTTCAATTACAAATTTCCAATATCTAGTTAAGCAATTTAATTTCATCTAGGAGTTTGCTGCTATACATTGTCACAATTTCCATTCTTCTTTAGGTTGGCCATTAGTATCTGTAATTCACTATAATCCTATTCAACAAAGAAAATGCCCTGGATATTTGAGTTAATACAGAGGTTTGCTAGCTAGTAAGAATTGAGTCTTATAAAGTGTTTTTTGTTCATTTGTTTGGAGACAGATCTCACTGTATAGCGCAGGCTAGCCTTGAGCTTGTGCTCCTCCTACCTTCATTCTCCATGTGCTGGGATTACAGGTGTGCGCCACTACACTGGGCTTTAGGGGATTGCAGAAGTCATTCAAATGAGTAAATTTAAACAAATGTTTGATGCTTTGGGAAAAAGCATATAGTACATGCAGCTGTTCCATATACATGATACAGATAATATTTCTAAGGCTAATCCAAGCTCTAACACTGGTATCACACAATGTGGATGATGGCCACAAATGTGCTAATAGGAAGAATGGCAGTGAGCAACCCTTGTTCCACTTTTGTCTTATTCTATATGATACAATAATCAGGCTCCTCATAAACATTATACCCTGTCAAAGCTGAAGAAACACTATCTCCCTAGTAGTTAGTATAGTCCCTTTTCAATTATAAATCTTGGTCAGAATGCTGGTTATCAATCAACATTAGCTCAATTCTTCATGTGTTAACCATACAACTAAATTCCTCCCAGACTAGAATACTATCTATTATCATGTCTCTCTCTGATAGGTTAGAATAACACATGCTGTTATCAATGACATGCTGATCACTAGCTTTGAATTATCTTTTTATTTCAGCAGTTAAGTCCAAAATTCTTCCCAACGGACTTTAGCTATTATTCCGAGCAGAAAAGATGTATGAGAAAAGACAGCTCATTCAATTTCAGACTTTCAACACAGTTTCTATATAAGCAATTTTTCTGAAGGCTTACTTACGACTCAGGTTTGAGTCACTACAAACTGAAAAGAGCATTTCCTGGGAAAATATTAATCAAACAAAGCTTTATATAGTTACAATGGAGTGTGATTAATTTATATATTATTAATAAAAGATTCATAAAATTAAATAGTCATGCAATTAATAGCAATTCAAATGTAGCATATACTACATTAATCTCCCGAGAAATATTTAAGGGTGAGCCCAAAATATAAGACCAATAAACATTTAAAGCAAAGTTATTATTGTTCTTGGCAACTAGCACAGGATTTGGTACTATACCCAAAAGAGGGAATTTTCTTCCATTAACTTAATAGAATAAAATAGGTACTAATAAAGAATTAAGACAGCTAATACCTGTCATTTCAGCCTTCAGGACTTCTGCCTGCCTAGATAAGAAAAAAGAACATTAGTTAAAAACAAACCAAGTCAAATAAATATAATTGTATTGAATTATCAAGTGAAACAATGCATTACAATAAGGCTAGATGGCTGGGAAGTCTATACCTTCCTTTAACATGCAGCATAACACTGGGTCTTGGGAAATTGATGTCATAACCTACAAATTACTCCACAGATTAAACTGGTAACTTCCCCGAAAGAGTTTAGCTTCTCCAAATCTGACTGTAAAGGTATTACAAGGTTTCCCCTCAACACCTTGAAGACTAGTTTGTTTTCAATTTACCGGTTACCATAAACATTTCAAATTCTACTCTTCTCAGGCTGCTTGTTCCTGTCCCTTTCCCCACTGGCAAATGACAGTATCATAGCTCTGCTCTGACATTTAGAGTCCTCTTTATGAGATCAAAGTTTATTTCAATGGAATGCTCTTCCTAGCATTTCATTAGGACTTGATTTTTCTTTCCTTTTTGACAATCCTGAGAATTCCATCTCTTTGGCATAAAAACATGTTCAAGTTCCTCATACATTCTTTTTTAAAAAAACCAAGTATTTCCCCCTCTGAAAGTCAAGAATTGTCTGCATAGGAAAGGCCCTAAACTGACCTCATGGTCTATCCTTAACTCTATACTTCATTCTTTTAGGAATGTTTTTTTTTTCATGGTAGTTTTATCAAAGCTTTCGAGCTGTGGAAGGCAACCCCCAGAAGTTCTTTATGCCCACCTTCTTCCAAAGTCTTACGATCTAGCAATTCCTGAGAAATGCTGTCCTTCACTGCATTTTACCTTCCTCCCTACACCCATTCCTCATCTGAACTACTGCAAAAGGTATTTTTGAAAGCACGCTTGATCTTGCCAACTAGCCACCTGAACTTAGTGATTTTTCCACTACAAAGTCTTTAGTGACAAATTCTGGAGTCTCTGAACTCTTAGCTTTCTTTCACCACTCTTCTCTCCTTAATCTAGCGGTCGGTCTGTCACTGGACTTTTGAAAAGTATAGTCCCTGGGCTAAGAACACCACCCCCATTTACTGGCTAACAATCACTCCTGCTTTGTGTATGAGTCAGAGCACTACATTTCCTTGTGAAACACATCTGGGGTAAGGAAATTCTTTGTCTACCAAAGTTTCTTTATAGTAATACAGTTTTTAAAAATATGTATCATCAGAATCCCTTTTGACTAGCATTCTGCTTATCAGGAACTCTAAAACATGCTCTCCCACCAGTTCTGGTACTCTCTTGCATAGAAGAATGATTATAGCTAACAATACATGCTGACTATCTAATCTTAACAACCAGAAAAGTAGATTTTGAATGTTATCTCCACAAAGTGATAAATACACTGGGTGAAGAATATGCCAAACATCCTGAGGCTGAATCATTATAAATACAAGCACTCAAACATCACACTGTACCCTTTGTATATGTGTGATTACATGTCAACTAACAAAAAAATTAAGTTATTACAACATGAGATTTCCATTTCAAAAGAACTAAACTGGAACAAAAACTAGAAGAAGATAAAGGTACTAAACATTTTAGGGAAAGCACTATTTTACATATTTTATAGTAATTACATTTTTAAAAACTGTTATTTCATGTATATGGGTGTTTTGCCTGTGTCCTGGTTTTTGTCAACTTGACACAGTTGGAGTCATTTGAGAAGGAACCACAACTGAGAAAATGACCTCACCAGACTGGCCTGTGGACAAGCCTGCAGGGCATTTTCTTGGCTGATTAATTCTGTGGGAGGGCCTGGCTCTCTGGGGAGGTGTCCCAGCCTAGCCAGGGGTCCTGAGTTGTAGAAGAAAGTGAGCTGACTAAGAAAGCAAGACAATGCCCTTCATGATGGACTATTCCTGGAAGTCTACGTGAAATAAACTTCCTCCCCTAGTTGCTTTTGGTCATGGTGTTTATCAAAGTAACAGAAACCCTAACTTAAGACAGTTTGTGTGTACATCTGTGCATTACTTGTGTGCCTGGCACCAGCAGAAACCAGAAGATTCCAAGAACTCAGCTACAGAGGGTCATGAGCTATCCCGTAGGTGGGAATGAAACAAGCATCCTCTGAACTGAAGAGAAGCCAGTGTTCTTACCACTCCAGCCCCCATGATTGTAAATTTTAACTTCAGTAAAATATAAAATGAATACTTTTGTTTCTTGTAGTCTTTAAAGATATCCACTGCTTACACACACACACACACACACACACACACACACACACACACACACACATCTTTTGAAGAGAATCACAGTGGGGTTTAACATAAAAAACCTATCAATACAAATGCACAATGCTCACCAGATAACTGTGCTTAGTACTGAACATTATATACCAAATTCATTATCCATATAGTCCATCTTCACTCATCACTTTAGGTCTTAACTTTTACCACTGAAAAAAATCTTTACAAGGCTGCCAGCATATGACCTTAAAAATCCAAGGTCATAGAACCTGAGAAATCACATACCCTCCCCTACCAGTCACAGCTTTCCTGTTTTTTTTTCTCAAAATGGAATATTCTCTTATCTAAACAAAAAACAAACTATATTTCAGCAATTCTTGATAAAGAACTTCAACAAATTAACATTAGTTTATAGCTAGCCGGTGCTCATATAAATACAAGCATCTTAAACCAAAAACAACAAAAGCCCAGGACCTAACTATATACATAGCCTCGGTGGGGCTGGAATTTGCTGTAGAACAGGCTGTCTTTACACTTACAGGATATCTGCCTCTACTTGTCTGGATATGACAAGTCAAGATGTCCTTCTCAGAATATGAGCAATGGTGAGGTGTGTCTGTTCTTACTTTAAACTAAAGGAATACTGAAAGGAATGAAAATACCAAGAATCCCAAAATTAAACCACCATACTCTTCATAATAAAACAGCACAGTTAGTTAAAAATATAAACTTTCGGCCAGACAGTGGTGGCGCACGCCTTTAATCCCAGCACTCGGGAGGCAGAGGCAGGCAGATCTCTGTGAGTTCGAGGCCAGCCTAGTCTACAATAGCTAGTTCCAGGACAGGCTCCAAAGCCACAGAGAAACCCTGTCTCGAAAAACCAAAAAAATAAAATAAAGTAAAAATAAACTTTCAAAATATTATATACATTATCTTTGGGGTTTTTGTTTGTTTTCTTTTATTTTGCTATATAGTACCAGCCGGCCTTGAACTTCCATGACCATCCTGCCTTAGTCTCCCCAAGGGCTGGAACTACAGGTGTGCTACTATACCCAGCAGCTCTTAGTTATTCATTAGGAGAAATAAACTATGCCTGTCAAACAATAAAAAAAGAAAAAAGTGAAATAAAGTGCTGAAAAAAAAAAAGGCTGGATCAGTGATAATACATTGGAAACTATAATCTGAAACAATTCACATGAAGATAACATAATCAAGATCTATAAATATATTTAATGCATTCCAAGCTACTACAAAAGCTAGCACTATAACACTGTTCTAAGGGCCTTGTATAAGTAAATCGTTTAATGTAAACTATGTGCTATTACTGTCTTCATTTTATACCTGAAGAAAACATAAGCAACAAGGTTAAGTAACAAGCCCATGGTCACAGACTTGGAAGTAGTACTTTGGCTTCAGAGTTTAGTTCCTAATCACTACAGCTAAGCATGTCTGAGTCTAAGAAAATAAAACTCAAACATATAGTAGTAATAGTCCATAGCATTGGGACACATAAAAGATTTTTCTACTTGAAGTTCAGATCTATTTTCCCTGTTTAAAAAAAAATCAGAAATCATTCTAAACTCACAGCTATCAAAATAAAACACACAAATGCTAAGCCACTTATTTTGGGATAAGTGGCTAGGGTAGTTTTCTTTTTTCTTCCCTTGTAGGAAGAGCCAAGGTGGGTTTTTAACTTACTTTGGTTTGTTCACTTGTTCAACATATAGTTCTAAGGAACAATTTGAGATAATTACAATATTCAACTATTATAGTCATAAACATAAGAATCAAATCATAACCTAATTATGCCAAATGCTGTAAGGTGAATATCTACCTATGAACACAGAGAAACATAAATATATAGCTCTCTGGACAGCAAGTTTTCTAATAATAAATTAACTAGAGAAAAATAAAAATGCTGTACTACTGTTATTTAGAAGGAACTCTAGGGAAGGTGCTGTTACTCAGAGCTTTCCTCAGTTAAAGTTAACAAAAATATGGATTTGCTTTCTGTCAGTGTATAAAAGCTTGGTACATACCAATGCTCTACACCAGCATTTCTCAACCTGAGGGTCATGACCCCTTTTGGGAGGAACGACCTTTCACAGGGGTCAAATATCAGCTATCCTGCACATCAGAGACTTACATTACAATTAAGAGTAGGAAAAGTACAGTTAGGAAGTAGTCATAAAATAATGTTATGTTTGGGGTGATGGTAACATGAGAAACTGTATTAAAGGGCTGCAACATTAGGAAGGTTGAGAACCACTGCTCTATACCATACATTCACTACATGACCTACAGTCTGTGAGTATATATTCCATTCTGATCTAGGAATCTCAAGGATGAGAGCCAAAGACAAAACTAAGACAGTAAACAGATAAAGTGCAAAGTCAAAAGCTACATATGAAGTTGGATAACCAAGGAAGGCAGCAGATTATGAGAAGACTTGCATGCTGTGTTTAAGAATTCAAAGTAAGAGTATAGAATCACTATTAGGTCACTTTACATCTGTGGGCACTGCAGGCATAAAGGGCACATACACACATGGGCAAATGACACTAAATGTATGAAGCATAGATTAGAGATCATAACTGGAAATGAGATAGTGATAATACTAACTAGAGAAACTCCTTTCCAAGAAATCTCCAAAGTTAAACTAGGAAAGGGGAGATGATACAGAGCAAAGAATCCAACATCAGTTAAGGCCGCTTGGACAGTATGGGAACTTGAGAAAGCTGAAGTAAGTGTACAGGCAGGCATTCAGAGATGACGGTTGTTAAGTAAGACAAAGCATATTAACCGACATCTCAAAGGAGGAAAATCTGGGACCACCAAACTACCTGCTAATCTGGATTCTAACTGCAGTCAGGTATCCCTTCCCCTACTGCTTCCTGGGATCTCTTCTGGAAAAACACAATGGAATAAAGACAACAGTTCAAAGTGGCAGTTAAGGACTCTAGTTCTTTACCTCCACATAACGTTTAAGGACAGAAAGATAAATCATTTAGATACCATAAAACTATGTTCTCATGTGAACAGATTATAAAACCAATATATTTTTAGTATGAATAGAAAATAACATCGGTGGCAGACACAGAGAATACAAAAGAACTGAGTTAGGATGTTTCGCCATTTTTCTTTAAACTCTGTCCTTTCTCTATAATATCAGTTATGATTATATATGATTATTTCAAAGTAACATTTAAAATCTTGAGACTTGATAACATATGAAGCAAATAATAAATGACTGAAATGCCATGCTGACAACAGAGTCCAAATCATCAGTTAAAATTAATAGCCTGCCAAGGCGGTGATGGCGCACATCTTTAAACCTAGCACTCGGAAGGCAGAGGCAGGAGAATCTCCATGAGTTCAAGGCCAGTCTGGTCTACAAGCGCTAGTTCCAAGGCAGGTAGGACTGTTACAAAGAGAAACCCTGTCCCGAAAAACCAAATAAATAAAATGAAAAAATTAATAGCCTGATAATATAATTCAATAATGTATTATCTGCTAGGTCTTCTTGCCATGCTTTCATCTATTATAAAATCTTTACATTCCACTCGGCACAGAGGTACATGCCTGTAACACACAAGCAGTCCCGAGATGGAGGCAGCAGGATTGAAAGTATGGGGTCATCCCTGGTCAACACAGTAAGTTCAAGGCTAGCCCTGCCTGCATAAGAAGACTCTACTTTAAAACAACAAACAACAGGGGTAGATAGGGATGTAGCTCAGTGATAGAATGCTTGCTGAGCCATGTCCATGCTTGACCCTCAACACTGAAAACAAGTAAACAACTTTAAATTTCAGTCTTTCTATCAGATAAGTAGGAATGTGACATTTTGTTGATGAGGAAAAGGGACAGAGGGATGAAATAATTTTCCTACTGTCACAGAATTAGGAAGTAGCAGAGCTCAGATTCCACCTTGCAATGCAATTCCAGAACCAGAGCTCATAAGCATTATAAAAATGAAGCAGGTTTTCTGAAATGAAGTAGTTACAAATGTCACCATCAATTATGGTTATCAATTTATAGAGTATAAAACTTTAAGTGTAAAACCACATCTCTGACATGAATCAGACACACTATGTCATTAAAATGCTACAGCAAGAGTCACTAACTGGTCATGTAGAAAAGGTCTTCTGTAATATATTACCACCAAACTCTCAAGGTCTTTGTGGCAGTTAACTGAATCCATGCTGACAAGTAAAACCCAGAACTGATGTTTCCTGGGGTCAAATAAAATCACCAAATATGTAAAAGACAATTTCTTTAACTCTGAAGAAAAATTTATAAGATGAATCTCAGGAAGTAGTTAAAAGTACTGGCTATTCTTCCAGAGGACCCAGGTTCATTGCCCAGCACCGACAAGGGCTCATGATCATTTCTAACTCCAATCCCAGGGTATCCAATACTCTTTTCTGGACTCACATACTGTACGCTTGTGGTTCGCACACATACACGCAGGCAAAACACCCATAAACATAATACAGAAAATATTTTATATGAAAAAGATGAATCACATGTACTTAGGCTTATAAATACTCAGAAAACTTTGTATCTAAACATACAAATGTATTTCAGTACATTTAAAAAAGTTTCCTTGGACAAGATATCAATGTTAATGTCAAAGTAAACCTAGCTTTAATTTCTCACAAAGCCACATAAGTAAAAATAGAATTTTTGGCATATCCTTTCCCAATCCTTCAGGAAGTCTCAAATTCTTTTCACAACGTCCACAGAATATGAAAAATTTAATATACACCTTGGAAATTAATAACAATGCAGAAATCCCTTGTAATTTTTATCCTACCTAATATTACTTGATTTCAGATGCTCCTCTGATTTCAAGTTTTCGGTCCTCATCTGGGACTTAAATGAAACGTTTTCTCCCACAATGACTATCTGCAAGAGCATCCAATTTCTCACAAGGTAGAATGGTTTAAGACACTCTAGATAGAGGAGAGGAGGAAAATATGAGTTAACACAAAAAACAGAGAACGCCCCCAGGGAAAAACTTTTTAAAATTTATTTTAAATGACTTAATGCAAAAAGCAAAGGAAAAATAACAAAGCTCTTCTTTTTATATTAGTTTGTTAAAACCCCTTTACATGTTGTTATTCCGTATATATTTCTAACAGATTCTGGTTGTAGACCTAAACGCTGCCCTCAGGTGCGCTTCACTGTTTACAAGCTGAGTGATCTCTATAGGACAGTGTGATACCAGTTTCCTAGCGGGGATCTGCAGAGTGAGACTGCCCTGGAACAACATCAAACCACATGGATTCCCTTTTTCCTGCTTTTGTTTTCCAAAACAGGGTTTCTCTGTGTAACAGCCCTGGCTGTCCTGGAACTCACTCTGTAGACCAGGCTGGCCTTGAACTCACAGAGATCTGACTGCCTCTGCCTGGGATTAAAGGCGTGCATCACCACCACCTAGCGTTATTTATAGTTCTTATGTGCTAGACATTATACTGAAGTATTCTATATGTGTGATCTCACAGAATGGGAGCATAAGAGACACTGCTATGTGTCTTCTTAAACAAATGAAGCTACTATTTGCTAGCTATAACCTAAAGTCAAACAGTTTAGTGGAACCTAAAGTGTTCCATTGAGTTAGAAGATAGAGATAATTAAATAAACCACCTCAATGAGATGTTCTGAGGATGAAGAGTAACAGAAGCTATTATTACTATAAGCACTAAAAAGTCACCCATTACTGCATTTGTCTTTACCGTTTACAGTCAACTACAACCCCCAACCAGTCAAAAAAATGTAACTACTCTTTTCTTCTACAAATTAGGAAAGTGAACTTAGAACTGCATATCAATTAATTTTAGAATCAAATACAAGGTTTTTCATAATTTTTAGCATTAAAATGACAGAAATGAGCTTTGTTGCTATACTTTCAAAGCATATATTCATGGGAAAAAATGAGAGAAAGCAATTCCAATTTTCTTGACATAGTAAATCAGATGGCAAAGCTCTGACTCTGACCCAGAGAGCCTCTGTTACTCATAGTTTCTCGCTATTCTGCCTCTCGGCATCTTTATTGGCACTTTCACTCAACCTGGAATGTACTCCCTTTTCCCTCATCTGACCAACTCATTCTTGGCTCGAGTAAAAACTGAGGTAATGCCTGTAAGAAAGCTGTGGTTTGGCCAATTATTCCAGTACGTGTGTGCGCAGTTTCACTGTAGCACTATACAAATAAATAATTTGTTTACATATTTTTCCACTAAATAAGGTCTGATCTATTCAGTTGTGTGTGTGCATATACCTAGCATGGTACTTACTATGGCATTTACCCAAATAAATACAAGTCAGTGTGGACAATGTCTCAATTTAAAGCCAGGATACTAACATTTGATACTAGTTTTCAGGTATTTCAGAAAAAAATAGAAACAAGAAATATGAGAACCAAGAATATCAGACTTTTTTTTTAATACAGGAAATACATCACTTTATATAATTAAAGAAATACACGAGCATTTACTTGTCTCTCTAAAATCCAGACTCTGATTTCATTAAGTACAATCTATGTACTATGTACCAAACAGTAAATAATTGTACAGAAATGAAAACATCTGAGATCCATAATAAAACAGTTCAATACTGTACATAATTAAACAAGAAATTTGGATTAGGTTATCAACAATGAGAAAGTTGTTTCTTCTGATCCCAATTTTTATATTAGATGAGATATACCAGAGCAAGTTTTCAGTTAGCTTTTTAAAAAACATTTGATTCTTTGTAATAACACCTATACCTTCTTGAAGTATGCAAGCAATGCAAGCTAAAAAATAACATTTAAAATGAATAAACATGTCCTACAACAGAGGAAAAATTAAAAAGAAAGCAATTTTAATTAAATTAGCATGATAGAAAAATGGTCAGAAAAGAGTACCTTTAAAAAAAGTGAAGTAATCGGGTATCTGTATATGTGAATAGCAGGCATAGGATTAACAGAATACCAAGTCATGGTACAAATTTGAAAGAGTAGAAAATAGAACTGAAACTATTGTTAATGCAAATCAAAAGAAAAATGAGGCCACTCTATACTAGTAAAATGGCCAAATCCAGAACACTGATAAAATCAAAATACTGATGGCTCCACAGGCACTCTCCCTGACTGTTAGTGGTGACACAAACTAGTGCAGCCAATGGGAGGATCCAACAGTCTCTCACACTTTATACTCACCACACAATGCAGAAATTGTGCTTCCGACACTACACAAACAAAATGAAAACTATGTCTACACAAAATCTGCATGCAGATGTTTACAGCAATTTTATTTATTATTATTTATTTATTTATTATTATCCTGGAAGCAACCAAGAGGCCCTGTAACAGGTGAACAGTCTATGGTACATCCTGATAACTACTTATTACTTAGTATATGAAAAAGGAGAAAGAAACCTTAACACATATTGTTAAGGGAGAGAAGTGAATCTGAAACAGCTAAATGTTTTTTAACTGCATAACAAACTTGAAAAGAAAACTATGGGGACAGAAATAACTTTAGTGAAGTCCTAAAAATGCTCTGAAAAATGTTTTTAATTTTAAAAAGGAAAGGAACAGAGAACAAAATGAGAACAGTTTTGATTCTATCCTTGACACTGGAAAAAGTAATCATAGTCTTTAATGTAAAGTACCAAGTACCTTTAGATTAGGGATGTACAAAGTCCAACTTCCTAACTTGCATTATTTTTGTATTTTACTATATGTATAGTAGGCTCCCAGGAATTAGTAGTAGTTATTCATTCTAAATTCACCATTAATCTTATTTAGTTCAGAAACTTTTTTCCTTTTATGCATATTTTATGTATGTCTGGTGGTATTGGGAACTGTATCCAGGTTCTTTATGCTAGGCAAATGCTCGGTTTTTAAACTATACATTTCTATATCCCCAACCCTTTTTTCAAGAATTTCATTTTAAACAAACTGGTCTTGAACTTGCATTTTAGCCCAGACTGCTCTCAAGCTTTTGGGCCCTTCTGTACCAGCCCCTTTCCCAGGTTGCTGCTGTACCATCATTCCCAGGCATACAGAATATGCAGGCAAGTCCCTGTGACTATCAGGAAATAGTTTTTAACCATTTTTCTCCTCTCTGTTGGACTTTTCTTCAGTTGTTTCTTATCCTAGCCTATAAATAAAGGTTATGTGTCCATCTTAAAAAACTCTTTCATAAACTGGGAGAAGTAGCTGAGACAGGAGGACTGCCGTAAGTTCAGTACCAGTCTGGGCTACAGGGCAAGACCCTGTCTCCATTCAGTCACAGCTGAAGACAATTCAGTCTTATTATGATCCACTTTTCCAAAGAAAAGCTTGTTTTGATAAGATAGATCCTCAATGACTTCCACATAGCTAAATCCAGCGGTCAGTTTGTAGACCTCATCTTACTTTTCAACCTGTCAGCGGCACTTAAGAAGAGATTCTGCCTTCTTGATACTGTTTTTTTTTTTTCACTTGGCTTCTAGGATAACCATGTATAACAATTTTATCAGGTTTTCTATATTCAGTATAGTTTCTAAATGCCTCAGACTTCTGAACTTTTAATACTCTTCTGGCAGTGCTGTCCTGGGCTTTAAACAAATCACAAATTCCTTAAAGAGGCACTAACACTCCCTTGCACATCTAATAATCTCAGATTTATCATTATCAAAAGTAAAAGCAAATGCTTTTATATATAGCATCACCTGCCACATATTGTTGACCCCCAGTGAGCTCTTTCTTTCTAACACCTACTTCTATTGTTTTCTCCTTTAGCAAATGCTAACTTCTCCCAGTTTTTTTCTACTGAAATCCATGGAACCATCTTGGTCCACCTCCCATACTCCAGCACCAGTCTGCTGACAATTGTTATTTGCTAGAGTCTGGTCACATCTACTATTTCATCGTTGCTCTTATTGGTAAGTCAGTCAGTGCTTAATATAACAGCTCAGTGGAACCTGATAAATCTAAGACATGTCTTCAAAATCTCCAGAGATTTTGCTGCTTTGAAGTCTTTATCTCGCAAGCTAGCTAAAGTTGGTGCTGACCTTCAAAGTCTAATTCACTAGTCTTGGATGGCTATTAATAGTTGAGAAAATCAGATCTTTTAAGTGGTCTCTCATCCTCAGCTTCATTCTGTGCTAACAGTGTTAGAAGGGAAAGCACAAATGCACATCAAGTATCTGTGTCAGAGAAGTAACACAACATACCAGGGTCAGTATACGAAGACTGTTGAGAAGGGTGCAGATGTCAGGAAGCAGGTGATTCACTGGGGCCAAAATAATGTACCATGGGCTCTATATGACCTGTATCAGGTTTAGTTTGTTAAATTATTTGACCCATTTCTTACATCAGATATGGAAGTCAATTAAAAAGGGAGTTGCCTCGATAAAACAAAATGTGGGCTAAGTAATGGTTTCTGATAAAAATTTGACTTTTGCATATCTTTTTTTAAATTTCAGAGATCACCTAGAAGTAGAGAATATTCTTGGTATACTGTAATGTATAGATTCTTTTTGTATTCTTAAATATTATATAATTTAACATAATTCAGAATTTTTCATAGCAACCTGAGATTTCTTCAACTTTCTAAAGAAAGACCTTGTAGGAAACGTGCCAAAGGCTTCAAAGACTGTTAGCACTGAGATTTAACCCAGAATTCTGTCTAAACATTTTCATAACACATTTTACTTTTCAATGGCTCATGTAGTCACACCTTAATTATAAATACTGACTACTGCTTATGATTTAGGCCTCCATTTTAAAGAGTGTGCCATCCACCTAAATGTCTAGTTTTATTAAACCTGAAGAAGTCAGGAAATTGTCTTGATTTTTAGCTTCCAGCTCAAGCTCTTTGCCAGGAGGTCTCTCTATACCCTTTTCGCTTCCCTAAACAAACTCTCCAATTTTAGAAAGGTTTTGGTCAAAAAGAAAATTACCACAAAAAAATAGGTATTCTATAATTTCTCGCATAAATGATATAAAAGAACTATCACATACATACTCTCATGGCAACTGTAGAGTGTTCCCTGAAGAAACTAAGACATCACAAATAATTTTTATGGCCTTCTCTGGCCCTAAGAGTCAAACGCCATTTATAGAAAAAACTCACAAATACGCAATTTTTGAGACAGGGTTTCTCTGTAGCTTTGGAGCCTATTCTGGAACTAGTTCTTGTAGACAAGGCTGACCTCAAACTCGCAGAGATCCACCTGCCTCTGCCTCTCGAGTGCTGGGATTAAAGGTGTGCGCCACCACAGCCCGGCTGCAAATATGCAATTTTAAGGGCTACTGTGTGTCAAGTCTTCATGCTATCCCACTTTCTTAAGTAGTATCCTAATACATAAAGGTGTAGGTTTGTGGGTTTGTTATTCAAATTTTCAACTTTCCTGAAAAGATCAAATATTTCCCCAAACTGATACCCACAGACTAAAATACTCAATAAACTGCAAATGTTTAACCACAGAAGAAAACCTATGGAATTATTTTAATAGAAGAAAATCTTAAAAACAAACAAAGAAATAAACCATGGTTGAATCCCTACAGAAAAAAAGGCAAGCGAGAGGCATTATTTTCAAAGTACAGAAAAAAGAAGAAAACTTCAACCAACATAATTTTATATTCAGCAAAAATATCTTTCAAAATCGAAGGGAAAATAAATATTTTCACAGGTATAAGAACTAAAGACTTATGTCAACAGATTGATACCCACAAAGAGTATTAAAAAACAAGTTTTTTAAGATGAAAGAACATACCAAATGGAAAGTTGACACTAAGCAAAGAGGTGACAATTTCAACAAATAGACCTGTGAGTAAATATAAAGTAGCATTTTACTTTTTGTTTTAATTTTTTAAAAAATTATGGTCCACTTTAAGCAAAAAAAAAAAAAAAAAAACAACACTAGATTATAGAGACTAAAACAAATATAGATGTTTAACAACAGTACAAGCCAAAAAGAAAGGAAGAGTAATGAGGCCAGACATAGTAGTGTATGTTTTAATCTTAGGACCTTGGAGGCTGAAGCATGTTGAGGACATGAGCTATTGTCTACACACACATACACACACATGGGGGGGGAGGAATAAGTGAAAGCATACTGTTATAGCATTTGATATTAACACACAAGTAAAAATAAAACAAAAAAGGAAAAAAATAGAAAAATCTACAACTATTTAATACTTTAAAATTCATCTTTTAGTAAATAATAGGATAAGCAAGGCAGGAAACCAGTAAGGTTAGATCAGTACTACCAACCAACCTACCTAATTAATATCTATAGAATATTTTGCACAACACAATATTTTTCCCAAGTGTACATGAAGTCACTGAGATAGACAATAAACTGAATCACAAAACAAGTCTTCATAAATTTAAAAGAACTAAATCATATAAATACAAATCAAGTTAGAAAGTCAGCTACAATTAGTTGTTCACATCAAGAAATGTTTGCCAAATTCTTCAAATATCTTTAAAAAAAAAAGAATTTCTAAAGAACCAAAAATCAAAGCAGCAATGCCAAGAGAAACTTGAAAATGTTTTAAACCAAATGAAACTGGAAATGTGCATAATGTATAGTACGCAGCAAAGGCAGCAGGGAGGCATTCAGAGCTTTGAGTGTTTACACAGAAGAGAAAGGTCTAATAGCACTGATCGTAAGAAGACGTAAAAATCAAATGGAATGAAGAAAACAATGTAAACAAAATAAACAGAAAGTGAGAACCAAAAGTCATTTCTTTGGAAACACTTGCAAGTACCCCCCAAATGATATATAGTTATAATGCAATTTCAATAAAAGCCCCCAGCATATGGTTTTTGATGGAAATTGGTAGACATTTTCATGTTTAGCTGGAAACACAAGTATTTATAACTAACAAATTTCCAAATGAATAAAGTTTGAGAATGTGTTTGTTACCTGACTTCAAAACTTACTAAAGCCAGGCAGTGGTGGTGCATGACTTTTAATGCCATGCTCAGAAGACAGAGGCATTCAGATCTCTGAGTTTAAGGTCAGACTAGTCTATGGAGTTCTAGGTTTGCTAGGGCTACACAGAAAAACACTGTCTCACAAACAAACAAACAAACCAAACAAAAACAAAACAACAGAAAAACCAAAACCCACTAAAGAGCTATAGTAAGCAAGGGAATGTAAGAGGAGATACATAGAACAAGAGCCAAAACTTAACATCTACTGATGTACTTACTGTGGTGGTTTGAATAAGAATGTCCCCCAGAGGCTTATATATTTGAATGCTTAGTCATCCAGGAGTGGCACTACTTAGAAGGATTAGTTATGAGTGACCTTGGTGGGGTAGCTGTGGCCTAGTTGGAGTTAGTTTGTCACTTGGGGTGGGCTTTGAGGTTTCAGAAGCCCAAGTCAGGCCCAGTGGCGCTCTCTCTCTCTCTCTCTCTCTCTCTCTCTCTCTCTCTCTTTATGCTGCCTGTGGATGAGATGTAGAACTCTCAGTTATTACCTCTCTAGCATGTTGTCTGTGTGCCACCATGCTTCTCGCCCTGATAATAGACTAACCTCTGAAACTGTAAGCGAGTCCTAATTAATGCATTCTTTGCATAAGAGTTGCTGTGGTCATGGTGTCTCTTCACAGCAACAGAGCACTGACTAAGACACTCACGCATATGTGACTATGTGTTTTTGTATATAGCCAATTTTTGACAATAGTACCAAGGAACTTAAAGGAGAAAAAATATAAAAAAATAATGCTATTAACAACTGGATTAAAAAAAAATTAAATAGATGACAACCTAGTTGGTTGGTAGTGGTGCACACCTTTAATCCCAGCACTCAGAAGGGAGAGGTAGGTGGATCTCTGTGACTTCGAGCCCAGCCAACAAGAGCTAGTTCCAGGACAGGCTCCAAAGCTACAGAGAAACTGTCTTGAAAAACCAAGAAAAGAAAAAAGAGAGAGAGAAAAGAAACAACCTCAAGTAATATATCACCACATATACAAAACTGATTCAAAACAGAAGGCAGATCTAATTTATAAAATGAAAAAAAAATTAGAAGTAAATGGAGTAACTTTTAACTACTAGCTTTGGTTTAAATGTTGTCTCCTCCCAAATGCATGCTGAAAGTTAAACTCCAATGCAACAATATTAATAGGGGCAGACTCTTGGACATGAATGCCATATGATGGCTACTCCCTTAGGGACTAGTGCCTAATAAAGGGGCTAAAGAGAACTAGCTCGGGCTCTTTGTGACCATGCTCTCAGACCCGACCCCATGCCAACACCCAGAATGGCCTTCACACTCCAAAGTAGGAAGAAATAAACCTGTTGTTTATAAATGATTAAACTAGATTAGAAGACACAATGTGGCTGGCATCTTGTGATGTGAAAGTAAGTAGTCTGGGTTGTTTCTAAACAATGCTTATTTGAATCAAACTGCATTTATAAGGGCAAATTCTTAAATTATATAAATGACTGAGGTATTAACTAAAGTAGTGGCAGCAACATAGTATTACCACCTCCCCCCCACGTTCTACATTTATTTAATTCACATACACTTGCAACAAGAGATTACTAAAAGTCATTAAGAATAGAAGTTGAGCTAGGTACATAACCCAGTTGCTGGAGATGCTTCTCAGTTGGCATGGTGCTTGTCTAGCATACACAAAGCTTTGAGTTCAATTCCTAGAAACTCAAAAATCAGGTGAGGTAGTGGAGGCCTGTAATCCCAGTTCTCTACAATCCCAGCTCTCAGAAGGCAAAGATCTAAAATTCAAGGTTAACCTCAGTTACATAGCTTGAAGACAGCCCACTTGGCCTCAAAAAAAAAAAGGGGGGGGAGACTGAAGTTAAAATTAACCTTTTTACATTTAGTGCCCATTCTGGCCCTGATACCTTTACACTGCTAACCCTTGGTATTCATAGGGATCAGTCCCTGGACCCTACCAATATACACAGACGCTTCAGCTCTCACCAAAAATATACCACAATTGTATGTAACTTATACTGTAAATCATCTCTGAATTATTTCTAATACCTCATACAATGTAGATGCTTAGTAAATGAAAGTCGGTATATATAGTTTAGAGAATGGCAACAAGAGAAAAAAATCCATGCAAACTGAATACAGATACAGTTTTACTATTATTGCTGGGAACTGTGGGCTTCATGTATATGAACCCTATCATGGCACAAAGGGTTTTTGGGGCTTCTTTTTTGCTTTGATTTGTTTTTCCTGAATATATTCGATACAGGGTTAGCTGAATCCATACATGTAGAGCTGGCAGAGGTTGTGATTCTTTCCAGTTGTTGTATACTAAGATCTTACAACATAACCGAAAATTATTTGCAATCAGCCCATGCTATGATCTCATTTTACATAATTTTTTATTTATGTGACTTGGATGGGTGTTTTGTCTACATATTTATCTGTGTACTAACCACGTGCATGCCTGGTGCTCATAGAAGTCAGATGAGAATGTTGAGTTGTCAGAATGTAGGGTGATCGGGAACTGACATTACAGAGCTGTGACTCACCATTTGATTTCTGGGGTTGAACCTGTCCTCTGGAAGAGCAGTCAGCGCTTTGAATTGCCTATTTGGTAGCTCACCATAACTGAATTTACTCAATAGCCATACTTTTATTCCCTATGTCCTTTTTCCCTATCTTCTACCACTTTTCCTCTCCTTCATTCTTCACATCTAACCAGTTACTAAAAGCCATTGACTGCATCCTTGCAAAATCTCTCAGTGATGTTTCCCATTATCCCAATAATCCTAATACAGGCTCTCATCTCTGTCATAGCTTTATTTGCAGGCTCTCATCTCTGTCATAGCTTTATTTGCAGAGTTCCCAAAATTTACCATGCCAATTCAAAACACACCCAAATTACAACCCAAAGTATATAAAGTCTTTCATTCAATATGCAACAACTTCCCTTCCAATTCTGTTTCTACCTTCATAAACTCCACGCTCTGACTCTTTGCAAGTCAAAAGTATAATTCATACTCAAATTCCTCCTTAGGGCAGTGCTTTTTAATTTAGTTCATGAATAAATATGTTAGATGACTACTGTCCTGATTAGATTTTTTTGGTCAACTTGACAAGTAAAGGTCATCTGGGAGGAAGAAATTTCAATTGAGAATATGCCTGCATTAGGTTGGTCTGTAGGCCTGTGGAGAATTTTCTTGATTGATGATTGATGTAGTGAGGGCCCAGCCCATTGTGGGCAGGTAAAGCAAGCCAGTAAGCAACATTCCTCCATGGTGCCTGCTTTAGTTTCTGTTTCCAGGTTTCTGCTTTGGCTTCTCATAATAGGTAAGCTAAATAAAGCTTTTCCTTCCCAACCAAGTTGCTTTTGGTCATGTTGGTTATTGAAGCAATATAAAGCAAAATAAGACAAACTATAATGAAAGATAACAATTGGCTAGCCAGCGTGGATGTGCACACCTTTGATCCCAGCCCTTAGGAGGCAGAGGCAGGTGAATCTCTGAGTTTGAGGCCAGCCTAGACTACAGAGTTCAGGACAACCAGAGCTACATAGAGAAATCCTATCTAAACAAACAAAACTGTACATTTAAACATCAAGGTAATAAATGTAATTTCACACAAAAAGCTCTTTTTAAACACTTAATAAAAATCCTTTGTTGGAAACTCCTCATGATCTATATTACTACTGGCCAATAGAAAGAAATACATAATCAAGTTCTCTAGTGACACTGAAAAAAATCGAAAAGAAACAATGAAACTTTTTTAATACTATAGTCTAACTAACCTCATGTGCCCAAAATATTACCATTTCAACATATATTCAACATAAAGTCAATTTAAGATTTTAAATTTTTTTGCTCTAAATTGTCAAAATTTGATTAATATTTCACAATTATACACCATCTCTAAATTCAATACCTTTTCAATTACTGGTTTTTAGATTTCATAAAATATACTACTGAAAGATTTAATTTTTTCCCTTTTAGGTGTACAAGGGTTTTGCCTGCATGAACATCTTCTGTTCACTTTGTGTGCAGTGCCTGAAAGAACCAAGGTGGGTACTGGCTCCCCTGGGATCTGAGTTACAGATTGTTGTGAGCTGTCTTATGGGAACCAAACCAGCTCTTAACTGCTGATCCATCTCTCCAGCCCCCCAAAAGTAGATTTTTACACCCAAATTGTTTAACATACTTAGCGCCTGAGAGACCTAAGCACACATTTTTAAAGTTCAAATTAAACAAATTTAAGTTCGTAAGGTATAGTTGGCCTAGCATGCATAAAACCCTGAGTCTGATCCCTGTCATGTTCGCACTCACAAACCCCTCCCCACCAATAAACCAAGTGTGGTTTGTCTCAAGCCTGTTAATCTCAGCATTTAAGAGAGAAAGGCAAAACTGGAAATTCAAAATTATCCTCAGCTACATAACTACATAGTAGGTACGAGGCCAGCCTGTGCTACATAAGATTCTAGCCTTACCTCCAAAAAGTGAAGATTAATAAAGTCCATTTTGCATGACTTGTTTTGTCAGGGAAAATTTTTAACATATGTGAAATGTCAAAGTACTACAGAAAAAGAGAAAAAAAGACTGATGTATTAATGAGACAGAGTAACTGAATTTTAACTTTTTTTTAGTTTAAGTGAATTCAAACTGTTATGTCTAGCTTGACAAAACACAGCAATATAGCAGTATTATTAAACCTCAAAAATCATCTACCTTCCTCCATCAGTAAAGCTTCAAGAAATAGTAAAAGTGTAAAATAATTACTATAAAGAGTTAGGCAAGCCAGTAAGGGAAAATACACATTGAAGACTGCATTAAGTAGCTAGTTACACCAAGGCTATGTACCAAGATCCTGTATGCTCCTCAAAAGATCGTTTAATCAGGTGCTCTTAAACTTATTTTGTCTTGTAGTACTGATAATCCTCACGTCTATCTGTAACAGAGAATGCTGACCAGCAGAACACATTCTAATATATGCTACAGTATTAGATAGGTTTGCCATATATTAAAGAATCTGCTTTACGAGGAGAGATCATCATCAGCACTGATGACGATGCGCTTTTAAACAGTGCTGGAACCAAGATCAACACTTTCAATTCCGTGATGCTCTATGAAAGAAAATATTATTTTAACTTCCCAATTTTGCTTAACAGCTTACTATAAATAAATGGCCTAGAACAACCTACATTATCGGAAGTTCAACAGACTCTCCAGGGTACTAAAATCAATATGTCATCATGGCTGCATGCTTTCTGAAGGGTCTTGGGGGGGGGGGATCAGCATTTTTGCCTTTTCCTGGTTCCGGTGGCTGCCTGAATCCCTTAACTTGTGGCCCTCCTTCTATCTTCAAAGACAAAAGAAAGGCTTTTTTAGCTTTCTGCTTTTTTCCACAATTAATGGGTCCTTGTGATTACACTGGGTCCAGGAGATAATGGCACTTTAAAGGCTGCCAGTTAGCTATGCAAATTCAACTGAATCTTTAGTTTCCTCTCAACAAGTAACAAAGAGTAAGATATTCACAGGTTTTTTTGTTTTTTTTTTTTTTTGCTTTTTGTTTGTTTGTTTTGTTTTTCGAGACAGGGTTTCTCTGTGGCTTTGGAGCCTGTACTGGAACTAGCTCTTGTAGAGCAGGCTGGCCTCAAATATTGACAGGTTTTAAAGATTAGAAGATAAGCTGGGCAGCGGTGGTGCACGCCTTTAATCCCAGCACTCTAACCCTAACCTGGGAGGCAGAGGCAGGTGAAACCCTGTGAGTTTGAGGCCAGCCTGGTCTACAAGAGCTAGTTCCAGGACAGGCTCAAAAACTACAGAGAAACCCTGTCTTGAAAAACAAAGATTATAATAAAAACACAGAAAATTAAGTCGACGCAGAAACTAGGCTCTTTGCCCATATAAAACATATTGGACTTTACACGAGGAAGCCCAGTTTCTCATTAAATTCTTCTAGTAACCTACCATGATCACTAGCAGCAAAATTAAAGCTAGGGACCTAAACTCAGAACAACACAATACAAATTAAGGCGGTCTTAAATCAAAGACCTTTTAATCATTTTTGTAAATCATGCTCCTATTCTAAGAAGCAAAAACAAAACAAACAAAACTCCTGTGTACAAATTTAGTCAGTCGAATTATTTTTAGAAAATAAATATGTTGGTTTCTTTTCCTATCCATTTATAAGCCAGAATTTATAACGAATATGCCTCATCATTTGAATTGTGTTTCTCAAAATGCTCTAATCTTTTTTTTCATTAAAGAACAACTGGTTCAGAAAAACGAATGACATTTTTGTTTAAATTTGAGAAATGTAATCTCTTAGAATTATATATAAAGCCAGGCCGTGATGGCACATACCTTTAATCCCAGCACTCGGGAGGCAGAGGCAGGTGGATCTCTGTGACTGAGGCCAGCCTGGTCTACAAAGCAAGTTCCAGGACAACCAGCACTGTCACACAGAGAAATTCTGTCTCAAAAAACCAAAAAAGAAAAAATGGAAAAAACGACCAAACTTTTTCATTCAATTTCACTATATATACCTCATTGCTGTAAAGTGTATCAAAGAAAATGCAGCTAGGTGATAGCCTAATAAGAAAGGAAATAATTTATGACCTAAGAAGCATTAGTAGACTCTAATATACAGCATTATGACCAACGATAGCCCTGAGACACTATGCCTTACGAAGAGAGAAAAAAAAAAAAAAGAACTCAACTTCTGTGGTCTGTAAACATCGGGCTTGGAGAAACTGATGCACTAATATGGCAGTTATGTAGTAGGAGGCCACTTGTTCATTTCCCGGCTGCCCAGACTCCCAAAATAACCACACAGAGGCTATATTATTTGCAATACTGTTTGGCCAATAGCTTATGTGTATTTCTGACTAACTCTTATATCCTAAACTAACCCATCTCCATCAATCTGTGTATCGCCACGAGGCTGTTGCTTACCGGGTAAAGTTCCATTGTCTGTCTCTGGTGGGGCTACATGGCTTTTCCCTGACCCCGTCTCCTTTCTTCCAGCATTTAGTTTTCCCTGCCTAGCTCTACTCTACCCTATCACAGGCCTAAGACAGTTTCTTTATTAACCAATGGTATTCACAGTATACAGAGGGGAATCCCACATCACCTCCCCCTTTTCTGTTTAAATAAGAAGGTTTTTAACTTTAACATAGAAAAATTACATAGAACAAAACAGGTATCAAGCAAGAATTACAGTTATAATATTTATATCTATTTTATCTTTTATCATAGCTAAGTAAAACTGTAACTATTCTTCAACTCCATCAAAGAGTCCAGAAGGATATAATATTAACAGCAAGAGCATGGTAAGCAACTTTCAAAACTCTAGAATTGACAGAGACATCTCACTGCCTAGACAGTCACCCAAAGTTCTTCTGTATCTTTGGAGCATCCATCTTCAGCCTACAGGCCCATAGTATCCAGCAGACTTTTCCATGAAGCAGGAAATTTCTTTTTGGTTTTTTGAGACAGGGTTTCCCTGTGTAATAGTCCTAGCAGTCCTGGAACTAGCTCTTGTAGACCAGGCTGGCCTCAAACTCACAGGGTTTCACCTGCCTCTGCCTCCCAGGTTAGGGTTAGAGTGCTGGGATTAAAGGCATGAGCCACCACCGCCCAGCCAAACCAGGAAATTTCAAAGCCAGTTCCACCTATTTTGGCAGGTTGTCAGTCACTTTCTTCTGTGTCCTGCAGAATGTCTGGCAGTCTCTTTCATGAAGCAGGAACCTCAAAGGATCATCTCACCTTTAGGCAAGTTCAGCAGTCATTTCTCTGTGGGTCCTGCATGTACAGTTCACACAGCATAGCATCAAGCAGTCCAGGCAAGATCAGTTTCTTGTCCAAATGATTAACAAACTCCATAAGGAGCCTCTTCAATGCCCATCATCCTCTTGACATAGCTTGGTGCTGCCAGGAACAGATGTGTCTCACAGTCCTGTAAAGTTCTAAGTTCTTAAACATCTTAAATGCCATTATTCTGAAGGTCTCTGAAAGATTTGAAGAATACCTACCTATCTCTATATATCTAGAAAACCTAACTAACATGACTACAAGTTTGATTATTATAGATGACTATTCTTATCTATTTCTTAATTATACATTACATTTTTAAATGAGCTGGACAAACACAATACCTTAATCAAGATCAGAAATACATATACACAGCATGACAAAACTGACCTTAAATTTGTATCAACAAACCAAGATCCATACCAATGTAAGTTATTCATATATATAGCACAGCTATTTAAATACAACAGACTTTTAGGCTGGGTAGCACACGCCTTTAATCCCAGCACTTGGGAGGCAGAAGTGGATCTCTGGGAGTTCGAGGCCAGCCTAGTCTACAGAGCTAGTTCCAAGACAGGCACCAAAGCTACAAAGAAACCCTGTCTTGAAAAACAAAAACAAAACAAAACTCTCACGAGGTAGATAACAACAAAACAAAATGCCAGGGGAACTGTAATAAGGAGCTAAGGTGTAGTTCGGTGGCTGAGCACTTGCCCAGACTGCATGAACCTTTAGGTTTCCATCCCCAGGAAGGGGTGAGGAACAGGCACAGATGAGAACAAAACACAAAAGTCCATTATCAAAGATTATGCAAAGTATTTTTTTCTTATAGCATACCTGCATTAAAGCCAATGAGGCTTCGCTTAATGTCAGTAACTAAAGAACCAAGGCATATCATCTTTCCCCCAATGATACAGAATTCCTGCTGTTCCCTATCTACTTATCACAGGAATAAGATTAATCCTGCAATACATATTTGCTTTTAGAATTACACAAACTTGCTAAAACTTTTGGTATAATTTAATAATTATGATTAATAATTTAAGTGTTCCAAATAACTAGTAAAGCGTAGTTAAGATGAGACTGCTTACTAAAAGGAAGAGAAACCTCAAGTCTCATATGTCCCAAAGAACCACTGCATAAGACATACCTTTCCCTTCAATTCCTTTCCCTTTAACTTTTAACTTGGTTACTTCTGATACTGCTTTAAAACTATGCTCAGGCTGCACAATGGCACATGCCTCTAGTACATAAGACCTCTGAAGCAGAAGAATCACTTGAGCTTAGAGTTGGAGATCAGTCTAAGCAACGTATCACAACCCTGTTTCAAGAATACTACCACCAGAGGCTAAAGAGGCAGCTCAGTAGTTAAAAGCATTGGCTGCTCTTCCAGAGGACCTGAGTTTGATTTCCAGTACCTATATGTGCTCATAACCATATATAATTACAGTTCGGAGGATCCAATGCCTTATTCTGGCCTGTGTAAGAAGCACTGCATACATGTGATACACAGATCCCCAAAATGGTGCTGGGAAGCTTTCACTGCAACCTGAAGGGGTAAAAGGTTCTACTTGTCTGTGAAACTCATGCCTACTGCAAATTACATGTGACCAGGTGTGGAGACCCTAACCCGCAACCCCAGAACTCAAGACACAGATCTCCAAAATGGTGCTGGAAAGCTTTCACTGCATCTTGAAGGGGTAAAAGGTTCTATTTGTCTGTGAATACTCATGCCTACTGAAGAATACATGTGACCAGGTATGGAGACCCTAGCCTGCAACCCCAGAACAAAAGAGCTGAGGCAGTGGGTTGATGGATGCATGAATGGGATGGATGACAGATTAAAAAGTTAAGACACATTCTCTACCACAATCTAGCTAGAATGATTAACATTAATGTGAAGATGGGGGGGAAAAAGGAACTACAAGTACCAAAAAAGAAGAAATAGTTTGGATTCAAAGAAAGCAGAAATCAACAAAATTAAAAAGGAAGTCATTTAAAAAGTCAAGTATAACTAGGCCAGTGGAGGATAGAACTTCCTGTAGTTTTAGTCTGAAATAAATATGGCATGTTCAGAGACAAGGAGCAAATCATTTGAATCGTTTTGTTTCTAATACCACTGACAGAAGTAGATGAGTTATTTTATGAGGTCAACAATGTCAGATTAAGGAGTATAACTAAGGGAAAGCCATATAAAGTATTTTTTCAAGAATATTAATTTGGAATAAATGCAAAATGTATTTGTGGTAGGACAGATGGTATGGAGTCTGAAGAAAAAACACAGAATTCAGTGTGAAGGAGAACCAGAATTTGTTACACTAAGCCATCTCTTCCTATTCACATTCCATTTTCCCAACAACACAGTAATGAGCAGTATTTAAAGCCCAGTCAGTACTTCTTGTGATCCGGGAAGAACCACAGGCGAGGTACCAGTTGGAAGGACATTTCCACAGTAGGAGTAAAACGCTGACAGAACAAGTAAGGAAAAAGGAAAGACACAAGGAAAGCAACATTTCCAGAGAGGTATAAATACTCAAGAGGGTAAAGAAACTACAACTCAAAGATGACTGCAAGTTTGAACCTGGGTGGGTAGAAGGAGGGACAGAATCACAAGGAGCAACTCCAACGAGGAAAATGAGAAAGTTTAAAGAATTGTATGGGAAGAAGGGAATTATATAAAGCTTATTTATTTACTTATAAGACAAGGTCTCTTGTATCCCAAGCTGGTTTCAAACTCACACTACTGTGTAAAGAGTTTACTCTTAAGTGTTGAGTTTAATATGACAGTTGATGGAGCGCTTTAACTGTCAGTCTGACACAACCTATACAGGCACCTGGGAAGAGAGCTGGCCTGTAGCTGGCCTGTAGAAGACCCAGTCCATCACGGACAGCACCATTCTCTAGGTCCGGGATTCCTGAACTATGTAAGAGTGGAAAAAAATGAGCTGAGCACAAGCAAGCAAGCATTTATGCATTCATTTCTCTTCCATCTTGACTGTGGATATGATGTGACTAGCTGTTTCAAGTTCCTGCTGCCTTGACTTCCCCACAAATAACGGACTGTAGTATACAACAGTGAGCTAAAATAAATCCCTTTCCCCCTAAGTTGCCTATTACAGGGTATTGTATTACAGCAATAGAAATGAACTAAAGACAGACAGTAAGACTTCTCAAAGACAAATGCCCAGAAGGCAGAGACACAAGATGATTAGTCAGTACTACACACAAGCTAACTTTCAGATTGTGTGTACACCTAAAACATCTAGTACTTACTATGGACCAGAACCATTCTAAGCACCTTATGCATTAATACTCTGCATCAGACAAATTATTACTTCTAGTTCACAGATTAAAAAAAAAAGCAGAAAAATGAAGCACTCATGTACCTCCAGTAACTTTAAGCTTGCCAGGAAAAAGCTGTGACAGTGCTCTACATATAATATTCAGTAACTACCAGTAGAGCAAACTCAAATTTAAAAAAACCAAACTGAAATATTTACATGTGTCTACAAGTAGGAACACGGTAGCTAGCTTAGTACTACTTAAGGGAAAACTGATGACAAAGCTTAAGAAATAATACATTGCTTAGAGGAAAAGGAACCCATGCTATATCTACAATTTGGAACTACAGCATCTTCCAAAGGCACGAGAGCTAAATGCTTAGTCCCTGCCTGGATCAGTACTATTGGGAGATTATGGAACTCTTAGGAGGTAGGGGTCTCATGGGAGGCTTGAGGTCACTGAGCACATGAGTACCCTCAATGGAGACGGGGACATGAGTCCCTTGTTTTGCTTCCCAGTCACCATACATGAATACACACTCACGACATACCTGCTGCCTTACCACAGGCCAAAACTCAACAGGGCTAACCTCCAGAAACTCAGCTAAGTTTGTTCTCTCAGTAAGGCGATTATGTCGGTATGTTATAATGATGTACAAGTGACTAACATACTATGCATATATATTCTTTAAATTAGTATTTTCAACTGGCAGAGAATTCACACTCCAGGCAACAGCTTACAATGCATGGTGACATTTTTGGTTGTCATAAGAAAAGAAATTGGGGGAGAATGATATTGGCATCTGATGGATACAGACTAGGGAAGCTAGGCTGCTAATGGCCCACAGTGCAAAAGACAAACCATGTCCATGCACATGAAGAGTATTTAGCCTGCTATGTCAACCAAGTGCCAAGCTTTGCAAAAATCTCTTTTGAAAATGAAGCAAACAAGAAAAACCAGACAAGCAGAATTGTTGCTTAGTGTGTTTTGAGATCTCTAAAGCTTTCTTCAGAGTCACCTCTTCCTTCTGCCTAAAAACTGGGCTGCAAGCAACTTCCCTAAGCAGATCCATTGCATTTTAACCAGCAAGGAGTTGGTTACAAGTTCACACTATGTGACATTTTTGCCAAATCACTTATTTCCCTGGAATTGATGATTAGCTTTTCTTAATTCCGATCTCCTAGGCCCTTTGCTAAGCCTAGCTACAGCAATAAAACATACCTTTATGGCAAACTTCAATGTAATACCCACCCACCAGTAACGTGCATACAAATTAACAACCCACTTTCTGCAAGACATCTATCTGCTCATCTTTAAACAAGGCAATCAGTTAAACTAACCCATCTAAACTTTCAGGCATGAATTCACACAACTAATAAAAATCTAAAAGTCTAGTCAGGGTTAGAGATGTAGCTGAAGACTCAAACAACTTAAGATAATAAAGCACAAACTAGTCCTTTTACAGTGTGAACCATTCCCCACCCCAAGTGCTTCACGGGAAACTGGCTATACGAGTGGGTTCAGATCTTACTATAACCTACCCATAAAACATCAACAAAAAGCTCAGTGATTGCTTCCTCTACCATAAAGACAGATGACAGCAGCTGTGAGAAAGCAAAGAATGACGCATAGCTAAGACAGGAAGTATACATTTTTAATTCAACTGAAACCACAAAGGAAGCAGAAATTAACCAAGATAATTCAGCCAGTCAATACTGAAGCAGGCAATATACTGTTAACATTATTATAACAAAAACTTCTAAGCCTCTAGTTAAAAAAAATTGCCATATTTGGTCAAGCAGCCATGTTTGACTGATTTTCTGGAATTGAGGCTACTTCACATCCTAGAAAGGTTAAGAGTGGTGGGAAGGGGTGAGGAAACAACAGACCACAAGGATTAAAATTAATGTCCCACCAGACGCAGCACTGCCAGACTGTCCTAGAAAGAGCCCACTCCACTTAATTATCTATTTTTCCTAATACTCTATCCTTCCTGCTTCTCTCACCAAGCTAAGATTATGCTTGCTACTTTATCTAGCCTCAGCCAAGATTTACCATAAGGTATTTTATCTTATAACAATAAAGAAATATTTTCCTTCCAATTCAAATGACAATCATTTTGCTGTTGCCTCAAAAAAACAATTAATTCTTTGGCTGCTGCTTCATTTCTGGCTCCAAATTTTCTAACATGGAATATGACACTAGAATGTCCTTTCAATAGAGGGTATCAAGAGGAAAATCCTAACAAAGCAGGCATTTCTGTAAAGGAGTCTAACACCAGAGAATCAACTTCAAGTTGATTTTCACTGAAACACCCACAGCATAGAAGAACATTTAAGACAAAGAATGAAGAAAGCAAAGTAGGAAGGTATACAAAATAGAAATAGTACTTCTCGCAATGGCAGCAGATGCTATTTGGTAACACCTCTTGACACCTTTTATAATAAGATTTGACCTGTTTGACTAGTACTGTCTATGGCTATGATTACTCCTCTTTTTCATATTTCAGAACTTCAATGTCTTCTTTGTCTTGTATTTTAATGCCTGCTTCCTTCATCCCCATTTTTCTGTGTCCTGGCTAGTTTGTCAACTTGACACACATTAAAGTCACCTGGGAAGAGGCCCTCAAGTGGGAAAGTGTCTCCATCAGATTGCCTGTAGGACGGTCTGTGGGGGCATTTTCTGGACCAATTGATGTGGGAGGGCTCAGCAAATTGGGGGTGATGACACTCCTGGACAGATGGTCCTCATGGTATAAGAAAGCAGGCTGAGCAGCCAGTAGGCAGCACTCCTCTTGTCACTTCTTCGACAGTTCCTGCCTTGATTTCCCAGAATGATGGCGGACTAGAAAGTGTAAGATGAAATAAACCCTTTTCTCCCCAACCTGCTTTTTCGTCATGGCTTTTATCACAGAAATAGAAACCCAAGTCGGTGCCCTTGGTATATTAATTTCCACTCTTTCAAAAAAGTCATTCTTTTAATGTATATTATGCCTTACTTTAATCTCATCTATGGCCTAGCCTCACCCTCCTGCCCCCAACAGAAAAACTATATTCAATCCACTCTTTTACACAACAGAAGTGTCAAAGTCTTTTTAAAAATCTTTCATTTTGTCAAAAATCAAGAGAAAACACCCGACTTCAACTTTGATTTGGGTAATATAGTCCCAATGTTTCCTACCTAGAATATTCATTTTAAGGATATTTCTTAATTTACAAAAACTAAGTCTTTTCAACACCCATTTGAGCATGAGTCAGGCCAACCTACTGCTGGGGAGGAAAGGGTACTGCTGAGAGAAATGTGCAGTCTTTTCTTGTTCACAGTACCATCTCTTTCCTCTACACAGGTTTTCTTTTCATCTCTATTTCTTTAACTTGAGATGAATTCAGTTCCCTTAATGCTAAAGTTCACTCTTTCTTGTTCTTACTGAGACGTCTTACTTCATAATCTTATTTCTTACTCTTTGAAACGGCCACCTTGCTCCCTACATTTCCATTACCCCACCATTTCAATGCTAGACACCCCAGCTCACTTACTCTAACAAATTAAAATTCAGCTAAGTGGAAACAAATTTCCATTCTACACAAGGGAAGATCTGCAGCTATGCAGTCTAAAAACTGTTCAGTCATGGTCTTCTCCCACTGACAAAGGCAGGCAACAAAACTCTTCCTAAAGTCAAGGTCAGAAGCTGCCTCCCCTAAGTTACTATAAAAACAGCTGTTCTGAGGGCTGGAGAGATGGCTCTGCAGTTAAGAGCACTGGCTTTTCTTCCAGAGGTCCCAGTTCAGATTCCCAGCATCCACTCGGCCATTCACAACCATCTGTAACCCCAGTTCCAAAGAACCTGACACCCTCTTCTGGGCTTCACAGGCACTGCATATTAATGCAGGCAAAACACCCATATACATAAAATAAAAATAGATCTACTAAATTGAAAAAAATCACTTTTATTTTCAAAGGAACTCAACATAATGCTTCCTTGGAGATACCCTCCAGTCTTCCCTCAGCAGTCTTTTTCTTCAACACAGGGTTTCTCTGTGTAACAGCCCTGGCTGTCCTGGAACTCGCTTTGTAGCCCAGGCTGCCCTTGAACTCACAGAGACCCACCTGCCTCTATCTCCTGAGTGCTAGGATTAAAGGCGTGTGCCACCACTGCTCGGACCCTCAGCAGTCTTTAAATGAAATTCAGAGGGTAACTGAATCTAATACAAATCTTTATTACTGGCCAGCTTCCTCCTATGTGTACTGCTAACTATCAGACTTGTGACTTGATTTCTTTATGTAGGAGAGATCTACAAAAGTAAAACTGGCTGTGAGAAATTGGAAGGGATTCTAGAGCCTAGGCCGCCCTCTTTTTGTCTGTCAATTGCAGCTGGAAATGTATCAGTCATTTAAACTCTGTTCATTCTGTTTTCTCTCTTCTCGAGCTAAATTCACACCGAGCTGTCACTGATTCCATACCTAAAGATAATCCTTCCCTCCATGCTGATTTATAAAACAGAAGAAACATCACTACAGAAGCTTCTCAAAGTCAGCTTTCTTTGCATTAAAAGTATCAGCATTTTCCCAATCTATCTGCCATCACACCCTCTGACTGCCAAGACCTTATTTTAACCCTTAAACATCCACTATTTTATGACACAGTAATTTTCCCAAAGCACAGCTATGAACATATAGATTAACTCTAAACAAGTCATCTCAGATTTCTTTCTTTGAGACAGGGGTTCATGAAATGCAGGATGGCCTTGACCTTGCCAAATAGTGGATGACCTTGAACTTTTGATCACCCTACTTCTGCTTAAAGAATGCCAGGATTACAGACTGGCTACATCACACCCAGTTTTATGTAGTGCATCTTAACTGAGTATTCTACAAATGAAGCTATATCCCAAACCCCTCACCACAAATTTTCTAATGTTTACCCATTTTATCTATAAAGTAAAGATCATAAAATTCAAGGCCCTTTTAGCATCAGGTTACAGACTAGGTTTTTCTTAACTGTGTTTATATAAAATTCATGGTCTCATTTTATTTTCCTTTTTAGCACTTCAAAGGACCTGATAGTGTACTTATCTGTTCATGTTTACTGATTTTCTATCAAGATAAATTTGTCGATGTTCACCAGTGGAGCCTCAGCTCCCACACTATAGAAAACCACCATTACATACTTGGGGAAAGAATGAAGCAGCACAGAAAGCTGACCAGAAGCTGAAGAGCGTGTGAATGTTTTCACACACCAGATATATGATCCTCAATATCTTAACTCCTGTGAACTCACTTCCAGTCCTTAGTTTAAGTGCTCTTTTCTTTTAAAGCCCAGCAAACTCATAAGCTCTGTAAGAGAATGGAGTTCTTACTTTCTAGTCTTAGCAGTTGGTACAATGCCTTCCATACAGGTGATCAACCAAACAACGATGAATCATAAGCATACAAATGAGCAAATGAACAAAGGAAGCTTTTCCTGATTCCCCCAGTTGCTTGGGACTCATCAACATGGCACCTTTTGTAGTGATGACTACATTAGTCTGTGGTGTGTGCTTACTCGCCTACTGGATATTAGGCTGCAAATTCCTTCAGATTAAGAACTGCCCTGGTAGTTTCTAATTCTGACTACAGCACCTATAGCCATAACCTATAGTTTCCTTAATATAGTAAATAACAAGGGTGCAGAGAAGAAAAAAGGATGTTAACTTACAGTATCAGGCATATATGCTGTGCTAAACTCTGGAATGCATGCATCAAAGCTTCATAGGTGCCACTCTCCTCTCCTCTATAATTGAATAATTACTTTCGAGGACACAATAGTCACCTCGTGTATCACCTAACAACATACCTTCTCTTGCAATATAAATATATGTGGGTCCACCCTCACACATCAATCTTTCACTTCGCTAATCTCTAAGCAGTTAAAGTAAGTTCATCGCTCAGTTACCTACCCATTCGACTCCCTTCTCCCCAAGGTATGAAATCACTCTTCAAAAGCATCTTCCCATAAGACATGCCTTTTTAAAAGTTATTCCTGAAAGACCAGTTTTTAGGTTTCTAAGTCTTTACAAGTCCGCAATTAACCTTATTTTCCTGTGCCATCAAGGCTTCATTTTACCCTCTAGCTTCCTCCAAGCTTTTACTCAGAATCCATGAAACCATTCTGACTGTATAACAGCTGCTGTCTTTCCATTCAAAATGTTCTCGACGTCAGGTAGTGTCAATGCATGTGTGCCTTCTGTAAGCGTGCATCAATTCCTGCTTCCCTCCCTCACCCCAGACTCCGACACAGACACACCAATACCCATGCGTCACTCTATCTCCAACATACAAGTTCCCTACGTCGCACTTAATGATGCACACGAGTCACAGAATGGGATCTTCCAACTACAGTTTCTTCTGAGAACATAACCTTGTTCATAGCACCTCCCTCTTCCCTCGTTTCCCCCATCCATTCTCTCCTTTTCGGGCTCCCCCTACCCCTCCACCTAACCACAGAAAACATTATTTCTCGTGCTCCTAGCCCACGATAAAAGAACAAGCTCCAGTTCCCTGCGGTTCCTCCCCTTCCTCTAATTTGCCCTCCAGTCCGTGCCCTCCCAACCCCCCAGGTGCGCTGACTTCCAGCCTCTACTCTCGGCAGGCAGCGCTCCAGCCCACACTCCACGCTTCCCCTGGTGTGGGGAGCAGACCCCTCCACACCCACCTCCAGTGCGGGTCGCTGCCCGCTCCCGGGGTGCCTCTCCCCGCCTTGGCCCGCAGGCTGAGACCACAGGCGCGCGCGCACACACGTTCTCTTTCACGCTTCCCCAACCTCCCTCCGCTCACCGCCCGGCTTCGCGGGACCTCACCTCGGCGGCCCGGGGGTCAGGCAGCCATGTGTGTGCCCGCCCCCTCCCGGAGCTGCCCGCACCCCCCGACCCGGGGACAGGAGGACGCTGCAACTCCCCCACCACCTCGGAGTCCGCTGTGCCTGGCCCCCAAGCCTCCTCCCGTTCTCACAACGCCTCGGTCGGGCCTCGGCACTCACCGGAGATACTGCGCGCTCTGCAGGCTCATCCTCCGCCGCCGCGTCTCCCCGCGAAGCCTCCGTGGGTCTCTCAGGCTCCTCGGAGCGGCCCCGCAGCCCCGCGGGTGCTGGCGGCCGCCGCCATCTTCCTCTCCTCCGACTCCTCCTCGCTCGGCGCGGGGTGGGGGGGGAGAGTGAGTGAGGCGAGGCGGGAGGGAGTAGGGAAAGCTGCTCTAGCTGCGGCTCCGGCCTGTGGGACACAGGGACGCTCCGGCTCGGGAGGGGGAAGAGGAGGGAGAAGGGAAGGGGGCGGGGGAAGAGGAGGGAGAACCAGAGGAAGGAAGTCGGATTCGCTCTCGCGAGACTTTAGCAGTGCCGGTCCCTCTGGGTGATTTCCGCTTCTCTATACCGCTCCCTTTTGGGGTCAGCAAGCTGTGTGGCGCCTGCGCGCCGGCTGAGGGGGTTGGTGGTGGCGCCCGGCGGCTTCCTAATGGTCCGCGCCTCTCCCCCGGTGCGAGGGGGCCACCCCACGCTCCCCGCGAACATCGAGCCCGAATCAGCCGGGAGTTACACTCAAAGCCTTCCTCCCTTCAGCCCGCCCACTTCTCGCTTCCTTTTTCCACTGCTCCACTTTTCCCCACCGGAAACGCCACCCCTTCCTCCTACAGTTCCGCCCGCCAATTGCTCGACTCTTGTCTTCCCTCGCGCGCCCAAGAGTGACGTAAAGGCCTCCCTCTTCTCAGCTGCCCCAACCCATGCACGCTTAGAGAGTGTTGGAGGGGGATAGGGCGGAGCCCAGGGAGAAATAGAAAGGAGACCAATCGCTTTGGGCAGGCCGCTGCCATGGAAACTGGAGGCTGTGGTTGTATTGTCATAGTAACCGGTGTGTGTAGACAGGGTGACCCTCCCCTAGAGGAACGGGTTCCCGGGAAACCGCCCAGGATTCCCCGCTTGGATTCCCTGCCCTATAAAGGCTGGGAATCGAGATAGTCACCAGACAGTGAGGTCCATTTCCTCCTCCCTTACCCCCCTCCCAGCAGAAATTGCAGGGATACCCCTTCCAAGGCATTCACCGTGGGCATTTCCACCCTTCCGCGGGTGGAATCCACCTCCATAGTTTCCTCTTAGAGCCCGGTGGGGAGACGGCCGGGCCTGAGAAGAAAACGCCGGGTCTGAAGGTGGCGGGTGATGAGTTGGAGCGGAAAAGCCATGGTGATACTGCTGCGCCAGACTGCGGGGACCGGGAAGGAGTTTCCCTCACAACTGCCTGAGGCCGGCAGGCGGGATCCCCCCTCCCCCATCCCCCGACAATGTCCCTAAGGGAGGAGAACCGCACTCTGCAACCGTGATGCCGCTCCGGCAGGCAGTCTGGAATGTTCGACTTTTCCTAATGGGTCAACCCCCCTCTCTAGTTGCTACTCCATGTCACCTGCGAGTCCTCCTGGCAGAGGCTGGCTAAGAGCTGGAACCCAGCCTAGGAGGCTAACACTCTGCTCTTAGGCATTTAGAATTAAGGGTGATCGGGAAGGCTGACTACCGCCATCCCTTCCAGAGGCACCCAGTTAGGATCACGCTTCATCATCGAAGACTCATCTCCAAAATCGTCCTTCCTCAGAAATCTGCAGTGTTTTAGAACGTGCCACTTTTTTAATTAGGAAAAAAATTTATATAAAAAGAAGTACCTGGATCTATCAGCATGAGGAAGTCTATGAAAATAATTTTCCATTTTGAGAAAAACATTTTCGCGTATATGTATTTTTGTGTCAGGTTTAGGGGTAAACAAATAATGACCCCCAATGACGAAGAGTCTATCACGGAGGAAGTCATTCTGATGGAGTGAACTAATTGTTGGCATTTTACAGATTTTACTTTCAATTCATATTGAAAAGTTATGTAAGCAGCTATCCCAAAATGTTTTAGAGTTATGTAAGGTCATAAACTCCCCCAGGAATGCAGTCTTCACTATACAGTTCAAATCAGTATTTCAACGGGATCTTGGTTTTGGTTTAGGTCCCTGATTTCTTCTGTTTTTTCCATGCTACCTAAACAAACGCTTTCCAGATCCTTCCCTGAATCTATTAGAAACTAGGACGATGTTTATTTGGAACATGTTTGAGTTCTCAGGAAACGAAAGTACAGCCCACTTGGAAATAAATCCCAAGGACAGATTGTCATTAACGAAATAGAAAGTGAACTATGCCCCCTCATGCTGTAAGCAAGCGCCAAGTGTGATGTGCTGTGGCGCTGTGACGTGCGGTGATTGCAGAAGTACAATGGGCCCAATCTTCCACCAGCACCAACGCGCCGCCCACTCACGGGAAAGAGAGCCACCTAGTGAGAAACTGTTCACATCTCCGGTGCAGAGAATTCTACTTTCCTTAACTCTGAGTGTCAACGAATGGAAGTTACTACTATATATCCTCAAATAGTCAATTTTTTAAAGTTAGTATACAGAGTGATGGGATCCATTATGGCAATTTATTTTTACAAATATGTCGTATTTTTATTCTCCCCCACCCCCACTGACTTTCTCCACACCCCTTTCCTCCCCCACTTAGTCCTCCCTTCTGCCTTCCTTGTGGTTTGAATTCCATTCTCCCCCGACTTCCCTCCCTCAAGACCTTTCTTCCCCTCTCATGGTCCTCTTTGAACTTTCATGATACACAATTTAAATCTAGATGCTGTGTATGATAGAAAATGTAGTGTTTTTCTTTTATAGTCTTATTTTCTTTAATGTTTGATCTCCAGTTCCTTGCCCTTTCAAAAAAATTTAATACAGTAATTTCATTTTTATGGCTGAAAAATCCATTGTGTGTATATGTAACAATTTTTTCATCAATTGGTGAATACATAAGCTGGTTCCATTTTTTAGCTGTAGGGAATAGTGCAGCCATAAACATGAATGTGCCAGTATCACTGTGGTATATTGACTTAGAGTCCTTAGGGTCTATACTCAAGAGTGGCAGAGCTATCACATGGCAGTTCTATTTTTAGCTTCTTGGGGGACTTCCACAGAGGCTGGCCCAGCTTACATTACCACTATTGTTTATAAGAATTCCTTTCCCTGCCACATCCTCACCAGCATTTGTAGTGATTGGTTTTCTTAATGACAACCATTCTTAACGGTGAGATAGAATCTCAAGGCAGTTTTAATTTGCATTTCCCTGATGGCTGAAAATGTTGAACATTCTCTCAAATATTTTTATTTCTTATTTTGAAAACTTTCATTCTCTTGGCCCATTTACTAAAGATTTGTGTTTTGGTGTTTACCTTTTGCATTTCTTTAAATCATTGAGATTGGGGGTTCTCAACCTATGGGTCACAACCCCTTTGGGGGGTGAACGACCCTTTCACAGGGGTCACATATCAGGTATTCTGCATATCAGAGATTTACATTACAGTTCACAACAGTATCAAACTTGCAGTTATGAAGCAGCAATGAAATAATTTTATGGTTGGGGTCACAACATGGGGAACTATATTAAGGGCTGCAGCATTAGGAAGGTTAAGAACCAGTGCTTGATATTGATCCCTTTTGTGTGTGGTTAGCAAAGCTTTTCCCCCATCTACAGGCGGTCTCTTCATTCTAGTGGCTATTTTCTTTGCTATTGAGAAGCTTTTTAAATTTCACATAATCCCATTTGTTAACCCTTGGAATTATACCTTTTGTCATCAGAGCCCTTTTCAGAGGTCCCTTATCCATGCCTTTAGCTTCAGGTGTTTTCCATGTTTTCCTCTAGTTATTTGAAGTTTTAGGTCTTAGAATGCTGTAGGTCCATTTTTTTTTTTTGCACAGTAGAGAAATACATTTCTAGTTTCATTCTTCTATAGATGGTTCCAGCAGCCTTTTTCCTGACGTATAATCTTGATAGTTTTTTGCTGTATAGGTTTGCTTGTAGATCCCTTATTCTGTTCCATTGGCTTATAAATTTTTTTGTTTTTTTTCTGCCAGCACCACATAATTTTTCTCACTATGGCTCTTCAGTGTAATCTAAGGATCAAGTACTATGATACCTCCAGCATTACTCTTTCGGCTCAGGGCTGGTTTTACTATTTGAGGTCCTTTGTGTGTCCATATGCACTTTAAAATTGTTGTTGTGGTGGTGGTATTTTGTGAAGAGAGTCATTGGAATTTATTGGGATTGTGTTGACTCTGTAGGTTGCTTTTAGTAATATGTCCATTTTCACACTCTTAATTCGGTCAATCCACGATCAGGGGAGGTTTTCTTTAGTGTCTCAAAGTTTTCATTGTAGAGGTCTTGCAGTTCCTGAGTTGATTTTTTTCAAGGTGTTTTTAAAGCTATTATGAATGTAATTTTTATAAGAAAGTTCATTATAAGTAGTACTGATGATTGTGTGAAGATTTTATACCCTAATATTTTGCCGAAAATGTTTGGGGGCCTAAGAGTTTTCTGGTGGAATCTTGAGGGCCTTTTAAGTATGGCATAATGCCATCTGCAAGTAGAGATCCTTTGGTTTTTTTTCTTTTCTACTTATACATAACTTTTCATCTTTCTCTTGTCTTATTGCTCTATCTATATTTTCAAGACTATGCTAAATATTCTGTTTATTTCCTGAAATGTAGTGGTTAGATACTTTCAAGATTTTAACAAAAATGCAATCTCATACTAAATAAAATAATCATCATAACAACCTTTTAATATCTGGGGCATGTGTCTCCAGTAAATAATAAGCATGTCATATACTTCTGATGCTAACTCTATGAAAATGTTCATATCTTCTCATTTTGGAAACAGAAAATGAGATAAGAAAGATGAATTCTTTATTACTGCTGGCTGATATTTTCAATAAACATTTACTGAGCATTATTATATTGCAGGAACTGTCCAGGTTACCATGGCTACCACAGTGAAAAAGGATGATACTTGTCTTAGAATAACTCACCTTCTGGTAGAGACACTGCAGTACAAGAAGTGAGAATGTAAATGCTGGATGTGGTCATTGAGATAAGGATGAAACGGAAACAGATGCAGTCAGAAACAAACTGATTCATATCAGCTTTCCTAAGGATTTTATAATGATCTTCAATACCATTTACAATATGCCTAGTAAGTGATAGAAATAATGGTAATATTTATGTCTCACAGAATATAAAACATTGATTCTATCTTTAAAATTCTTCAAAAATAGATAAAATTGAAAGGAAGATCATTACAAATCTGAAGCCAGTCTGGTTGCCTTAGATAGATCTTTCTGTTGCTGGAATGAAACACCATGACCACGTTGGGGAGAAAAAGGTTTATTTGGCTTACACTTCCACATCATAGTCCACCACTGAACAAAGTCAGGACAGGAAATCAAGCAGGGCTGGAACCTAGAGGCAGGAGCTGATGCAGAGGCCATGGAGAGGTGCTACTTACTGGCTTGCTCACATGGCTTGCTCAGCCTGCTCCCTTATAGAACCTAGGACCTCCAGTCCAGGGGTAGCACCACCCAAAATAGGCTAGACCCTTCCCCATCAATCACTAATTAACAAAATGTCTTACAGCTGGATATTTTGGAGGCATTTTTTCAATTGAAGTTCCTTCCTTTCAGATAACTAACTTGTGTCATGTTGACATAAAACTAGTGAGCACATTATCTACATGAGTTCCAGGGAAGGCAGGGCTATATAAGGGGACGCGGTCTAAAAAATTATACAAATGAACAACAGAAACAAAAATCAGTAGATTCAGAAAAAAAAAAACTACTTTGAATTTACATATTGATAATGCTTACTTTTTCTTCTCTTCCTATTGTTTTAATCAATAGCCTTGATCATCATTCTCAAAGAATCAAAACTCAGTGGAATTATAGAACACAAATAATTCTGCAGATTTTTTGCTTAGACCCCTAATAGATATAAATTACATTAAACTAAAAAAAAGTTTAAGAGCAGCTGCCTCATTCCATTAACCCTACCTGATTTTAAAGCTGTTCCATTTGTCTTTTGGCCAAGTGATCTCTTGGAAAATTCATAAGCTAATAGACCTAAGTGTGCCTATGGCTCTGCTGTCTCAGTATCTGAATTTCATTTTGCTGAAGACATTGCCCATTACAGGTTTCCTGTAAGTTTTAATGATGATACATGTGATTTTCTGAGTGTCTGATATACAATACTGGCCCTTAAGAAATGTTCATTTTCTTTATATCAAGATGATATGAGTAACTTAGAGACACTGCAACATAAAAATTACTTGTAATTTAAAATCACTGCCCTAGTTTAGTCTGTAATAATCAGAAAGCTGAGTACACTGTCAAATCTATTGTTATCCGATGCTAGAATATAGATTTTTGTTATCCATGCTCCTGATTGCTGAAAAGGACATGGCACCAAGACACTGTGAGTCCCTCTTTAGATATTTGAAACCTCAAAAACCTTTATTACTACCAAACAGCCGAGTACCATTTACCCACATACACAGAGAAGTGACTTTTCCACCAAGCACTAAGAACTTAAGAAGCTACCCTTAGGATTCCTGCTTCATAGGAAAAGTCCAGAGCTTCCATAATCCCACAATTAATACATAGCAAAGCCTCCTTCCCTGTTTTTACATCACACACATTGCATGAGACTTTAACAAGTGCTAATGTACTCAGATATTTAGCCTACATATTCTGAATGCTTCCAAATCATATACACACAATTGGGCACCGATATAAGCGTTTTTACTTTGATGAGTTGAGTTCATCAATTGCACATACACCTTTACAATACACATGAAGCTGTCTGGTGTTGCTGAGAGCTACACCTCAAACCGTAGAGCTGATTCGGTCAAATAAGTGACTCATGCTCTTCAAATAGTGAGTCGGAGACAAGTTGACATTTAAACTCAGGCCTACTTAGATCAGGATCAGCAGCCTTCCTCAAAGGACTTACCAAGCATGCATCTATCCATTCATTCCCAATAGTCATTTAGCCTGAAAGAGAGTTGCAAAGCTTTATAGTTCAAAGCCCAGGTTGAAATCCTTTGGATTTGGAGCCTGGGGAGATGGCTCAGTGGATAAAGCATTTGCTGGACAAGTATGAGGGCCAGAGTTTGGGTCCCTGGCACTAATATAATGATAATAATAATATACACTTTCTAGAAGCTGGGTAGACATAAAAATGTCTGACATCAAACTCTGTCCTCCACACATGTGCACAGACACATGCATACACCAGCACCTGCACAAGTCCACCGTTCTCCTAGTGTTTGCTAGAGAAAACTTTCATCTCCAAGAATTTTTCATAAGTAGCAATAAGTAAATACCTCTAAGAAATTACAATACTAGAATATCTACCAATTTAAAGTATAGAAACAGAACCAGGCATGGTGGGACATGCCTTTAATTCCAGCTCTTGGGAAGCAGTGGCAGGCAGATCTCTGTACGTTCAAGATGCCAGCCTGGTCTACATGGTGAGTTCCAGGATAGCAGGTTAGACAGGTAGACCCTGTCTCAAAAAAAAAAAAGTGTAGAGACAGCATGAAGAAGACTAAAAGGAATAAATAAATTCTCATAGAGAAGGTGAGAAAGTATTAAAGAATAGAGCAAAAACTTAGCCTCTCATACCCTATTGGCAGAAAGCCTTAGGGTTCATGAAATACTTCAGTATACAAAGTACAAGGCTTCCAAAGGCATCTTCTGATCCCAAACCTGAAAAGAATTCATTTCTCGTCAGAGTCTGTGATACTACCAAAACTGTCACTTTCTCCTCTGTCGTCTAACCAACCATGAGAACATAACCAATATCTTCTATTTTCTTAGTGTAAGGTAGCTACTATTCCCAACACAAAGACTATTATCTTGGTGCTCATTGTCATACATTTGTTCTTTAAAATCATGGGGAAGCATGCGTAGATGCACACATACAGACATGTGTCTTTCTCCTCTTCCTGTCATCAGCTCTTCAGCATTTCCATTTGTGTTAAAATGTGGTAAAAATCACTTTGAAACATAACCAAGCACTCTCCTACTTGTCCTGTTTCCTCAGTCTTGCTCAGAAAACTTTCAGATATAGAAACTTAGATAGGTTCTCCCATACTTGTAAAAGATTCTCAGTGTCGTTGGAATAAGACACGAGCTCATTCCAAAACACATTGTCTCCATATGAAGCGTTTAAAGAACTTTTTTTTTTTTGCATGGCTTAACATCTCCATTGGCTTTCTTTCCGTTACCCTTACAGCAAGGTTGCCAGTCTTTAGGTGACCTCTGTTCTGGCCCTTTCCTCTAACTCCCCTACTTACTCATTCTTGAAGCAGAATTATGGGGGACATTGGCAAACAAGGAAACCCAAAGCGGGCTCTCTGAGATGGCTGCTTCTTGCCCCCAGAAGACTCTGTGGGGAGAAAGAAGAGGAAGGCACAGGAGTAGTTTTCCAGGACCAATAGTGGGAAAGGACGGTCCCTGGGGTTCTGTAAGATACCTAAGCCAGCATCTGTTTAATAGATTTCAGCCGTAGGCTTCACCAATCCTGAATGTATAAAGTTGTTTGTTTTTCTTTTCTCTATGGTGTGCTCTTCTGTCTTTCTTGGTCTCCAATTCTTTGTTAGCACCAAGGAAGTAACTCCAATCCTCTAGACAATCCCAGTACAATCTGATCCTGACCACATTGGCTATCATGACCTTGACCTCTTAGATCCTTTGAAAAGATAAGAGATCTTTTCATTTCAGAGTCTTTGACACAAATTATGTCTTCTATTTCGATACCATTTCTCTTTAGACTTCTTTTCTTACACAGCAAACCTCAAGCTGAACTCTCCTAGAGGAGCCTTAACTGCCTCCCACCCCCTAGCACTGAGGAAGCAGTACACTATTTATTGTAGGTCCCCAAAGAGCTCTGTCCTTCATGACAGTCATGCTGGCACTCTGTGTTTGGGTTGGTCACCTTGGACTGCAGCGCCATAGCACTAGATACTGTTCCTCTGGTACTGACTGCAGTCATTCTGCTGGCACAGTGACTGCTGTATCCATGTTCAACAAGTGCTTCTTAAGTCAGTTAACTTAAAAGATGTAGAAATTTGAACCATGACTTTTAAGTACATGCTTAAATGTCCGCATACTTTATTGGGTATGTTCTCCAGAGGAAATCCCTAAACAATTAGAAAAGGACTCTACTGGGTCCTCAATCCTTGTAGGTAATTGAAACCCACTCTTATACTTAACAAAGTGAAAATTTTAATTAAATGAAATTTACTTAGGCAGTGAGTAAAGAGAACTCATATAAAATTCAGGTTATTTCACAGCAAAACTCCATCATTCTGTATAGACAAAAAGCATTGAAACTTTGATTTTTAAATTTAACTTTATTTCTAATTTGGAATTGTCCAAACAGTTCATTAAATAGCAGGAGAAAGATGCACATTTTGTTCTAGAAAACAAGAGGAAGGGCCATCAGCTAGTGAGAAAATAGTACAGAAAACTGAGGTTTAAGATGTAAAGAACGGCAGTGGTGGCCCTTGTATGTAATCCCAGTACTGCACTGAAGTAGGAGGCCACCATATGTTCCAAGCCAGCCTGGGCTATCGACCGAGACCATGTCTCAATAAAAATGAAACAAAAAACAAAGAAGTCAAAATAAAGGGACAACAAAATAGCTCAGTGGATTAAAGCCCCTGCCACACCAGCCTGATGGCTTGAGTTTAATACCTGGAGCCTACATAGAGAAAGAAAGAGAAAACCAATTCTGCAAAGTTGTTCTCTGACCTCCTGTTCACCCACACACATTATGCATTCACATACACAGTAATAATGTTTTAATAATATATTGAATCACAAAGTTGCATCAGGGCCTAGGATAAAAATGTTCAAGAATTTTTTCACCAGGAAAATGTTAATAAGTTCAAATGTTGTTATTTTTCTCCTATAATGGGATAGAGTTAATAAATTGATGTAAGATTCTTGAAAAATCACTTCAGATTTCAAAGCAAATGGAGTAATTAAATTTCTGGAGGCAAACTATCCAATCACAGTGACTGACCTATGTAATATCTGAACATTGCCAGAACCTGCTAGAAGCTCAACAGACACTGCTACTCTTATTTATACACAGAAGGAGAAAGAGCTTACATACTCTTGTTTTACAAACAACAGGAAACGATGTAGAACTGTATTCAAGGAGGAGATAGAGTGCACTGCCCCCAGGTCAGCTATGTCATGTTGCCAAGGATAAACTGCCAAGACAGAAGCCAGCTTTCATCTACTGACGGGGGATGTCTCAGTTCATTAGCTGTTTGTGTGATGAGAGGAGATGAAGAGCTGTCTGAAAGCTAAAGAGCACAAGGAAACTTGACCGGAGCTAACCCAGCTGGCCCGGGCTAGCACATGCATCCCAGCTCTCCCACCGCCTTGTTCATTCCCTCTCATGTGCTCTCTGAACTTTTAGTTGAGGTGTTTCTGTCATGATCTTCCAAGTCATCCAGTTCTTTGATCAATAAGACACATGTAGCACAAATAATAAAAACCCAGAGACAGAAATTAGGATTCAACTTGAAAACCAGAAAAGCAAAGCAGCTAAGCCTTTAGAGAAGTCTTACCTAAAAGTAAATTAGATACAAGACTTTGAACTCACCAAGATAGGATAGATATGGAGTATTTTCTCTGAATTTGTCAAATGCAAATGGACTAGGCATTGTTGATGTATTTATTGCCTGTATATATTGTATATAGTCATTGTACTTATTGTATATAATTTTCTACAGGCCCACATCTGGGAAAGGAGTGTTCTGCATATTTTACAAGATTATAAATTTCATTTGCATCTTAATGTCCTTGTGTGATCCTTGTGACCTTGGTTTGTCCTTATCCCGTAACCTTGCCCAAGGCTCCTCAAGAACCATCCTTAGGAATCCTTAGAGGTGTGACTTCAGAAGCCATCGGAATCATAAAAATGGCTACTGAAAGGACACTTAAGCATGATTCTCTTGAGGAGCCTACGTCCACACTCGGCGTGTACTATCCTTTCCCTCAGTGCCTCCCTTTTTACCAATCCCTAATTAAATCTACATTCACGTTTCCTCTAATAAACACCAACTCTGCTTCATACTGACTCAGCCTGAGATGCTCTTCCACAGAAAAGTCACCAGCCTGGCTTCTCCTTAGCACAGGTCTCTGCACAGAACTCATCAGGCTGCTACGTGTAGCAGTGTGAAGCTGTGTCCCCTATCCCTCTCCCACGGGGGCTGGCAACACCATTTAAAAGACCAATATTCTCCCAATGTGGTCTACAGAGCGAATTCCAGGACAGACAGGACCATTACACAAAGAAACCCTGTCTCGAAAAACCAACAAAGACTGATATTCTCCCAAGCAAACTAGCCCAGGCTGGCCTCGAATTCATAGCAATCCTGCTTCTTCCTTGGGAGTACTGGGATTATAGATCTGGTGTGGGATGTGCAATATGTACTCTTAGAAGTTATAATGAAGCTAAAGATATTTTTAAAAATATTTATTTATTTATTTATTATGTATACAATATTCTGTCTGTGTGTATCCCTGAAGGCCAGAAGAGGGCACCAGACCTCACTACAGATGGTTGTGAGCCACCATGTGGTTGCTGGGAATTGAACTCAGGACCTTTGGAAGCGCAGGCAATGCTCTTAACTGCTGAGCCATCTCTCCAGCCCTGAAGTTAAAGATCTTAATTGGTTCTAGAAACAGGCACCCTCTAATCTAGAACAGCTTTTAAGAGCTCCAGAGCTGTAATGTGATCAATCGGTATTTGTGGACTGAAAATGGAAGTGAGGTACAGAGACAGGTGGATGGGTTGAAGGTCAGCCTTTGCCTTATTTGAGCATGTTTTAAGCAGTGAGCCACTGCATTTGGCAACTGTGATTGACTAAGATTCAGCTACTTGTTGCAAATGTATCCTTCTAAGCTTAGCTTTGGGTTAGCTTATAGGCTAAGGTTGAAGTTCATAAGTCAGGACTCCTGTATGGAGTCTCTCGCAGGCTAAATTTAGTTTAGTGTAACAGTACTTAACTAAATTTGTGATTACAAATATTTGTCAGATGAAATATAATAACCAATAACCTGCTGGTTGTGGAGAAAGAAGGAAAGGAATTTAATAAATTCCCAGGTTTCTACTTGGAAAACTGGATAAAAGTTGAGAGGCAAAGGGAAGGAAGATTTGGAGCCATTCAAGATGTAGAGATGATGAATTCAGTTTGGATGCATTTAAAACTTTAAAAATATATATTTTTGTGTGTGTGTGTGTGTGTGTGTGTGTGTGTGTGTGTGTGTTGTTCCGTGGGGAACTTGTGGAAGTCAGAGGATAACTATGCAGAGCCAGTTCTCTCCTTTAGCCTTTATGTCAGTTCTGGGATGAACTCGGGTGTCAAGCTTAAACAGTGAGAGCCTTTACCCGCTGAGCTGTCTGTCTCGATCACACTCACTGCATTTGTCTGGATTAAGAGAGTTTATGAATCTAGATCAATTTAAGAGGAAGCAGCAGCAGCATGTAAGATTGTAATTGAGGATCTGAATGACTTTCCCAGAGACTGCCTATGTAATGAGTGAAAGAGAAGAGGGACTTTGTCTTATTAAAAGGCAAAGGAAACAGCCCAACATAGAAAAATAGAGACAGGAGACACTCGTAGACAAGAATGAGGCGTCTGAGGAAAGTGAGGGAGGAGATGGGTGACAGACAGCAGGTGCAGAAAGGCAGTCTCTGGTGGGATAATAATGAGAAAAAACTGTGGTTTTATCTACTGGAATTTTATTGAGCCTGCATTCTTTGTGAATGATTTTGAACTTTATTGTTACAAAACTTTACAGACTAAAGAGATTTAGGATCAAGAATGATAAAAGCAATTTAGCATCGGAATGCATTTTTTAAAAGCTCCTCTGATTGGTATATACAGAAAGTCAGGGGAAAAACATAAACACACAACAAAAAGCTTTATATTTTGCCTCCCATCTCAAACCAGATGTCCTGGGGGAAATTTACAAAGATTCTTGATAGGTTTCTGGCTTCTGAAAGTAGAAGGAATTTGATGCTGAGTAAAGCCAAGAGATTCCTACATCCACAGTAAGAAGGGAGAAACAGTAGAAATGCTACTGCTGTGAGCTCTTGGAATTCCTACACTCTCTCCACAATTCATCCCTCACTCCCAGTCTCTCTTCCTTCCTTCTTTCCATCAGCTTGTAGCCCAGGCTTGCCTCGAACTCATGGCCACCTTTCTACTTCAGCCTTCCAGATTCGGGACTTGAACCACCACACTCGGTTTCCAAATACTCGGTTTTTTCTTTCTTTCTTTCTTTTTGTTTTTTGTTTTTTTAAAAACCAATTTGTTTTGTTTGGTTTGGTTTTTCTTTTTCTTTTTTTATAATTTACTTAACTTTATCTTATGTGCATTGGTGTAAATGTGTCAGATCCCCTGAAACTGGGGTTACAGACAGTTGTGAACTGCCATGTGGATGCTGGGAATTGAACTTGGGTCCTCTGGAAGAGCAGCCAGTACTCTTGACCACCGAGCCATCTCTCCAGTCCCTTTTTTTTTGTTTTTTCGAGACAGGGTTTCTCTATAGCTTTGGAGCCTGTCCTGGAACTAGCTCCTGTAGACCAGGCTGGCCTCGAACTCACAAAGATCCACCTGCCTCTGCTTCCCAAGTGCTGGGATTAAAGGTGTGCTCCACCACTGCCCAGCAATACTCGGTTTTCAATACTGAAAGAAGTCAAGAAATATCACTGGACTCGTTAATATGATATTCTATTTCTAAACTTCAGAAATTAAAAATTACTCAATATAATGGCCAGCATACACCCGTAATACCAATTTGTGGGAGGCAGGGACTTCAGGACCAGCAGTTCAAAGTCATACTTGGCTATGCAGCCAGTGAGTCAGGCAGGTTGAGCTCATCTATGAGATTCTGCCAAAAAAAAACCCCAAAAAACAACAACAAAAACAAATCAACATGCCTGGATTAGTGGGTTACAGTCAGGTTCTGATAGTCTCCTGGGTTTGGAATCAAGTAGAAGTGAGCTGAGAGTTTGAATCCTCAGAAGTGTAAAGTTGGGACTTAGGAAAAGGTACAAATTCTACCCTGGACTGGAGTTTAAAAAATAAAATGGGCCTTGAGTTCAAGTCCCCAGAACCTACATAAAAGCTGACTGCTGCAGCCTGAGCCTGTAATACTCCAATTCCCAGCTTTCTGGATGGAAGAACAGGTTCTAAGTCTTTTCCTTTGGAAAGACAATCCTGCAGGCTGAGCATCCCTACTTCCTCTGGAGCTGTGTGGGCTCCAGGACCTTCCTACTGTGCTCCCAACACTTTCCTTTAGCATGATCTTTTAGAACTATTCCCTTTATTGCCTTTATATACTCCTTTATAAACAGCAGATAGCTGGGGTTTTGTTTCATTTAAATTCTGACACTTTCTGTTTTTACTTGGAATTCTCAGAAGTACAATCAGTTTGAGGTGGTCTCTAGTTTTCTCCATCGTGTACTTAGGTTTTTATTCACTTTTTGTTTGTTTGGTTTGAGACAGGAACTTACTTTGCAGCCCTGGCTGGCCTGGAATTCTTTGTGTAGAACAGGCTGGCCACAAACTCATAAGATTCTCCTAAGCGCTAGAATCAAATATTTGCACCACTGTGCCTGGTCCTTTAGTGTATTTTTGATTGTTTTATTTGTAATTCTGTTTGTTTTGCCTAATAACTGGAAAATTCCATTTTACTTTCCTCTGATGATCTGGACTTTGTAGATTCTATTTTTTTTGTTTTCTTTTTTAATTGATATTTATTGAGCTCTACATTTTTCTCTGCTTCCTTCCCTGCCTCTCCCCTCCCTCCTTCAACCCTCCCCCAAGGTCCCCATGCTCCCAATTTACTCAAGAGATCTTGTCTTCTTCTACTTTCTACTTACATGTAGATTAGATCAATTTAAGTCTCTCTTAGTGTCTACATTGTTGTCTAAGTTCTCTGGGATTGTGGCTTGTAGGCTGGCTTTCTTTGTTTTATGTTTAAAAACCATCTATGAGTGAGTATATGTGATAATTGTCTTTCTGTGTCTGGGTTACCTCACTCAAAATAATGTTTTCTAGCTCCATCCATTTTCCTGCAAAATTCAAAATGTCATTATTTTTTTCTGCTGTGTAGTACTCCATTGTGTAAATGTACCACATTTTTTCTTATCCATTTTTCAATTGAGTGGCATTTAGGTTGTTTCCAGGTTCTGGCTATGACAAACAAAGCTGCTATGAACACAGTTGAGCACATGTCCTTGTGGCATGATTGAGCATCCTTTGGTTAAATACCCAAAAGTGGTATTACTGGGTCTTGAGGAAGGTTGTTTCCTAATTTTCTGAGAAATAGCCACACTGATACCCAAAGGGGTTGTACCAGCTTGTATTCCCGCCAGCAATTCAGAAGTGTTCCCTTTTCCCCACAACCTCTCCAGCATAAGTTGCCATCAGTGTTTTTGATCTTAGCCTTTCTTACAGGTGTTAGATGGAATCTCAGAGTTGTTTTGATTTGCATTTCTCTGATGACTAAGGATGTTGAACATTTCCTTAAGTGTCTTTCAGCCATTTTAGAATCTTCTGTTGAGAGTTCTCTGTTTAGATCTGTACTCCATTTTTTATTGGATTATGTGATCCTTTGGTGA